>CAUDMG010001921.1:1002500-1095000 GCA_958450375.1 Homarus gammarus
TCTCATTTTCTTCTCTTATTTCTTCAGTTTTCTCTTTCACGAACAGATGGATGAACTAAGTCTTATGGTAATTACGTGATCTGTGTCTTTGATTGTCCCTTAGATAGATAGATAGATAGATAGATAGATAGATTGATAGATAGATAGATAGGTAGACAGATAGATAGATGGATAGATAGATAGATAGATTGTATTATATTAAACGAATCACCTTAACATACATACACCTTCATTTAATAACATAATTACCTGTTATTACTTCTCTTAATAACGTAATTAGTTCATATTAAACCATCTTATTTCATTTTAGCCAACGTAAATTACTAAGTCACAGCTAAACGCGTAAGCTTGTACACCGTGCTTCGCCTGTGTGTGTGTGTGTGTATGTATTGTAGTGTGTGTGTATATATGTATGTAATAATAATAATAATAATAATTAACGGTTTATTGAAAGAGCTTGGCAGCCAGAAGGCTGAAAATATACAGTTACATATTTGGGGAATGGGTTTCGAATTACAAATAATATACAAGTAACATAAGTGACACAAATAAGACATATAATAACTTAGATGGGGAAAAGCTCAAACTACAGTTCATTTCAACATAGTGACAGTGTTACAGTATTACAAGTTATTGATAATTTTTACAATGGTTGGGACTGGGCTGTTCTTATAGCGATCAGTTCGTGCACGTATGGGCTGGATGCGGTTGTGGTGTCGCACAGCAATTCTCGGACAAGGGATCTCAGGTGGTAGTAGGAGCCGGTGTCGGGGATGGTGTAGAAGCTTCTTACCAAATTTGCAGATGAGGTCGTGGTGATGGTCAGTGAGAGTCGAAAGGGTCAGAGTGTTGAGCGCTTCTTGATATGTGGAGTAGGAGGGGGAGAGAATAATCTTGCATGCCCTCTTTTGCACTTTTTCTAGGTGTTTACGTTGTGTGGCATTTAGGGAGGAAGACCAGGTGGGGGAGGCATAGGTGAGCTTGGGAAGTATGAATGTTGTGTAAACACTGAGGAGCTCGTGTGCAGGAACTCCGAGGGACTTGAGTCGGCGGAGGAGGTGGAGACGGAAACTGGAGGATTTGACAACTTCATTGACGTGTGGTTTCCAATTTAGTTTGTTGTCTATGGTGACGCCGAGGAGCTTCGTGGAATCTACAACCTGGAGTGTGTTCGGACCTAGAGTAATGGAAGGAGGTGGGACAATGTCGGAGGAGAGGTTGATGTGCATAACCATGGTCTTGGTATGGTTGATGGTGACATGGTTGTTGGTGGCCCAGTTTTGGAGACTGTTCAATAAATCCTGAAGGGCGGTATAGTTGGGAGCAGAATTGTTGACGCTGATCCCAATGGTGGAGTCGTCGACATATTTCCAGCGAGCAGGGGTTTCTCTTAGGGCATCATTGATGAGCATAAGGAAGCAGAGTGGTCCCATCTTGGTGCCTTGGGGGACGCCACAGGTGAGTGACTGAGAGGTGGAGACAGCCCCTCGGAAGCGTACAGCTTGGCGTCGGTCACTGAGGAAGTCTGTAAGCCATGGTATGAGGCTTCTTCGAAGCCCGAGGTCAATAGCTTTGTTGATGATTATATTGTGGTCGACTACGTCGAACGCTTTAGTGAAATCAATGAAGGCGACAGCTACAGACGTTTTTCGTTTCTCGAGATGGCGGTATATGTAATCGAGAAAGCTGACAAGACAGTGAGTGGTGGAGGAAGTTTTCATGTTGCCAAATTGCTGAGGGTCTACGACTCCTGCAATATCAGCATAAGCCCAGTCGAACACAAAACTTTCACAGATTAGGCTGGGTATTGGGGTGATTGCAATAGGTCGTAGCTGATTTAAGGATTGTGGGCTGGTTGACTTGGGCACTGGTGATACATAAGAGGTTTTCCAGTCAGCTGGGCATCTGGCTTGACTGAGAGAAGCATTGATGATGGAGCAGAGGGGTTTAGCAAGCTCCGGGGAGAACTCCTTGAAGAGTTTCATTGGTAAGTCAATGGGGGTGGTAGAGCGTTTTAATTTTAGTTTGTCCAGGCGTTTTGCTACGTCAAATTCTTCTACTAAGTCAGTGGGAAGGGGGGCTGGTAGGTAAGCAGGGAGAGTGGTTGTGTCAAGCCGTGGGAGCGTCTGGCATATAGTAGCGAAATGGTTATTTGTTTGCTCAGCTGCGTCAACACTAGTGAGATGGCTAAGGAAGGGGAGGGGGTGTGTCTTATTGTTTAGTCCACAGAGTTCTTTAAGCTTACCATACCATTGACTGATGTTGGTCTGCTTCAGGTGTTGTAATTTGGTTGGGTAGTGGGACTTCTTTGCAGTGCGTATTTCCCGGATGACTCGGTTGCGAAGTGACCTGTAGCGGATGTGGTCATTGAGATGAAAGGCTCTGTCTCTCTGTTGCATAAGTCTTTTGATCCGAGGTGTGATCCAGGTATGTTAGTTAATACATCATAAAGCCTCGTATACACTGACAGGACGAGAGAGAGACCAACACACATACACTCATATCATACTGGTACATCAGTATGACCTATAATTGATGTTTTCATATTACTAAACTACCTCATTACACCATTACAAACTTGAACTATCTAATGACCATAGTTACAGTCCGTGTCACAGGTAGTAGTAGGGCGGACACGGAGCTGTTTACACGAGACATAAGTTCTTATTGTAGTGAAGATCCAGCAGCCATCAGAGTTGTGTTGTGTCGTATATGTGTGTTTAAATATTTTTTCTTTTGTTGAAATAATTTTCCCTATTTTATATTTTTGCCTATTTACCTATTTTTTTTTATGCTACTTTCCTGTTTTTGGAATATTTATTTTTACTTTTTTTTTTTGCTTTTATGCCATTTTTTTTACTATTTTCTTGTTTTACGAATTTTCTTTGTACTATTTTCCTATTTTACCAATATTTCCTGTACTATTTTCCTATTTAACCAATATTTCCTGTACTATTTTCCTGTTTTACCAATATTTCCTGTTCTATTTTCCTGTTTTACCAATATTTCCTGTATACTATTTTCCTGTTTTACCAATATTTCCTGTACTATTTTCCTGTTTTACCAATATTTCCTGTACTATTTTCCTGTTTTACCAATATTTCCTGTTCTATTTTCCTATTTTACCAATATTTCCTGTATTATTTTCCTAACTGTTTTTTATCGATCTTCTCCAACCAGATGACAACGAGAGGACAGAAACACTAACACACTCTGGCATCCTTCCTCACTTAAGGTAAATCCAACCGCAATTTACTTCAGTGACGTAGATAGTGTCGTAACATCACTAGGATATCGTAGAAATTTCGTAATATTGATAAAAAACGTAAAATTATAATCTCAATAAAATAATATCATAATTATTGAAAATGTTGAAATGTCATCAAAATGTTGGGGGGATTGTTGCCATATTGCCATAAAACGTAGATATTGTTGTGTTATTAAGCTATCGTAACATTATCGTAATTCACAATACTATCGTCGCTGAGATTGACTCACCAATACCTAAGCAAACACAGATATCGTCGCATTGCCTCTAAATTTGAGTGTAGGTTGTTCTAAATTACAGCCGTACTTGTCATAAAATTACTAAACTACCTTAGAAATTATCGTAAAATACAGTGGAAATTGTAATGTCTTTAAAATATATCGCAGAAATTCATGTATTGTAATAAAATAATAATTACCATAATATTGTTAAAGTATTGTAGAAATGATCATAATAATAATAAACTAACGTAGAAATTATCGTAACATCAATAAAATACCGTAAGATATTTTTTTAATACCACTAAGATAATAAACGTAGGGATTACTGAAACACCATGGTAATAACACAGGTAATTGTCGTAATATCCCCGTAGGTAACGTAGCTATTGTAATAACACCTATGAAATAACAGTTATCGTCATATTGTAATTAAATTGACGTCGATTATCAGGTAATTCCTCCAAAACGATATATGAATTATCGCGATAAAAACACACACGTAAAATTCTGTTGCATATTTCTGTTGTGTTGTAATTATTTGCTGTAACGTGATGATTGTCGAGTCAAATGTCTCCAGCTATTATTGACACACACACACACACACACACACACACACACACACACACACATCATAAAACTGTGTAAAATAGTTGAGGGGTTTTTTTGTCGTAATTATAAGATATTTTTTCCAATTAAAACTTTTCCCTATTGTCATCCCAAACAAGAAGTTTTACCAAGCAAACTACTCTCTATAGGAACCTTGTATTTGTTTTGTTTGTGTGTGTGTGTGAAAGAGTGTTGTGTTTGTGTGGTGATTTTAGCTCACTCTCTCTCTCTCTCTGTCTCTCTCACACACACACACACACACACACACACACACACGCACAAGTAACCTTCCGGACATGAATAATACAATTTTAATTTTCCAAGCCCTGGTGTTGCGAGAGGCCGCCTTTATATCGTAAATCACATTTATTGCCGAATACCTCGAGAATATTTGGTGCATCTGGCCTGATGACGGATGTTGGGGGAGAGAGAAGGGGAAGAAAAGTGAGAAGGAATGGAAAAGGTGAAGGATGAGAAAGGAGAGAGGGAGAGAAATAAAAAGAAAAGGAGGAGGGAATGTATTGGAAGGACGAGAAAAGGAGAGAGGTGGAGAAATGGAGGGGTGGGAAGGGAAAGGAGGAGAAAGGAGGGAGAGAGGGACAGGAAGAGAGAACATGAGAGGAAGAAAAAAAGAAAGGAATGCAAAAGGGCAGGAAAGAGTGGGCGACAAAGGTCAGATTAGATTAGATTAGGTTAGGTTAGGTTAGGTGGGAAAATATTAATTTTAAGTTAGGTTCGGTTGATATAGGTTAATTCAGTTTAGCTTAGGTTAGGTTAGGTTAAGTCATGTTAGATTAGGTTTGATTAGGGTAAATTAAGTTAAATTGAGAACCTATTATAACTAGGACCTTTTAAAACTAGGACCTCTCAATACTAGGACTATTAATACTAGGTCCCATTAAAACTAGGAGCCAAATAGCCGAAATTACTTTATAGGTACAATTACACGTAAACCACTATATCCAGACAACCTTGTGAGCTCCCTCTAGCACTACCTAACCTAAACTAACCTCGTGAGTTCCCCCAACCACAACCTCACCATATAGCGCCCCTCCCCCCCTCTAGCACAACCTAACCTAACCTAACCTCACCTAACCTAACCTAACCTAACCTAACCTCACCTCACCTCACCTCACCTCACCTAACCTAACCTAACCTAACCTAACCTAGCCTAACCTAACCTAACCTAACCTCACCTTCCTCGATGGAATGAGAGAGGAAAAAATGTAAAACAAAAATTCCAAATTGGGTGTAGTGATCTTTTCGGAAAGGTCATTCTTATTTTTTTATGTTTAATTTTTTTTTTTTTTTTTACCTCTTGTGACTAATTAGCGTTCAAATTGGTTCTATTTTCCAATTAACTCTTACAGGTAAATATTCTGTCTGTCGCCGTGGACTTGTTCCTTCTATTTTAAACCCTTCGTGAATTGTGTTTTTAATTTCTTTTTGATTATCTTCCTTTTTTTTCTTATTTTCGTGTTTTTTTTTCTAGTTTTTCTTGTGTGTGTGTTTTTAGAATTTTGTTTTTTTTTCTTATTTTTCAATTTTTTTGTTAGTTTTTCCTGTTTTTTTCTTGTTTTCTTTTCCTTTATTTATTATTATTATTCCCTTGTGTTATGTTCGTTTGTTTCCCTTCCATGTTTCATGTCTGTTTCTCTTTGTTTTGTTTTTTATTTGATTTTTTTTTTACGTTGTGTTTGTTTTTGTTTCATTTATTTCCTTCTGGTATTTATCTTTGTTTTCTTTCCGTCTCATATGTTTTAATGTGTGTTTTTATTTCCTCATTAATTATTATTTTCTTAGTCTTGTGATATTTATTTTCGTTTTATTTTGTCTTTCCTTGCGGCTTTTTTTACTCTTCGTTGTATTTTCCTGTATATAGTGACCACCTCCATATAACGGACTTATAGCTGGGGTTTCACATCTAACGAACCCTTGATATTACGGACTTTCCTATCTATATAATCCGTTATAAAGAGTTTTTCCTATATTGTTAAATCCTCAACTTATTTACGTTATATTTAATTAATTTTTTTCCTCTATTTTATATTGTTTCGATTTATTTTTTCCCATTTTTTTTCAATTTATTTCTTGGAATGAAACGATTTTATTTTTATTTTTTAATTTGTTTATTTCCCGTAATGTGAAGTTTGTTTACGGTGAAGGTAAGAACAAAGGTCAATAAGGTCTTAATTACAGGTATGTATGTATATGTGCACGTATGTATATGTGTGTGTGTGTGTGTGTGTGTGTGTGTGTGTGTGTGTGTGTGTGTGTTGTGTGTGTGTGTGTGTGTGTGTGTGTGTTAGGCCCCGTTTTCCTCACAATCAATTGGTGTTTATCAGTTTGTCCTGCGATAGTTTATACTAAGGGTAAATATGTACCTTACGTCAAGTCCAGACACGAGTGTAGCTTTTGACGCCTGTGTGTGTGTGTGTGTGTGTGTGTGTGTGTGTGTGTGTGTGTGTGTGTGTGTGTGTGTGACTCCTTCTGGTATCACAAGATGGCGCCAGTAAACTCAAACACACACACACTCACACTTTCCTCACACCTCCTTCACTTCTCCTCCTCCTCCATCACTCCTCCTCTTCTTCCATCACTCTTCCTCTTCCTCCCACACTCCTCTTTCTCCACCGCTCCTCCCACACTCCTCTTCCTTCATCAATCCTCTCTCAACCCTCTTTCTCCACCACTCCTCTTCTCTCTCTCCTCTTTTTCTTCCCGCACTTTCCTCTTTCCTCTTCTTTCATCACTCCTTTCTTCCTCCTCCCTCGTTCTTCTTCTTCTTGCTTCTTCAACCTCATTCTCCCTTCCTCAGACCTCCCAACCCACTCTCTCTCACTTTGCCTCCCTTATACCTCTCCCTCCATCTCTCTCCCTCTCCCCTACCTCTTACCTCTCCCTCCCTCTCATACCTCACCACTCCACCTATACCCCCCCCCCCCCCCCTTCGTGTTTACTTCTCTACTCTCCTTGAGGCATTTTTCTTCGTAACTAAGAAGCTAAACTTGCATTAATATCAAGACCGCGTTTTTTTCTCCTTGTTAAAACGAAGAAAATGTCGAATTATGGTTTAAGTTATGTTAAAGAACTGCCAAGGCCACGATACTCGACCTTTAATGTGTGTGTTTTTGGGTGTGTGTGTGTGTGTGTGTGTGTGTGTGTGTGTGTGTGTGTGTGTGTGTGTGTGTGAGCAGCTTCAAGGTGTTTTCACAAGGTAATATAAGGTAAAATAATTATCTACTCTCTTTAGGATACGAATTAATCCTTGAGAATCCGCATACAAGGTAGAGGTTGTCCACGAACGTAAACACAGCCTCTGCTCCTCTCGCATCATAGTTTTAGTTGTTTATTGATAAAGACAAAACAATACTGAATAGCGGAACAGGAGCACATTAGGACTAAGGGTGAGGTTCAGGTGTACAGTACAGGTAAATTAAATCGTTCTATCTTACTGTTTGGTACCTTTAATATCTGTAACTTTGTAAAACACACACACACACACACACACACACACAAACACACATTGTCAGACATTTACAAATTACACCAACAACAAATTTTCATAACGAATCAATCAGGAGGACGGGCAGGTGAAGCCACTGACCACCAAATTAATTCTAAACATTCATTGTTGACAACCGAACTTGTTGTTGTTATTGTCGAGCAAGACCACCACTACCACCACTACCACTACCATTACTGCCACTACCATTCTGCCACTACCACTACTACCAACACTACCATTACTGCCACTACCATTCTGCCACTACCACTACTACCAGAATCCTCGAGCACTGACGTCAACACGGGCTTCGTTAGATGTGTTTGTAGTCCTATGTTGGAAGATCTCACAATTCAATGGAAGGAAGGTCGGTTCTACCATGACATCCCGGCAGATTTCCTTCAACATATTTGCTGTAAGGTCCCTTACTTCGCCATGCCTCATGCATATGAAGCCCCCCTTCTTGCACACCATGGCGTGATTGCCGTCATAGGAAGAGCCACACTCATTGGGAGGGCAAACCTTCTACTGGCCGACCGTACCTTAGAGCAATGGCATCTGTAAATTCTTGTTTGTTAAGACTGAAACCATTTGCCCTTATCGGTAACGTAGTTAACCAGTTCGAGGCGCCCACCTCCTGCGCTGTAGCTACCATTACTGCCGCTACCATCTTGCCACTACCACTACTACCACACTACAATTATTACATATTTTTCATTCTTTTGCTACTACTCCTACTACTACTACCACTACTACTACTACTACTACTACTACTACCACTACTACTACTACTACTACTACTACTACTACTACTACTACTACTACTACTACTACTACTACTACTACTACTACTACTACTACTACTACTACTACCACTACTACTACTACTACTACTACTACTACTACCTCTACTACTACTACTACTACTACTACCACTACTACTACTACTACTACTACTACTACTACTACTACTACTACTACTACTACTACTACTACTACCACTACTACTACTACTACTACTACTACTACTACTACTACTACTACTACTACTACTACTACTACTACTACTACCTCTACTACTACTACTACTACTACCACTACTACTTCTACCACTACTACTACTACTACTACTACTACTACTACTACTACTACTACTACTACTACCACTACTACTACTACTACTACTACTACTACTACCTCTACTACTACTACTACTACTACTACTACTACTACTACTACTACTACTACTACTACTACTACTACTACTACTACTACTACTACTACTACTACTACTACTACTACTACTACCACTACTACTACTACTACTACTACTACTACTACTACTACTACTACTACTACTACTACTACTACTACTACCACTACTACTACTACTACTACTACTACTACTACCTCTACTACTACTACTACTACTACTACTACTACTACTACTACCACTACTACTACTACTACTACTACTACTACTACTACTACTACTACTACTACTACTACTACTACCACTACTACTACTACTACTACTACTACTACTACCTCTACTACTACTACTACTACTACTACTACTACTACTACTACTACTACTACTACTACTACTACTACTACTACTACTACTACCTCTACTACTACTACTACTACTACTACTACCACTACTACTACTACTACTACTACTACTACCTCTACTACTACTACTACCACTACTACTACTACTACTACTACTACTACTACCTCTACTACTACTACTACTACTACTACTACTACTACTACTACTACTCTACTACTACTACTACTACTACTACTACTACTACTACTACCTCTACTACTACTACTACTACTACTACTACCACTACTACTACTACTACTACTACTACTACTACTACTACTACTACTACTACTACTACCACTACTACTACTACTACTACTACTACTACTACTACTACTACTACTACTACTACTACTACTACCACTACTACTACTACTACTACTACTACTACTACCTCTACTACTACTACTACTACTACTACTACTACTACTACTACCACTACTACTACTACTACTACTACCACTACTACTACTACTACTACTACTACTACTACTACTACTACTACTACTACTACTACTACTACTACTACTACTACTACTACTACTACTACTACTACTACTACTACTACTACTACTACTACAGCCGTACATTTTACACATACGTGGTTATGTTTTGGTTTTTTTAAATCTGCTTTTTCATGTTGAACAACTGATGCGTACTGTTGATGGGGAGGGGAGAGGAAGGGAGGATAGGGAAGGGAGAGGGAGGGAGAGGGAGGGAAGGGAGAGGGGGAGGGAAAGAGGATTTAGAGAAGGTTGTGAGAGGGGGAGGAAGGGAAGGGGAAGACGAAGGGTGGGAAAGAGAAGGAAAGAGGATGAGGAGGGAGGGAAAGAAGAGGGAGGGAGGAGTGAAGGGAGGATAGGGAAGGGAGAGGGAGGGAAGGGAGAGGGGGAGGGAAAGAGGATTTAGAGAAGGTTGTGAGAGGGGGAGGAAGGGAAGGGGAAGACGAAGGGTGGGAAAGAGAAGGAAAGAGGATGAGGAGGGAGGGAAAGAAGAGGGAGGGAGGAGGTAGGGAGGGAGGGGAGGACCAGCAATTAACATTTTTGTTTGGCTCACTGATTGAAGGAAATTATTTATATATTTTTTTTTCAATATGTCCCCCTTACCCTCCCCCTTCCTTTCCTCCCTCCCTCCCTCGCCTCCTCCCTCCCCTCCTCCCTCCCCCTTACCACCCCTTACTCCTTTCCTCCCTCCCTCTGTCGCCGCCTCCCTCCCCCTTACCACCCTTTACCCCCTTCCTTTCCTCCCTCCCTCCCTCGCCGCCTCCCTCCCCCTTACCACCCCTTACCCCCCCTCCTTTCCTCCCTCCCTCCCTCGCCTCCTCCCTCCCCCTTACCACCCTTTACCCCCCTCCTTTCCTCCCTCCCTCCCTCGCCGCCTCCCTCCCCCTTACCACCCTCCTTTCCTCCCTCCCTCCCCCTTACCACCCCTGACCCCCTCCTTTCCTCCCTCCCTCTCCTCCTCCCTCCCCCTTCCCACCCTTTACCCCCCTCCTTTCCTCCCTCCCTCCCTCGCCGCCTCCCTCCCCCTTACCACTCCTTTCCTCCCGCCCTCCCCTTCCCCCCCTCCTCCCTCCCTCCTCTCCTCCCCCTCCCCCCCTTACCCCCCCCTTTCCTCCCTCCCTCCCACTCCTCCTCCCTCCCTCCCTCCCCCTTACCACCCCCTTTCCTCCCTCCCTCCCTCTCCTCCTCTTTCCCTCCCCCTTACCACCCCCTTTCCTCCTTCCCTCCCTCGCCTCCTCCCTCCCCCTTACCTCCCCTTACCCCCTCCTTTCCTCCCTCCCTCCCTCGCCGCCTCCCTCCCCCTTACCACCCCTTACCCCCCCTCCTTTCCTCCCTCCCTCTCCTCCCCTCCTCCCTCCCCCTTACCTCCCCTTACCCCCCGGTCCCTCACCTCCCCCCAAACAGTAACGCCATGTAATGTGTTCACTGGACCAAAAGTGTATTGATTAAAACACGTTGTTGTTTGATTTAATTTGTATTTATTTTACTTTCGTCAGTATGTCGTAAATAATAGACGTGTATACAAACAACAACAGCTCCCATACACACAACTGAAGCAATATAATCCAAGATCAATTTTAGAACGTGTTTGTAACTCGTATATATAATTAATCAACCTGGGATTATTTTTTAAAAAATTTCAATATATTATGGTTTTGTTTCTTTTTTTTCTATATTTTTTTCATTCCTCTCTTTTTGTATTTTCTTCACTTTCATCTATTTATATTTTTTTCACTCGTCTCTAACTTCCTCGCATAGACGAAGGTAATAATAAACACTAATAATATAATGATAAACTAATAGATGATAATTACCACCATAAGAATATTAATTTACGTGTCTTAATGTATGGTGAATTAATTATCTTTATTTCCATCCTCTCAGCACTAAGATACTAATTATAAGGTAAATAAAAAATATGAATCATTCATAAAAGTTAGAAGACATTTTTAGGGAGTTAGTAACGTAGAAAAACAAAATTAATGTATTGTATTGTATTGTATTGTATTGTATTTGCCGTCTCTGTTTATCTATAACCAGTGTAGCGTAAGTGAGAAACACGAAACGACAGACAAACACGAATTCTAAACACATCTGAATTTTATTGAAACAAAAAATCAAAAAGTTTACTGAGTTTCAAACTACTTTAACCTACAGACGTAAAACCCACCTTTGACCTCTGTTCCCTGTGAGGTCAGGTCAAGAAAAGTGGACAAGTTGTAAATAAGTTTAGTTTATGATTTGTGTCATGTATGGTCAGGTTAAATCCATGGTTCGACTTTCATCTTTCTTTATTGAATTGTGGAAGAAGAAGTGGACAAACCTTAGGGTGTGTGTGTGTGTGTGTGTGTGTGTGTGTGTGTGTGTGTGTGTGTGTGTGTGTGTGTGTGTGTTGGTAAGGATAAAAGAGAGAAAGGTAGAAAGAAGGAAAGACAGGTAAAAGGAAGAAAGAAATGAAAGAAAGAAAGAAAGGAAGAAAGACAAGACAAACAGAGAAGCAGACGGACAGACATACAGACAGACAGCAGAAGCAATCATAACAAGACACAAGATCTCACTTTACAAGGTTGTGTGGAGGGGGGAGATTAATCCATCTCATACCATGGGGGAGAGGGGAGAGGGGTGAGGGAGGGGTGGGGGGTGAGGGAGGGGTGGGGGGTGAGGGAGAGAAGAGACATAAAATAAACCCCGAGAGGATGATGATTAAATTCTCCCTTATAAAACTTCCAAGACGAGACCTCGAAACACACACACAAACCAACATGAGATTAAGCTTCAAAAGCCTCCTAACTAGACTCTAGACTCACCTGAAGGAGCCCGAGTGAGTCTCAGGTGAAGGAAGGTACAACGTCATGCAATATTGAGAAGTCTGACCATTGCAACGTGCACGGACAATGGCTGCAGCTTTCATGAGGGGTGAGTGTATTGTGATGAATTCGTGAGGGGTTCATTCCAGACGTCGGCTCCGGTTTTCTCGATGCTGGAGGCTGGCGAGGGGGGGATGGGGAATGGGGAGGGGGGTGGATGAGGGGATGAAAAGTGGAGGATGGGGTAGGGGAAAGGGGATGGAGGATCAGGTGGGGGTGGGAAGGGGGGGAGAGGTTGGGGTAGGGATGGGGAGGCAGGAGAGTTAGCTGGGCACACTATCAGCGAGGGATTCATCTTCAAGTGGGATGATATTTATTTACATTGACAAGTATAGTTAGTTGTATACCGTATATTTACCTTACATGATTTACTACATTAGCTTAGCATGATTTAGTATATCACCCTAACATGATTTAGTATATTACCATCTCTCTACTTCTCTCCCTCCACTTCCCATCTCTCTCTCCCTCTCCCCTTCCACCTCCCTACCTCTCCTTCCCTTTCCTACACCCCACTCCACCTCTCTCCCTCTCCATCCCTCTCCTACACTCCCACTCCACATATAGGGAGCTCCACCTCTGATTGGTTGTGTTGAGAAGACCATCACCTCGCTGGAGAGAATAAAGATCTCTCCTATAAAACTATCGACCTTATATCACCTAAGCATTAAGGCGTTATTGCCTCTTGTCACGTGAACTGGCTCTAACCGCTGCCATCAATTTAATCATCTTGTATCACTAACAATAATGACTTACAAGTGAGTGTCTTGATGGGTAACAAGCGTGAGGGAGACCAGAAATAGGCTAATTAGCGAGGAATATGGACTACCAATTAGCGATGACATGTTAAATGGGGCTATTATCCTGGCTACTTCGGAAGGTAAATGAGTGAATCAGAGCAGACGTGAGAACAAACTAAGGGTCTCATTACCGTGGTGTTTACCTGAGTTAGGATAATTATCGTACTATTGATTATGATGATGATTATAATAATAAAAACAATAATAATAATAATAATAATAATAATAATAATAATAATAATAGTCAACAATAGAAATAATTTAAAACAGGATTAAAAAAAGATAAATATACCTTTTTAAAAATCCTAATCTAACAAAAAAATGCAAAAACAATCCATTTTTTAAGAATCTTGCAAAAAAAAAAAAAAAAAATAACGCTTCTTCCAGGCAACGCTTTTGTTATTTTTCACAAGGAACAAATATTAAAATACATCTTACGGCCAAAAGACACTTTCCCTCTATCCACAGTGAAATTTTGCAACATTTCATACCAACTTTTCCACGAATTTTTGCAAGGTCTCAGTTTGCATAAGAATCAAAGTTTGTTTACATCTTTTGGTCGTCAGGAACCATCTGTCCTCACTACTTGGATGTTTACACCACCTTATCAACTGTTCAGTGTAAGTAGTGTTGGTAGATGACATATATTACAATAAAGGCGGTGTATATGGGTCACACTAATGAGTTGTTTGGGTGTTAACAATATTTGATGCAGGGGTATTAGTGCCATATGTATAAAACTCTAATACTACGAATAATAATGATAATAAACAAAGACACAGAGGAAAAAATAACTAAATTAAGAGGAAGAGACAAAAAAATAAGATTTAAAGAAACACGAAAGTAGGAGAAAACAGACAGACAGACAGACAGACAGACAGACAGACAGATTTACCTCTCACCGTCAACCAAAACAAACCACATTTCCTCACCTGTCACGGGAAGGCTCAAAGGACTGTCGGCTTTGGTACATATAACGTGTCTTAGAGGAAGGTGATGGTGGACTGAGTCACTGGGAAAGATAATGTGACAGGGATTATTTTACTCTGCTTGATCGAATTAATAGTTATGATTGAGAGAGAGGGGAGGGAAGAGAGAGAGATGGGGGAAGAGACGGAGAGAGAGAGAGAGAGAGAGAGAGAGAGAGAGAGAGAGAGAGAGAGAACAGGAAAATTATGATTCGGAGAATACTCCCCGTAAAAATATGCCCATTAAATAGCGTGTTATAATGACCTGTGTGTGTGTGTGTGTGTGTGTGTGTGTGTGGTAAGAAGAAGTGAGGGAATAATTGTTTTTTGATTCAAACTATTTTTATCTGTCTCACCTCTCTCTCTCTCTCTCTCTCTCTCTCTCTCTCTCTCTCTCTCTCTCTCTCTCTCTCTCTCTCTCTCTCTCTCTCTCTCTCTCTCTCTCTCAAGTCACAGGTAGCTCATGGCAACTTAACGAATAATCTCTCTCCAGGTAATCCATCAATCACCCTAATGAGTTAGAGGAACTCTGCCAAGGTGACTGGATGAGCTGAGGGGGGAGGTAATGGGGGATGGGGGGAGAGCTTGTGTGTGTGTGTGTGTGTGTGTGTGTGTGTGTGTGTGTGTTTTGGGTACACAGGTGAGAAGATTACCTGGGATTACTTGTTGAGATACATAGGTACACAAGAATTAGGGATTATCACTAGGAATACATTACAGCTGGGATTACTGCTGAGACATACTTTGGTGCTGGGATTACTGCTGAGACATACGTTGGTGCTGCGATTACTGCTGAGACATACGTCGGTGCTGGGATTACTGCTGAGAGATACTTTGGTGCTGGGATTTGTTGATGAGAAATATATTGGTGCTAGAATTTCTGCTGAGAGATATATACATACACACACACATCTGCAGTTTACATGAAGTTATCTGGAGAGTGATAGGTGAGACAGATGTTGGCCAGGTAGGATGTGTTCACCTGTCCGCCGAGCTACGTTATCCAAGTTTTAATTCCATCATTAGACGGTGGCGGCATATCACTACATTATTTAATACTCACCCTAAAGTTACGACCATTTGGAAAAGTTCTGAGTCTGACAGGTGTGTGTGTGTGTGTGTGTGTGTGTGTGTGTGTGTGTGTGTGTGTGTGTGTGTGTGTGTGTGTGTGTTGACGAACTTTATGTTACATGTGAAGGTCAGATTACACCACACACACCATCTGGGAGGGAGTTACTGCACTACGTGTTTGCTGTTCAACACCTACATTAATCTGTATGTTCACTGTATGTTCCTTCACCTTTCTCTAATGAAGGCTTTTGTTAAACCACCAATGTATGTAATAAGTCATTTATGTCCATTGTATATTTTCAGCCTTCGGGCTGCAGAATTTTTTCATTAAACCGTTAATTATTATTAATATTATTATTATTGTTACACACACACACACACACACACACACACACACACACACACACACACACACACACACACACACACACCTATATCGATCTTCCTATCCCTTGGACTTCAAATCATTCTAGAGTCACACTATCAACTTATTAGTAGAGTGAATGTCTAAAACGTTCTTTGTCTTTTATAAACTCGAGATTATTTTTACTTTTTTCTCATATCATCTATCACGCTATAAGAGTGTATAAGACTCATATAAGGACTAATGATGTATAGAGTATGATTATTTTATATCTCTTATCATATTAACTGATAACTCTATACAGGCTTATACATTTTATACATCGTGGTGCTATTGTGTGTTTGAACGATGGTTATAGGAGTCCAGGTGGGGGGGGGGGGGGGAGTCGACGTGTTATGGTCTTGTGCAGTTAGGATATATCTGGTCACCTGTCATTAACTTACATAATTTACCTTGTATAATTCTCGCCCTTAGGTCATACACTGTTAATAATCTACTTGATCATTATTTACGTGTGAATTGGGTTGTTAATGAAACTATTTAGGAATGTTTTTAAACTACAGAAACTAGTGAGTGTTTGTCATTAACTATCGTGTTTGTGTTTTCCTCAGTCAGTCAATACTATTATTACAACTAATGTATTTGTTTCTTAATGTAATTGATCTAATTTGGTAATAATAAGAGAAGATTAATTCTCTTATTTCTGTTTAACAATAATGGGTAAGACTCAAGGCTAATTATTGTAGAAAAAATTAATTTAGTATTAATATATTATGTTAAGTGATTTGTAGACCAAATATCTGACTAATATTGTTGACTGTTACAGAACCATTGTTATGACTCACCAGTGGGAGTGACAGTGTTTCTCTGTGACGGTAACTCAGTGAGGTGTGCGTGTAGCGATGATCAGGTAGATAATCTTAACATAACCTCAATAGAAAGAGTCAATAGTAACCAAGCCTTACGTAAGTTATTTTAGGTATAGTTTGGTTATATCGTTACAGTAAATGAAGCGCTGTACCGTAGTGTACATTTACTACATAACATAATACCCATTACGTTATAGCAACACAAAGTGATTCCAATTTGTTAAAACTGTCAGTTGTGTTTGAAGGCTTAATCTGACTATTATCTCCATTTAGCGTACACAATGTGTGTGTGTGTGTATATATATATATATATATATATATATATATATATATATATATATATATATATATATATATATATATATATATATATACGTATGTGTGTGTGTGTGTGTGTGTTAAATTTAACCACTCACAGCAGCTAGTTTATTGTGCATCCCGTACTCATCCTGTGAGCGGTAGCGCAAAGGGATTACAGAGTAGATGTCACAAAGGGTGTGTATAAATGACCCCCTTTGGTCAGGATATTATGGCATTGAAGGTTAAAGTATTTCAAATACATTGTTTGTTTAGTTCTGAACATAGGGGCTAACTTATTCACAACTGCGTGAGTGCAGGAGTGTGAGGCAGTATGTCTGGCTGCACACTTTGTTATTCACGTTTGCGTGAGAAGTATTCAAGCACATTGTGTGTTTGGTTTTATACATGTGAATTACTAAAGTACTAAGTGCAGAAAAGTGGATACAATCTTAATATGTCAGCTATCTTGCCATTAAAGATAAAGTGTTGTGCCATTTCACACACAGTGTGCTTGGACCTGTCCCTAAAAGGTTCTAACTTCACACAGTCGAGGACGTAGTGTTCAAGTGTGTGGCCATATGTCTGGCCACACACTTTACATGTAGTCTTGATCATATCTGCTTGAGGAACATACTGCCAGAGGTACTTATATCCTAACCTTAGTCTAGCGGTTACAACATCTTGTAATCTAATGATTTTGTTACTTGCTCCATATACATGTTTTACTTGATACATCTCATCAATGTAAACAATCGATTGACTGGTGCCTGTTTGCACTTGTCTGGCGGGTTAGCTGTTGTATGGTAGGTAAGGTACAAGGGACGGAGACACCAACATATTTAAAAGAAGTGACAGATTATTCGTAAAGCAAATGACAAAACAACGAATCAATAAACAACACAAGATAGAATAAACAAAAGATTAACTAAGTTATGTCAAGAGTATTATCTATTTCTCTTTGTGATTTAATTAAGCTTTAGGCAGGTGTTGAGTTAGTGTCAGGTGTCAGGTGTCAGTTTAGTGCCGTGATTGCCTCTTCTCCCAGCGACCTACGTACCATGCAGAAGAGCTACTCTGAAAACACGACACCTACTGTACACTACACCTACATGACACCTACATGACACCTACACTTCACCTACACTACACCTACACTACACCTACACTACACCTACACGACACCTACACTTCACCTACACGACACCTACATGACACCTACACTACACCTACATGACACCTACACTTCACCTACACGACACCTACACTACACCTACACGACACCTACATGACACCTACCCTTCACCTACACGACACCTGCATGACACCTACACTACACCTACACTACACCTACACGACACCTACACGACACCTACATGACACCTACACTACACCTACATGACACCTACACTACACCTACACGACACCTACATGACACCTACACTACACCTACACTACACCTACATGACACCTACATGACACCTACACTACACCTACACGACACCTGCATGACACCTACACTACACCTACATGACACCTACATGACACCTACACGACACCTGCATGACACCTACACTTCACCTACACGACACCTACACGACACCTACATGACACCTACACTACACCTACACTACACCTACATGACACCTACACTACACCTACACGACACCTACATGACACCTACACGACACCTACATGACACCTACACAACTCATAATTATCTTTTAATTCAACACGAGGTTTGTAAACTTATCTGAAGGATTTTTACAACGAGAGGATTTTTAAAAGAAAACATTGAATTGATTGAATGAACTTTTAGAACGAGAGAAATAAAAACTGATTTAAAAGATAACAGGAATAAATTTTGAGATCAACATAACAATAAAATGATGTAATTATTAAAACAATTTCAAACAACAAGATTACTGAAACTATTTGATTGATTTTATTATTTGGAACAACGGGAATGTATATGTGAATTTTTAGAACAAAGGTTTTAATACTTTTTGAGGGTCATATTTTAAAAGTTATAATACTTTTCCTATCATGACCAAAGAGCCTACAATACCACCTGTGTATTTGAGTCCCAATAGTTTTGTAATCTACATAGAGGTCCAGTAATCTGAAATCCTTGATATATAACAATACAGTAATATAGATTTCATATATAGTTTATTCATCATTACAGAGGATGGTAAGTGAACGGTGTTGAAACTGTGAGCCAATCATAATATCGTATTACTAAAATGAGAAAAACAATTGGGTGGATTTTTTTTAATGAATGTCTTTGATGTTATTCCCTTACGGGTGAAGATCTGATGCTTCGTCATGAAAGAGAAAACAGATTTCGCGAGGTGTCTGTCTGTCTGTCTGTCTCTGTTATTAATGAGGGGGGAAAGGGGCGAGGAGGAGAGATGGGTAGAAGATGGGGGGGGGGGGGGGTATGGATTGAAGGGAGGCAGGGAGGGACACCCATACATTACTTAGGTATGTATGAGGTGACACGACTCCCACCCCCCCAGGTGAGACAGTGTTGTTGTGTGTGTAGAGAAGACCTCCTCTTCCTCCTCCTCCTTCTCCTTACCTCTCCCTTCTCCTTCTTCGTTGTCTCCTCCTTCCTTTTTCTTTCTTCCTTTCCTTCCTCTCCCCTGTCCTCTCCTTTCATTTCCCTTCTCTCTCCCCCTTCTCCCCTCCTTCAGTTCCCTTCTCCCTCTCTTCCCTCGCCCTTGTCCCCTCATTTTCCTTCTCTTTCTCCTTCTTCTTCCTTGTCCCCTCCTTTTCCTTCTCTTTCTCCTTCGTCTTCCTTGTCCCCTCCTTTCTTCCTCCTCCTCCTCCTCCTCTCCTCTGGTCCACCCACCTATACCCTCCCCCCCTTCATCTAGCCCAGCAAATTTCGAGTTGCAAAAGCAATGCGTGCAATTTCCTTCATTGCAGAGAGGAAAGTTGCACGCGTCCGGACCCCCGAGGCCTTGTGCTGCTGCTTCTAATGTCGGAATGTGAATATTTGTTTCGTGTAAGTAATAAAAGTTGGACACAAACACGCCGCGCGCGCGCGCGCGCGCGCACACACACACACACACACACACACACACACACACACACACACACACACACACACACACACACACACACACACACACACACCAAATGAGAGACCGTCACTTGCTTGTCATTGTGTCTCCTTGTTTCGTCTGCCAATATTATTAACCAAAGGAAATGGGATCACGGGTTAACTTCATCATAGAAAATGGCCTCGTAAGTTAATATCTCTCTCTCTCTCTCTCTCTCTCTCTCTCTCTCTCTCTCTCTCTCTCTCTCTCTCTCTCTCTCTCTCTCTCTCTCTTCATTTCATATACAATAATAAAGAAAGAATGGATGAGAGGGGATGAGACAAGAAGATGATAAACGAGAGAAATAGAAGATAATATTGAGTTTATCAGTGTTTGGTTTAGGTGTGTGTGTGTGTGTGTGTGTGTGTGTGTGTGTGTGTGTGTGAGGTGAATCTCCACTTTTTATCGTCCCCCCCCCTCCTCCCTCCTGCTCTACTTCCCTCTAGTTATTAAGAGGGGGAACGTATAGGTAAGGAGGAGGAGAAGCAGTAAAAGGCAATAGGGAGGAAGGGAAGGAAGGGAGGGTAGGAGAGAGGGAGGGAGGAGGGTTTTCACGCTGACAGCCTAGGACAAGGACCTCTATGGTAATAATTTCCTGGGTTGTGCGTCTCTGGTGATGAGAGGGATGAGAGGGAGGGAGGTAGAGGAGAAGAGTGGGGGTAGAAATGGAGAGAGAGAGGGTGAGGGGGTTGGGAGAGGGTGACGGAGGGGTTGAGAGGATGAGGGAGGAGGGAGAGGGTGATGTGTGAGGCAGGGGGGGGGGGAGGGAGGGTGAAATGTGAGGGAAGGGGGAGGTGATGTGTGAGACAAGGGTGAGAGGGTGAGGCAGAGAGGGAGGGAGAGAAGAATGGAAAAAAAGAGGGAAACACACATATAAAATAAGGCTCTAGTGGTTGTTGTGGTCGTGTGTGAAGGAAGGAAGGAAGAAACAGAGGGAGGAAGGAACGGAGGGAGGAAGGAAGGAAGGAAGGGAGGGATAAAAAACCACAGGAAATAAGAATGGAAGGAGGGAAGTTAATTTTATTGTCAAAAACAAGATGTTCTCTAGTGGCTGTTGTGGTCGTGGATAGGGAGGGAGAGAGAGGGAAGAAGGGAGAGAGAGGGAAGAAGGGAGAAAGAGGGAAGAAGGGAGAGAGAGAGAGAGAGGAGAACGGATGGAGGCAGGGAGAGAGATATGAGGAGAGGGAAGGAAGGGTGGAAGGGAAACAGGAAAGGAGGGAGAGAGGGAGTCAAATTACAAGTGCAAAAGGACTAATGGCAGGTAGAGAGGATCTGATTACAGTTATAGGGGGCTAATTACAGGTAAAGTGAGTCTAATTACAGGTACAGCAACTAATTAAGGGTATAGTGAGCCAAATTACAGGTCCAGTGAGTAATTACAGGTACAGTGAATCTAATTACAGGTACATTGATTCTAATTAAGGTACAGTGAGCCTAATTGCAGATACATTGAGCCTAATTACAGGTACATTGAGTCTAATTAAAGGTACAGTGAGCCTAATTAAAAGTGCTGTGAGTCTAATTAAAGGTACAGTGAGTCTAATTGCAGGTACAGTGAGCCTAATTACAGGTACAGTGAGTATAATTAAAGGTATAATGAATCGAATTACAGGAACAGTAAATCTAATTACAGGTACATTGAGCCTAATTAAGGCACAATGAGTCTAATTACAGGTGTACAAAGGAACTGATACTCTACATGATGTGATTACAGCTACAAGGGATCTGATTACAGAGATACAGAAGGGGGGGGGGTAGGTCTGATTACAGTCGGCCGATGAGAACTGTAATTCACTTAAAAGGAGGTGATTTAGGCCAGAGGGAGACCATCAGAGGGTCGGAACAAGAGGTGCAATCGACACACGCTGGCTCCTCTAAGTGACACCGTTAAGTTGAGAGTGAGATTGGATGCCTGGGGGGACGGGGGGGGAGGGGGGGGGGAGGGGGGTGAGGTGAGGGGTAAAAAACATCCTTGTTATGATGTTATCCTATGGTGAGGTGATGATGATGAAGGGGGTGGTTAGATGCAGTAAGGGTCGTGTATGGTGGTGTTATGGTGTGGTGAGAGATGTTATGTTATGGTGAGATGAACTGTGATGATGATGATGATGATGATGAAGGAGAAATGATGAACATGATTGTCAGATATGGTGAGTGTTGTGTATGGCGAGAAAGAGGTTGATACAGTTTTATAATTAGAGATGAAGGTATAGTGTAGGGGGAAAACAGATAGTGACTTTATGGTGGATAAATATGGTGTTGTGTACTGGTTGGTGGTAGTTGGAAAATAATGAAGTGTGAAATAATGATAGTGAGACGACGTTGTATAGTCACCATCATCTATAGGAGACACAGCCGGTTATAGTGTCAGGATTGTGTAGTATTATAGTGTATGGAAGGGGTGTAGTTAGGGTGTAATGACTGTGGTGTATAGTGTTATGTAGTCTGCGGTCAGTGTAGTGAAGATATGTGTTTGTGTCTACCTGCATATTTGTGTGAGCTGTTGTTGTTGTTGTTGTTGTTGTTGTTGTTGTTGTCATAGTAACAGGGTGAGTTGTTGTTGTTGTTGTAGTTGTTGTCATGGTAACAGGGTGAGTTGTTGTTGTTGTTGTAGTTGTTGTCATGGTAACAGGGTGATTGTTGTTGTTGTTGTTGTCATGGTAACAGGGTGAGGTTGTTGTTGTTGTTGTTGTCATGGTAACAGGGTGAGTTGTTGTTGTCGTTGTTGTTGTTGTCATAGTAACAGGGTGAGTTGTTGTTGTTGTTGTCATGGTAACAGGGTGAGTTGTTGTTGTTGTTGTTGTTGTTGTTGTTGTCATAGTAACAGGGTGAGTTGTTGTTGTTGTTGTCATGGTAACAGGGTGAGTTGTTGTTGTTGTTGTTGTTGTTGTTGTTGTCATAGTAACAGGGTGAGTTGTTGTTGTCATGGTAACAGGGTGAGTTGTTGTTGTTGTCGTTGTTGTTGTTGTCATAGTAACAGGGTGAGTTGTTGTTGTCATGGTAACAGGGTGAGTTGTTGTTGTTGTTGTCATGGTAACAGGGTGAGTTGTTGTTGTTGTTGTTGTCATGGTAACAGGGTGAGTTGTTGTTGTTGTTGTTGTTGTCATGGTAACAGGGTTTTATCTCCATGTGAGGGACAGTTATACACTTGATTCTCCTCAGCTAAGGTCGCCCACACAACATACATCAACATACAATAACATACAATAACATACATCAACATACAACAAAGTAAGAGAGGCATAAGGAGTTCTCTTTGCGGGACGAATAATTTGGTAATTTTTTTAAAGGTAAATAATTATTGGCGCATGAGTGAACCAGGTACAGGGTGGGTGGACACGTCAAGCTGTTGTTTACGGTGTGTGGTGGTAGGGGTGGTGGTGGTAGGGGTGGTGGTGGTGGTGGTAGGGGTGGTGGTGGTAGGGGTGGTGGTGGTGATGGTAGGGGTGGTGGTGGTGGTGTTAGTGTTGGCAGTGGTGGTAATAGTATTGACGGAATCCATAGCAGTAGCAACAATAGCAATAAATATAAATAATAGCAGCAACATTATTGGCTATAGCAGAAACAACAAACACAACAGCGACAATAGCAATACCCAGCGGCCACAACAACAACAACAGCAGTGTCAGCAGGTAACAGCAGCAGTAGAAGCAGGAGCAGCAGCAGACGGAGAAGGGGAGGGTAGGAGTGCCTTTGAGGGCTTACGGGCAGCTTACCTTAGCTTAGACGCCTGTGGTGGAGAGCGAACCCTCGACCCCGCTACCTCCAACACACACACACACACACACACACACACACACACACACACACACATCCCTAAACCACCCGCCTCATCACCTCCCATCCCTGGTCTCTTCTCGCGAGATGAGGTAGGAACACTGGGTAGGAACAGTGAGGAAGGGGGCGTATGGTGAGGTGAGAGGAGGGGTTGTGAGGGGCGCCGTGAGATGTCCTGCCTTAGTGAGAGGATTTGTGTAATCTTGTCTGAGGATATTTTTCTCATGGGTCAGTTTTGATAATGCATCTTGTGAATTATTGTGTTGTAGAAAATGTCCTCATGTTACGGACCTAAGCTCTTGTGTTTATCCATGGTGTTGTTGATGTGTGTCTATTTAAACGTAATAGAACCAAACTTTACCTAACCTAACCTAACCTAACCTAATCTAACCTAACCTAACCTAACCTAACCTAACCTAACCTAACCTAACCTAACCTAATCTAATCTAACCTAACTCGAATGTTACTTGACTGATAACATTGAAACGAGCTTAAGTCAACAGTAATTAACAAAATTTAAGTATTGGATCGTTTAAATATGTAGGAGTATATCTCTTGAACTACCTGAGCTAAATTATTGTTCGTAGATTGAGTCACAGAGTTGTTACAAGGTACTTAACTACGCTGTGATGTCCGACCAGATGAAAAGACGTGTTAGGTGTCTCGATAATGACAGGCACTTAAGTACAATGGTGAGTAGTGTTGTGTCTTATGTGTGGTACCTGATACTGTGTTGATGTTAAGGGTGTTTCAGATATTGGCATGTATCCCTACCTGTGTATGTATCCCTCCTACCTGTGCCTGTATCCCTTCTACCTGTGTCTGGATCCCTCCTACCTGTGTCTGTATCCCTCCTACCTGTGTCTGTATCCCTCCTACCTGTGTCTGTATCCCTCCTACCTGTGACTGTATCCCTTCTACCTGTGACTGTATCCCTCCTACCTGTGTCTGTATCCCTCCTACCTGTGACTGTATCCCTTCTACCTGTGCCTGTATCCCTTCTACCTGTGACTGTATCCCTCCTACCTGTGTCTGTATCCCTCCTACCTGTGTCTGTATCCCTTCTACCTGTGTCTGTATCCCTCCTACCTGTGTCTGTATCCCTTCTACCTGTGTCTGTATCCCTCCTACCTGTGTCTGTATCCCTCCTACCTGTGTCTGTATCCCTCCTACCTGTGACTGTATCCCTTCTACCAGTGTCTGTATCCCTCCTACCTGTGACTGTATCCCTTCTACCTGTGCCTGTATCCCTTCTACCTGTGTCTGTATCCCTCCTACCTGTGTCTGTATCCCTTCTACCTGTGTCTGTATCCCTCCTACCTGTGTCTGTATCCCTCCTACCTGTGTCTGTATCCCTTCTACCTGTGTCTGTATCCCTCCTACCTGTGTCTGTATCCCTCCTACCTGTGTCTGTATCCCTTCTACCTGTGTCTGTATCCCTACCTGTGTAATAATAATAATAATAATTAACGGTTTATTGAAAGAGCTTGGCAGCCAGAAGGCTGAAAATATACAGTTACATATTTGGGGAATGGGTTACGAATTACAAATAATATACAAGTAACATAAGTGACACAAATAAGACATATAATAACTTAGATGGGGAAAAGCTCAGACTACAGTTCATTTCAACATAGTGACAGTGTTACAGTATTACAAGTTGTTGATAATTTTTACAATGGTTGGGACTGGGCTGTTCTTATAGCGATCAGTTCGTGCACGTATGGGCTGGATGCGGTTGTGGTGTCGAACAGCAATTCTCGGACAAGGGATCTCAGGTGGTAGTAGGAGCCGGTGTCGGGGATGGTGTAGAAGCTTCTTACCAAATTTCCAGATGAGGTCGTGGTGATGGTCAGTGAGAGTCGAAAGGGTCAGTGTGTTGAGCGCTTCTTGATATGTGGAGTAGGAGGGGGAGAGAATAATCTTGCATGCCCTCTTTTGTACTTTTTCTAGGTGTTTACGTTGTGTGGCATTTAGGGAGGAAGACCAGGTGGGGGAGGCATAGGTGAGCTTGGGAAGTATGAATGTTGTGTATGTATCCTTACCTGTGTCTGTATCCCTCCTACCTGTGTCTGTATCCCTTCTACCTGTGTCTGTATCCCTACCTATGTATGTATCCTTACCTGTGTCTGTATCCCTACCTGTGACTGTATCCCTCTTCTACCTGTGTCTGTATCCCTTCTACCTGTGTCTGTATCCCTCCTACCTGTGTTTGTATCCCTACCTGTGTATGTATCCTCACCTGTGTCTGTATTCCTCCTACCTGTGTCTGTATCCCTCCTACCTGTGTCTATATCCCTCCTACCTGTGTCTGTATCCCTCCTACCTGTGTATATATCCCTCCTACCTGTGTCTGTATCCCTCCTACCTGTGTATGTATCTCTACCTGTGTCTGTATCCCTTCTACCTGTGTTTGTATCCCTACCTGTGTATGTATCCTCACCTGTGTCTGTATTCCTCCTACCTGTGTCTGTATCCCTCCTACCTGTGTATGTATCGTATGTATCTCTACCTGTGTCTGTATCCCTTCTACCTGTGTTTGTATCCCTACCTGTGTATGTATCCTCACCTGTGTCTGTATTCCTCCTACCTGTGTCTGTATCCCTCCTACCTGTGTATGTATCCTTACTTGTGTATGTATCTCTACCTGTGTCTGTATCCCTCCTACCTGTGTATGTATCCTTACCTGTGTCTGTACCCCTATCTGTGTATGTATCCCTACCTGTGTATGTATCCCTACCTGTGTGTATCTCTACCCGTGTCTGTATCCCTACATGTGTATGTATCACTATCTGTGTATGTATCCCTACCTGTGTCCGTATCTCTACCTGTGTATGTATCCCTACCTGTGTATGTATCCCTACCTGTGTCTGTATCCCTTCTACCTGTGTCTGTATCCCTACCTGTGTATGTATCCCTACCTGTGTCTGTATCCCTTCTACCTGTGTATGTATCCCTACCTGTGTATGTATCCCTACCTGTGTCTGTATCCCTTCTACCTGTGTCTGTATCCCTACCTGTGTATGTATCCCTACCTGTGTCTGTATCCCTACCTGTGCCTGTATCCCTTCTACCTGTGTCTGTATCCCTACCTGTGTCTGTATCCCTCCTACCTGTGTCTGTATCCCTCCTACCTGTGCCTGTATCCCTTCTACCTGTGTCTGTATCCCTACCTGTGTCTGTATCCCTACCTGTGTCTGTATCCCTTCTACCTGTGTCTCTATCCCTACCTGTGTCTGTATCCCTCCTACCTGTGTCTGTATCCCTCCTACCTGTGCCTGTATCCCTCCTACCTGTGTCTGTATCCCTTCTACCTGTGTCTATCCCTACCGGTGTCTGTATCCCTTCTACCTGTGTCTGTATCCCTCCTACCGGTGTCTGTATCCCTCCTACCTGTGTCTGTATCCCTCCTACCTGTGTCTGTATCCCTCCTACCGGTGTCTGTATTCCTTCTACCTGTGTCTGTATCCCTACCTGTGTATGTATCCCTTCTACCTGTGTCTGTATCTCTTCTACCTGTGTCTGTATCCCTTCTACCTGTGTCTGTATCCCTTCTACCTGTGTCTGTATCCCTTCTACCTGTGTCTGTATCCCTTCTACCTGTGTCTGTATCTCTTCTACCGGTGTCTGTATCCCTCCTACCTGTGTCTGTATCCCTCCTACCTGTGTCTGTATCCCTTCTACCTGTGTCTGTATCCCTCCTACCTGTGTCTGTATCCCTTCTACCTGTGTCTGTATCCCTTCTACCTGTGTCTGTATCCCTCCTACCTGTGTCTGTATCCCTTCTACCTGTGTCTGTATCCCTCCTACCTGTGTCTGTATCCCTTCTACCTGTGTCTGTATCCCTTCTACCTGTGTCTGTATCCCTTCTACCTGTGTCTATCTCTTCTACCTGTGTCTGTATCTCTTCTACCTGTGTCTGTATCTCTTCTACCTGTGACTGTATCCCTTCTACCTGTGTCTGTATCCCTCCTACCTGTGACTGTATCCCTCCTACCTGTGTCTGTATCCCTTCTACCTGTGTCTGTATCCCTTCTACCTGTGTCTGTATCTCTTCTACCTGTGTCTGTATCCCTTCTACCTGTGACTGTATCCCTTCTACCTGTGTCTGTATCCCTTCTACCTGTGTCTGTATCCCTTCTACCTGTGTCTGTATCTCTCCTACCTGTGACTGTATCCCTCCTACCTGTGTCTGTATCCCTTCTACCTGTGTCTGTATCCCTTCTACCTGTGTCTGTATCCCTACCTGTGTATGTATCTCTACCTGTGTCTGTATCCCTACCTGTGTATGTATCCCTCCTACCTGTGTCCGTATCTCTACCCGTGTCTGTATCCCTACCTGTGTCTGTATCCCTATCTGTGTATGTATCCTTACCTGTGTATGTATCCATACCTGTATCATTGTGTCTGAAACCAATAATATAATAAAAAAAAAATGCAGAGAAAAATATAGTAACTGTAGTTATCATGTAGCTCACACCTGACTCACAAATAAAGGTGTAATTAGGGACAGTTGGATAACGTGATGATGTAGTCCAGGTGTGTCAGGTGTATCTATATAAAAGACGTGTTAGGTTAGTTAGGTTAGGTTAGGTTAGGTTAGGGTAGGGTAGGGTAGGTTAGGGAAGGTTAGAGTAGGGTAGGTTAGGGTAGGGTAGGTTAGGGTAGGTTAGGTTAGAGGAGGGTAGGTTAGGTTAGGGTAGGTTAGGGTAGGGTAGGGTAGGGTAGGGTAGGTTAGGTTAGGTTAGGTTAGGGTAGGGTAGGTTAGGGTAGGTTAGGTTAGGGTAGGGTAGGTTTGGGTAGGGTAGGTTAGGGTAGGTTAGGGTAGGGTAGGTTAGGGTAGGTTAGGGTAGGGTAGGGTAGGTTAGGGTAGGGTACGTTAGGTTAGGTATGTCAGTGTTGACGAGGGACAGAGGTAGGAGGAGGCTTAACCTGATGTAAGGTGACTCTGGGTGTTAAACTGTGTCAGGTGTCAGGCGCCCACACACACTGTCACGCCCACACACACACACACACACACACACACACTGACAGCTCTTAACATCAAAATTCCTCGAGTTTTTACAGCTGTTTCAGTATATTTATGAGTATATTCTGACGTTATTGACTATAATAAACTATACGAGACGCCCCTCATATTTATCTTTATTTTTAGTGAACAAATTTCCATCAGAACTTAGTAAAAAAAGATATCTATATCAATATTTTCTCAGTGTAATGAATAAATAAATAAAAATGACATTATATCACATAATTCAATTTGTAACTCAGGTTTAAAACTAACGATCGTTTTCCTGATTTATCGACGGGTAATCTTATCTGATCCTCGTGTTGAATGACCTTACGAAAAACTGGTTCAGGTTGAGAGACTAACAAGAAAAATAAATCAGGAAAAATAACTTACCCATTGGCATAAACTGTCAGGTTTTGGGTAAGAGTAAAAATAGTAATATATTCCCGTGTGAAAAATACCTGGTGTAGAGATGAGATTTAAAAGTTTGAAATTATTTAAGAATATTATTTGAGATATGTTTGAGATGGCTGGTTAGGAGTTGTGGTAAACGTGTGTGGGTGAATACTCCGACATACAATAGTGTGGGTATGTGCGGGTGAGGGTTTTTACACACACACACACATACACACATCACCCACCTTTCACCCACCTTTCATCCCTCACTTGGCTCCTTCATCCACCGTGTAACTACGCCCGTGATGGATCGTCTGGCGAAGTTGGTTAACACACAAACTTAATCATTACTCTGTTACGAACCCCTCCACCGATTGTCTTCATCTACCTACCCAGCACCACGAGCAACGCCATCTAGGGACGAAACACGAGTATGGCTCGTCTTAGTTACCACTCCCGGGTTTCCCTTCTCCATATCCTGGTTGTTGCGTCACTTCCGCCTCAGTCTACTTTGTCAGCTCCAATTCGAGGAGAGGACTTTACTCTGGGAAGCGACCACAGGATCACCTATCCTGGAAACCTACGGCACAGTGACTATTTACCGTCTTCTACCATACTCAGCCTTGCCCGTCAGCCATCTCAGCTCCTCACTTAAGTATTTGTAATCTTGTATTGCCTCTCCCCCCTCCACATTGCTTCACTATTGTTTTATGTTTTATTACTATGTATATACTGTTCGTGTTTAGGTTAAGTTTGGTTAAGGGTAGTTTATAAGCTGAATATTTTGTTAAGGAATTTATGGTACTTTATTATATACAACGAAAACTCGCATCCTTTGTCTACCCTTTTTTAAGTCCGATTGTCTTTGTTTTTTTTTTGTTGTTACCTGTTGGGATCTGGGTAGACGTATAACTATATTCTAAATCCCCAACTCGTAACAACTCAAACACAAAAGTCAAGGTACAGTGATTTCCATTAAGTAACACTACCACCACACAGTACAGCGTCGAGTGACCTTTATAACGTTGGAACTATATTGAATACGTTTGTTTTGGTTAGAATTGATCCGTAAAGTCGAGTGTTTAAGTTTTTCATTTAAATAAAACATACAGTAGGTGTTATATCGCTTAGCTTAGATATAAAGACTGAAAACACCACTAATATTATATAACAATACTTAATCTTTCATGGCTCAAAATACCTGTTTAAATTCGTGTCTTTAATCCGGTTTAACTCAACAGGCTTAGAACATAATGTATAATCTCCACGAGGTAAAACTTTTCTCTCCTGTGGTAAGGGTTAAAAATTGTGAGAAGTGAGGTACAGGTGTGGGGTGATGGTGGGAGAGTACGTGATTAGCTTACAAGGGACCGTAAGGGACTTGTCGCCAGATTGGTTACAAGTGTTTTGATTGGCTGTCGGCGTGGTACAACTGCCGTGAGTGGCTGGTGGGTGTGGTATAACTGTTGTGAGTGGCTGGTTGGTGATTGGTCGAACACTGTAAGTGACTGGTGACGTAATACGACCACTGAGTGACTGGTGGACTGGTAACCGCATACTGAGTGGTTGACTAGAGCCTGGGAATATTCTGAGTGATGCAGTGAGATGATTGGCCAAGCTGTCACCTCATTTATCTAAAATTGTGTGGTGATTGGATGACACCTTCACACTTTTTTTCCCTCGGGGTCCGTTGATTGGCTCCTCCTTGGTCAGTTCAGCCAATAGGGATGTTATCTTGTTCACTCTGACTTTGAGGGAGAAACGATTAAAAACTTACGAATTAATGAGCATAATTTGGACCCAGTTAAGGAAGGACTGGATAAGTTAGTGACATTACTTAAGAAGAATTATACGAATTATGACACACACACACACACACACACACACACATCAATCTCTGGACGTTACTGACTTATATCAAAAGTAAAAAAATAATAATAATTGCAGGTTATTAATGTTATACTCACAAGGGCTTTGCTGAAATTACACAGACAGTGATCAGGATGGTAAATAGACAGACAGACAGACACACAGACAGACAGACACACAGACAGACACTCAGACAGATACACAGACAGACAGAAATAGAGATTGATAAAAATAATATTGATTGGTGTCTATGGATTGTTGTCGTCTTAAAGCCTCTGTAGTTGTACCTGTAGTTGTACCTGTAGTTGTACCTGTAGCTGTACCTGTACCTGTAGTTGTACCTGTAGCTGTACCTGTACCTACACCTGTGCCTGTAGCTGTACCTGTACCTACACCTGTACCTGTAGCTGTACCTGTACCTGTAGTTGTACCTGTAGCTGTACCTGTAGTTGTACCTGTAGCTGTACCTGTACCTGTAGTTGTACCTGTAGCTGTACCTGTACCTGCACCTGTACCTGTAGCTGTACCTGAAGCTATACCTTTACCTGTAGTTGTATATCATTACAGCACTTGACCCCGTAAGTGACCTGTTGTTTTCTGAATTAATAATATCATATGACTCGCTTATATTGTGTAGTATAGCTCTGGTCACCTGTGTGTGTGTGTGTGTGTGTGTGTGTGAGAGTGTGTGTCTGTGTGTGTGTGTTGATATGCATATATAGAAAAGCCCATTGGAGTATTTGATGCCTCAATTAATTTATTAATCAGTACAGTAATTAGTACATAATATTAACAGTCATAACCTATTATGTCACGTCAGCAAAAAATATTAGTACTGTGATAATTTAATGATGATGTGTGTGTGAGTTGCAACATCGGTCAGCAACACACACACACACACACACACACACACACACACACACATTCTCTAACTCTCCCTGGCTGAATTTATAACTTTAAAATTGATCCCAGGTCCTCTTAGGTTCTGAGTATTAAGTCATTGTACTCAAGGGGTTAAATTATCGTACTCAAGGGGTTAAGTCATTGAACTCAAGGGATTAAATCATCGTACTCAAGGGGTTAAATCATCGTACTCAAGGGGTTAAATCATCGTACTCAAGGGGTTAAATCATCGTACTCAAGGGATTAAATCATCGTACTCAAAGGGTTAAATCATCGTACTCAAGGGGTTAAATCATCGTACTCAAGGGATTAAATCATCGTACTCAGGGCGCTAAATCATCGTACTCAAGGGGTTAAATCATCGTACTCAAGGGGTTAAATCATCGTACTCAAGGGGTTAAATCATCGTACTCAAGAGGGTAAATGATTGTTTCTAGAATACTCATTTAAAACAATACGAGACTAATTAAGCTCTGTTGCCAGTACTAATATGTTTTTCAATTAATTATATAAGTTTTAGTAACTGACTATTACATGTTTATTTAAATATTCCCCCCCCCCCAATTTTTTATTTTTTATTTAATATTTTTTTTTTATAATAAGACATAAGATTTTACTAGTGTGTTGATTTCACTTTTTTTTCTTCTTCTTCTCCTCCTGACTTCATCCTTAACTTCACTTATATGAAGTCACCAAGACGCAGTCCTTAAGTATATAAGTTGTGTCTTGATGTCAATTCATTCCTGATTATTTTTTCACACAGTCGAATAATTTTTTTTTCTAATATCTTTTGTCATTTTAATATTTCTCATCCTCTGTTTCATCCCATTTTTTATATATATATTTTTTTGCAATATTTAAACTAATAATTAATCTCTGTGTTTTTATTTTTTCCGGGGTGTTATTCTATCATATAAACACTAATTGGAATTCCCTTTATGTATGAGTTATTCATTTTATCACAACACGGAGGAAAAATATTTAGGTATTTTAATTTCCTATAAATACAACCTTTCATATTTACGACAAAAATAAATATAATAAAATTCTCCTAAATAAACTCTATGTTGAGGATTTTTATGAAGTTAAAAATAAAGGATAGGGGAAAAATACTTCTTGTTAAGTATTTAGTGTTGAGGAATTAAAAATTATTAGGAAAAATCTTTTTAGGATTTTTTTTGTACACTTGTAAATCTCATGTTTATGTTTTATCTTTCAAATAAACGACGTTTTAATACTAACACACAATTGTATTCAGATAGTCACAAGATTATTAACACACACACACACACACACACACACACACACACTTGTATACTCACTCTGTAGGGATGATAATGTTTATACTTATGAACCGTGTTATTGTATGTTATGTCACAGGGCTTTGATTGTATGGTATTGACTATGAGGCTACAGTCACTGAATGCCGCATAGATCTGCGGCTCAACTAATTCAACACAGATAGGATAGCTACTCTTGTATTAGGATATTTAATATTAAGGTATTAAAATGGAGGCGAAAGTGTGGCTATTGGGGGAGGCTGGAGGCTACGTAAAAAAAAAGTAGTAGTAGTAGTAGTAGTGATGACAATAAATAATAATAATAATAATAATAATGGTACAAAATAATAATAATAATACGCGTCATCAGGTTGACATATGTGTAAAGTTGGAACAGATTTTGCACAGAAGAGGAGAAATAATGTTTAAAAGTCGGGGAATCATTAGTGGGCGTAAGTGTGTTATTCGGATAATTTTAAGGAGATTTTTGACCTATAATAAACTTAATGATCACTTATAATAATAGGATTTAAATTTAATTGGGCAAAATATATATACAGGGAAAGTGTTCAGTTTTCTATCTATACACACACACACACACACACACACACACACACATCCTCAGGACATACTGAGAACAAATTACAATATTCTTTACAATATAAAATTAAGAGAAAAAACAGGTATAATTGGAAATATCTTCTTATGTTAAAACACATAATTGTATTGTTACACCAACAAGCGCTCACCAATTACAGAGAACTAAAATTCATACTAGTAATTATGTAACATTAGTGCACTTGTTCTTGTAACAATAAAATTTTATGATTTGATATATTAAAATAATTTCAACGTTTTCAAGCTTTTGCTTTTATGGGCAATAGAAGCTGGACTTGTATATTGTAATATATGTTCTTATTATGTCCAGTGTGTATGTATATATACTGTATATATAAAGAGATACATTGATATATCCTCCCATGAGCTACTGCGTCAGCATCAACCCCACAATGTGGTCACTAAGAATCATAGATAATAAACACAAAGACAAGCCCAACAAAAACAATGAATGGCGCTCGATGGATCCAGAGAGAGAGAGAGAGAACGAATGGGAGAAAAGGACGAAAGAGTACGAAGAAGAGACAGAGGGCCAGAGGGAGTAAAGAGGAGAGAAAGAGAGAGGGAGAGTAGTAAGCACCTGCTGCACTTTCTTGCTGATAAATTAATGAAGGAAAAAAAAAAGGAGGGAGGCATAATATGATGAAGTTCCCCAGGAGGAGGAGACCGAGTGTGAGAGTAGAGCAGAGAAGAGGAGGGAGAAGAAGAAGAGGAATAGGGAGAAGATAGAGAGGAGAAGGCGGAGGAAGAGATGATGTAGAAGTAATAGATGAAAGGGATGAGAGGTGTGTGTGTGTGTGTGTGCGTGTGTGCGTGTGTGTGTGTGTGTGTGTGTGTGTGTGTGTGTGTGTATGGGTATGTGTCTGTGTGTACATATGATTGCAAAGGAGTAATAAACAACCATGAACACAGCCTCCTACAAGACACACAGCCTCCTACAACACACACAGCCTCCTACAACACACACAGCCTCCTGCAACACACACACAGCCTCCTACAACACACACAGCCTCCTACAACACACACAGCCTCCTACAACACACACAGCCTCCTGCAACACACACAGCCTCCTACAACACACACAGCCTCCTACAACACACACAGCCTCCTACAACACACACAGCCTCCTACAACACACACAGCCTCCTGCAACACACACACAGCCTCCTACAACACACACAGCCTCCTACAACACACACAGCCTCCTACAACACACACAGCCTCCTGCAACACACACAGCCTCCTACAACACACACAGCCTCCTACAACACACACAGCCTCCTACAACACACACAGCCTCCTACAACACACACAGCCTCCTGCAACACACACAGCCTCCTACAACACACACAGCCTCCTACAACACACACAGCCTCCTACAACACACACAGCCTCCTACAACACACACTGACAGTCAGACATCCTCCTCTCTTGATAAAGGTTACCCCACACGTCACCTGTACCTGAGCCTGTAATTAAGTCTTGTACTGTATATATCATGAGGTCACTAAAACCTGTTCCTAGACCAGCTTTACCGCTATTGTCAGTCATTGTCTTCTTGACCAAAACTCACCCCACTAGTTATCTGTCAATGCCTTCCAAATTAACTTGTTATATTGTCAAACCTCGATATAACGGACTTTTGGAGAGGACATTCCGTTATATCGAGGGTCTGTTAGATGTGAAACTCTCTATCTAATGAATTATATGGAAAGAGAAGTTCGTTATATGGAGGTTTCACTGTACTCCTCTCAGTATTTTATTTCGAGAGAGAGATAGAGAGAGAGAATGAGAGAGAGAGAGAGAGAGAGAGAGAGAGTCTCGTGTTTACATTCATTCATAAGTCTCTGGACATTTACCTTTACTTACCTGTACTCAACGTGTTTTTAATTAGTGTTTTTTTGCCTCACCTATTTCAGGATTCTTCTCTATACTCATAATTACATTATATACATTCCCTAAATATACAAACTTATCTAACCTAACCTAACCCAATTTCCCCTTCCTCTACCACCACCACACCTGCCTCACATCTGTTTAGAACTTAAGGTGAGTGAGAAGGATTGTTAATATTACTCTCGTTGTCTTAGAGTCAGATGGGGTGGTAGACTCCCTTCACGGTGGTGGGACTTTATGGGGTCATTGTGGCACTTTTGGGGTCATTGTGGTGCATTTTGGGGTCATTGTGGCACTTTTGAGGTCATTGTGGTGCGTTTTGGGGGTCATTGTGGCACTTTGTGTGTCATTTGGCACTTTTAGAGCAATTGTTTTGATCTTTCAGCTTTTTTTATTACGGGGATTAGCCCACCCGGTCACAGGTCACTGACCCACATCGGGGCCTGGGGGCGAAAATATAATAACAATAATAATAATAATAAATATAAATATAAATAAATAAAAAATATAATAAAAAATGGAAATAAAATAATAATAAAAATAACAATAATAATAATAACCCTAAAAATCAAGAGTGATAAACTATATAGTACAATAAATTGTTGTGTTTGTCAATAGAGAAACATTTGACACATTTAAATTTCCTTTTAAAAGTTCTTAAAGGTCTTTGTCATGTTTACTATATAAAGTGTTATCGTCATTCTCTCTCTCGGGGATTACTTTTTCTTTTATTTACCTCATGCACGTGTATAATGTCTATGAAAAACAAAATATAAGACAAATATAATTTTAGCCAAGTTCTGTAAGGCGAAAATTTCCCGTAAAAAGGAGATATATAGTACCTGGCAACATGAGGCATCTTTACTTTCGCTTCTCCACAGAGATCGATGAGTTAAGTATTAATCATTCGACGCCTTCAACATTAGAGAAAAACAAAGGAGCAGAAACGCACTCCATGAACGTAAAGTGCGCAAAAAAACGTCGATAATGTGCAGCATTTCGGTGGGAGAGAGTTGGCGCGCGTGGCGAGCTCAGGCAACCCACCCGCGAGTGGCTATCGGTGATGCCACTTGCTGTAGATTTATCACTAGTGTTGTGTCGGTGGTGTTGGTGAGCGGACGCGCGCTCTCTCACTCCGCGTCGTACACTGTGTGGTTTCTCACTATAGAACTATAAGTGTTGTGTGATCATCCAGACCTTGCCCGAACACTGACCAAGGCTTTTATTTTACCAGTGTGTTTTACTTAGCGTCCGAATATGAGGACCCAAGGAAATGTATGGTAGCTGCAGTTGGATTTCAGAGAGCTAATTGGATTTGTCAAAGCGGTCAAACGGAGACTTTAGCGGACCATTGCTGCCAGTGCGAAGACTTTTCTACGTATTCAAGGTAAGGTTAAAACACCAGCTTGTGTCAGATATCGTTCTCACGCCACATAACTCCCTTCCTACCCCTAACGTGCGATTTGTTCAGTGTTTCAACGCCATCCTACCATCGCTTCTAAAGATGCTCCCTTTAAAAAAAAATCAACAAAGGCGATTTAAATAATACGATCGAATAAGTTAAACACACGATAAACATTAAATCACTCAATGGGGCGTTTACCGAAGTGAAATTATTTTTAGTTCAGTTTAATCCGATTTCGTGGAAAATATACAAGTGATATGAATGAAACTTTACGAATTTGTTGTTAGTATTGTGAACCGAACGTCTCTGGGTTAAAAAAAATGGTTAAAAAAAATTACTAATGAAAATAACATACAAAAGTGAATATCGAGAAAAAAATGTCACAGCGAGTGTTGGAAATATTGATGATCTAGGGAACTAAATAATGCCTGTTTATTGTGGTATAATATACGAGTGAGTGAGGATATTGTGGTAGGCAGAGGTTTAAGGGTGGTAGTTGTGGTAGTGAAGGGTATAAGGGTGGTATTTGTGGTAGTGAAGGGTATAAGGGTGGTATTTGTGGTAGGCAGAAGTTTAAGGGTGGTTATTGTGGTAGTGAGGGTTTAAGAGTGGTAGCTGTGGTAGTGAAGGGTTTAAGGGTGGTAGTTGTGGTAGTGAAGGGTATAAGGGTGGTAATTGTGGTAGGCAATGATTTAAAAGTTGGTTGAGTTGTGGTAGTTTAAGGGGCAGTAATTTGTGGTAAGTCAGAGATTTTAAGGGTGATAATTGTGGTAGTCAAGGGGTTTTAGGGTAGTAGTTATGGTAGGCAAGATTTCTAGGTATGGAAGATGTGGTAAATAAAATGTTCACGTGTGGAAACTTTGTTGTGGTAGATGAGAGCTTCAGGTGCTGGTGGTCTTGATAGCAGGGCTTTGAAAATTGTGGTAGTTGTGGTTGGTAATAGTTTTGTGGGGTGGTAGTTGTGGTTGGTAATAGTTTTGTGGGGTGGTAGTTGTGGTTGGTAATAGTTTTGTGGGGTGGTTAGTTGTGGTTGATAATAGTTTTGTGGGGTGGTAGTTGTGGTTGGTAATAGTTTTGTGGGGTGGTAGTTGTGGTTGGTAATAATTTTGTGGGGGTGGTAGTTGTGGTTGGTAATAATTTTGTGGGGTGGTAGTTGTGGTTGGTAATAATTTTGTGGGGTGGTAGTTGTGGTTGGTAATAATTTTGTGGGGTGGTAGTTGTGGTTGGTAATAGTTTTGTGGGGTGGTAGTTGTGGTTGAATAGGGTTGGAGGGGTGGTAGTCGTGGTAGGGAAGGAAGGCTTGAAATTAGTGTAATGTGTAAATATGTTCTGTACACTTAAGAGGTAGATGTGTGTGTGTGTGTGTGTGAGAGAGAGAGAGAGTTTATGGTTGGTAGATTAAAGGGATGATTGCATGTGTGTGTGTGTGTATTATTGACTAGCGAGACGGTAGTGCGTTGTGTGTGTGTATGTATGGCAGTGTCTGTGTGTATTGTGGCGTGTTGACGTACCGGCAGGCAGTGTCTTCGGTCTGTCAGTCACACACACACACACCACTGACAGATAGCATAGGTTAGAGAAATGCTTGCAGGTGGCTACCGTCAACACGCATACATACGCATACACGGAACAAGCTCACGACATCCTCTCATCAGTACACCAATACCTGTATAAATATTGAACCAGAGAATCCCTTCACAGAATAACACCTGTAAATTATGACAGGTAAAAAAAAGTGTTCGTTCTGGGAAACCGTACAGTATATGGAGGGGTTTAGAATTTATCCGTATGTTAGAAGTTAATGGAATTTATTCTGTTTTTTTTTGTGCCTGTGTGTGTGTGTGTGTGTGTGTGCAAACGTATAGGTAGTGTTTTTTGTGTTTGTTTGATTTTCAAGCATGATTAGCTTAATCTTGTATTACCGTAAAACATTTTAGAAGTGTGTTTTTTACAAGTGATAAGCCGTGTGTGATTGAATTGTTCTGCTTCGGTAAGATATTTCAGAATTTTTACCTTCTATATTTGGATTTAATTTTCCGAGTAGAGCATTCTATTTTTATTGTACAGTGTGTGCTTAGCCGGATATGACAGAGAGAGAGAGTATGTGTGTGTGTGTGAGAGTGAAATGCGAATGTCACTACTATTTCCTTGTGTATGTGTAATATATATATATATATATATATATATATATATATATATATATATATATATATATATATATATATATATATATATATCCTGTTTCCATGTGTATGTGTGGATGTTATGTACATCAATTACACCGTTTCCGTGTATGTGTGGGTGTGAGGATGTATTAATGCAGCCAACATCAAATATATCGTTTTCATTTATATGTGTGTATAAATACGCACATTAAATATACCATTTCCATGTATATCAGTGAATATGTTATGCACATCAAATACACCGATTCTGTGTGTGTGTGTGTGTGTGTGTGTGTGGACACTGCATATACACACTGTCATCTTAACATCAAGTATACCTGTATACAGTTTCGGACATGGTTACTGAAGGTTAAATGCTATATAATCGTTGTCTGTCTGTCTGTATTCACTTTACATAAACATACACGATCATATTACCTGTTTTTGATAAGTTAAAACATAAAGGAAACTCAGTGAATAATGCAAGGTGTGGTGGTGTATGAAATAGGGTATCTCTGAATAAATGAATGGACTTATAAGTAACGTAAAGGGTTTGGTCGTAGGTTGTGGTAATGTGTGCGCAAAAAAGCGAAAGGATGACTATTGTTGATATATGAAGGTAAACATAGGACGTGGCTTGTTTATAAGAGAGTCAAACAAGACCCATATGACGAGGAGGAGGAGGAGGAAGATCACAGCTGGAGACGGCTTCTGGTGTGTGTGTGTGTGTGTGTGTGCTAGATGGTGTTATCACCCCACGGACGCGCCGCCTCGCCAGGAATGTTACTCAGGCGTTGGGGTGTAAGGTTCTTCGTGACTGATGCTCCGGATAAACCAAACAGCCGAGTGTACAATGTGCGGTACTTGGCATTATCACCATGGTGTGTGTGTGTGTGTGGTGGCGGCGAAGGAAGAAGAGTTTCATAGGGCGGATGAGTGAGCTAGGAAAATAAATCTATGGAATTTCATCTCCCATAATTGTTTATTTGTGTTTACCTAGATGTTGTGATGTTGTACCTGTATTATCTTTGAAGGTAATATTAATGTACAGGTTAGGTTTGATTATATTAAGTAGCTTGTGATAGTTCCCCTGTTGTAAAGTATTGCAGGTGTTGGGTAGTTGTTCACACGTTCACTCCTTGCAGGTGTTGGGTAGTTGTTTCCACGTTCACTCCTTGCAGATGTTGAATACTGAGGAGTGTTCTGATTAACGTTATTATTGTTCTTGATATATACTGAGAGTGAAGACATGATGGTATGAGTCAACTTGTGTATAGTGAGCTCAGTGGTTATCTACCCAGCACCGTATGAGAACACGTAACATATAGCGAGTAGCCTATTGTAACCCGAGTGCCGTGTGTACCTACCGTGTATAATATTTACCCGAGTGTTTATATGTCATCCAGCGTGATATATACCATCAACACCAAGACTTTGACCTCTCACTACCTTACACAGGCGACCACCACCACCAGCAGCAGCCTCGTATCTCACTAACTTAAATTTTTTTCTTCCACCCCGGAGATAAGAACGTGTCTCTAGTAACTGCTGGGTGCTGGTACGTTCCTCACAGTGTTTTAAGTCTCCAGTTGTACCGCCGTGGTGTAGATAAGGGAAGCACTTGAGTTTGTGAGAATCTTAAGTCAATTGGTGTACTTAGAAGGATTTTGTAAGGTTATCATGAAGTTTATAAGGTAAGGTGCGTAATGAATTCACCTTAAATAACATTACAATCGTACTCAAACTACCTTAATAAAATACATTCACTTATATATTTTTATACCATAATATCGTTTCCTATCTGATATAAATAACGTATCTATCTTAATTACTTCTTAGTTCAATTTTGATATATTTTTTCTTTATGTTTTTGCTTTACTTTACACCGTCACCAGGTAGATCACTTAGCTACGGGGAATATTCATGGTGCAGTAACCTTTTGAGGACTTTAACGACCATAATGCACGTTATGGAATCCTTAGTTCAGTACAAAGTGAAGCCATATGTCTGCTCCTTTACACGCTTGCACACCTTGTTGCCAATACACACTGTAGTCACGAGAGAGAGAGAGAGAGAGAGAGAGAGAGAGAGAGAGAGAGGCGTATATCACTTTTTCTTCAGATTTATTTTGTTTTAAGAAGATTCAATGTGTATAATTCCTCTCTCTCTCTCTCTCTCTCTCTCTCTCTCTCTCTCTCTCTCTCTCTCATAACTAAATATAGCTAAATTGTATGTAATTGTGTATTGGTGTGGCGTGGACGGTGTTGTGTCCAGTCCACCTCCTCCACACAACAACATTATCGGCATCACCACCCACCCACCCACCCTCCCGCCCGCCCACTCACCCACCCACCCATGGTACACACGCTCACGGTCTCCCAGGGTAACCGAATATATTTCCTTAACTGTTACCAAACCACATGTCCAGCTAGTGTTGAGTCTCAGTATAATATCACCGCCATTTTGACTCTCCTGTTTGGACCGTGTCTGAACTGAGGGATAGACGTGTCCTCCCAACTACAGTATTTACCTGACTACAAAAATAATGTGTCGTAGGTAAAGTGTAGACCAGGTAGATACTTTCTCATTTCCTCACTTATGTTGAGAGGTTTACCTACGAACGTTTTGAGGAATCTATCCATGTGTCGTAGCTTAAGTGAACAATTTAAAGCCTTTGTTACATCTTCACTTAAGGGTTAAATTTATCGTCGTAAGTTCGTTTGAGAATTCGGGGCCACACCTATCTCTCACTCCAGGTAAATCAATAGGTAATTGTATGTTTGATTTACGTCGAGGAAATATTTTGTCGAATTAGGTGTAAATACAGGTGAGGGAAATAAATGGGGTGGGCGGGTTATTTTTTTTTTTTTACCTTGATAAATCCTGACGTTTGTGTTATTGATAATGTTGGCTGGAGAGTGACTGTGGTTGTTGTCCTTATTTTGTTGTGGAAGGGTGTGTGTGTGTGTGTGTGTGTGTGTGTGTGTGTAAGACTTGTTTCTGTTGTTGATCAAATGATTATGGTGTTGTTGTTAGTTAAATAATTTGTTGCTTATATTGGTTGAGGTGTTTGTTATTGTTCATGTTGTTGGTCAAAGACTAATGTATGTGTTTGTTTGTTGTTGTTCGTCAGTTATTGTGTAGATTGGTCGGAGTCTGTGTCCGTGTTGTTGTTGGACAAATATAACTATTATGTTTATATTGTTATTGTTGTTGTTTAAAGAATGTGTAGTTGTTTTAGACGGAGATGTGAGAGAACTGCGAGAGTTACGGTGGGGGGTGGAAGGGAGTCCTCTGGTCCTGTCAGTCACATTGAGTTGTACGTCGCGTTCCTCCAGCCTTAACTTTTGCGACGTGCGGCCGGATGCTTCACTCCGACACTCACACTACAGCCGGATTCTTTGCCGCGTCTCGGTGGGGTTCTTGGCAACTACAGGGAGTTGCCACAGGATACAGAATGGCAAGAGATCTGTGGCGACGTGCACAGGGAACAGTAGCCCATATTAACCCAATGGTCGTGGTGCCATGGAGGGAGGTGAGGTGTGTGGAGTGGGGGGGTGAGAGGTGAGGGGGAGGATTGACTGTGTGAAGGGAGAGAGGGAAGGAGAGGTGGTATTAGTGTGTATAAAGGAAGGTAAGTACATGAGACGATTATAGTAAGGGTAGAGAAGTGAGAGGGTGGTGGTGAGGAAGAGGAGGGGAGGGGGTGGTGAGGGGCAGGGGAGGGGAGGGAACAGTGAACCTTGCTACTCGGGATTTTGTTCTTCTGGTTGATACCTTGGGAGGTGTAAGACCAGCAGCAACACTGACGCCTGGGAGAGACAAACGAAATGTGTATAAAGAGTACGAGGTGAAGACAGAGGAGACAGAGTTATATAGAGACGAGAAGGTTGAGGGAGAGAATAAGTGAGAGACAGAGAGAACACACTGTAGCTACTTGAAATAAGAATAAATCTTGCATAATATAAGTATGGTCGAGGGCGTATAACAGCACAACACGTCAGACACAGAACACTTTACTCAGCAATACAGATGACGCATTGCGTAATACTAACTCAGTTTATGTGTCGCCCTTACACTGAGTTTCCTCTGCCAGCGCTGAGTTACGGCCACACCAGGAACTGTGTATTGTATGAAGGCATTGACGTAGACTAACTATTTACACTATACACACACACATTATATACATAAGGCTTAATATGTGTGCATTAGAAGGTTTTATCTTTCGTGAAGATTAAGCAGCGTGGAGAGGGGGAGATGGTGTTTCGTGTGAAAATTGTGAGGCGCTTAATTTCTGGGTAAGCTTGTGGAATGTGCAGCTTGTAGTTTGCGAGAGTTTATCCCGGGATGTGGCTACACATTTCTGCTACCGCTCTCAACTAGGTTCTGGTAGAGAGAGCCAAATATGCAGTAGTCTACGTACAAAACGGACTTTTACACGGACAGGCCGGATAGGGTCACAGTCCGCATGTGTTATAGACGGCCTGATTTCCTCTGTATATATACTATACGGTGTGTCATAGACCCACACCTAAGATTGGTTCACAAAGTTCACGGCAACAGACAACAACAAGAATATTGTGTCCGATATTGTTTATTATAGTTGTGTCAGTGACGTGTCTTCCATCTTTGGCCATAATGAACGGTCTGTATGTCTGGCTCCTGTTACCAGTATTTTTTTTAATACATTTGTGTTGTCATTGGAATGTTTTTTATCTTATTGAAATAACATTACATAGGTATACACAGTCGCCTGGTTCGGAGACGCTGTGCTTCTGGGTCCCCGGTAATGCAGTTGCCAGAAGCAGCCGACACACACACACAGCGGCCAGCCCAGATATTTACTCGCTTCTTACTTGTGTATTATGGCTAACCAAATTCACAGTCGTGCTCAGCGCTCGATACTAACATTAGGTAAAAGTTTATAATCCTTCAGCGTCTAATGCAGGCGGTGCTTTAGAACGGTCGGTCCGATAACGTGGAATAAAATGGTATTCTAATATTAGAGATCGTCCCATAACGATAAATACCGCCCGGTCTCGTATCTGTTGTTGAGTCTGGTTACAAGTTGGCCAGTGTGTGTTGGACCGGGTTACTCCAACACTAACAAACGCAAATGACTTTCTTCGTTACTTATATGGCGGCAACTTTTATCTTGTTGTCTTTCGTGAGCAATATTATACTTCGTGGTGGGAAAGTTGTGCTAACTGTTGATGGGAAACACAAGGAAGATTTGAATATTATCTGAAATGATCCTCAACTCATAATGCCATTCGGGAAGTACATCACAATGTTTGTTAAAGGGGTATAAAGTAGTAGTAACTGAAGATATATTTGTAAATCCGGGTTAGTACTGACACTTAGGCCAGCATAACAGTCATCTTCTCCCAGCGTCAGTAAGTAACAGCTCTTTATTACTGTTGAGTGATGATGGCTTTCAAGCTCTCAACGGAAGAGCGCCTTGAGACACATTTAACGCCTAAGAGCGCTCACGGGCCGACCAAGAGGGCTCTCAGGTACTGTTGGATCACGAAGAGACCTAAGAGCACCCTTTATTTATCGCGGGCGGCAGGGAACTCCATAGTAAAGAGTTTATTATCGTCCTGGGTGTAAATATATATAACGAAGCCGTAACTAACTCGTGTTTGATATGTCCACGATCTAAAACACCTGTTACAGTTAATTAAAACACCTGTTACAGTTAATTTGATAGATAAACTAAGACTCGCTCTCTTGGTTTAAGGTTCAAGGAAGTCATCACTCGAGGGTGGTGAAGAGCTCTCTACCTCACTGCTGCAGGGGGAGAAACAGGTAGCTAGCTAACCAGCCCAGTAACTCACCGTCAGGAGTATATGTCCGTAGAGGCTGGGTACGGTGAAAAAGTTTACACGTGTTATTGAGAGTAAATCGGGAGAAGGTAGACAACCCCCCCACCTCTCTCTCTCTCTCTCCAGCAGTTGTTGTCTCATGTATAAACAGACTTACTACACCATCTTATATGCCCGTCTAGTTGTTGAAGCTCAGCAATACACAACATCAACAGGGAGAAGTTGTTTCCAGTTTTACCTTCATATTAATTAATCTTGTTGCAATTCTTTTCTCTCCGCCGTTTCCCTTACAATTGTTTTACACCGATATTTTATTATTTCTTGCCTTCCTCTGTGTTTTCTTTATTCCTTGATCCACTCGAGACAAAAGTGGGAGAGAGTAGAGTAGTCAAGATAACAATAAGGTTATTGATAAACTCATATTAAGTTGTAGCAGATGATGGTAGTGGTGGTAGGATGGTGGTGGTGGTAGTGTGGTGTGCATGTGGTGGTTGTGGTTTGATTTGGTGGTGATGCTACTGGTGTTGGTGGTGTGTCGTGCAGATGGTGGTGGTGTGCATGTAGTAGTGATAGTGATGGTAGTAGTAGTAATAGTAGTGGTGGTGGTGGTGGTAGTAATAGTAATGGTGATTATGGAAGTAGTAGTAGTAGTAGTGATGGTGGTGGTAGTGATAGTGGTCATGGTAGCAGTGATGGTCATGGTAGCGGTAGTAGTAGTAGTGATAGTGGTCATGGTAGTAGTGATGGTGGTGGTAGTGATAGTGGTCATGCTAGTGGTAGTAGTAGTGGTCATGGTAGTGGTAGTAGTAGTTGTCATGGTAGCGGTAGTAGTAGTAGTCATGATGGTGGTAGTGATAGTGGTCATGGCAGTAGTGATGGTGGTGGTAGTGATAGCAGTGATGTTAGTGGCGCGTGTTACAGTCCGACTCCCAATAAGCAGCAGCAGAGGTACACAGACAGCCGGTGGGTAGCATGAGGGTTAAAGCTGCAGTCTCCCACGGCTGTCTCTATTGGCCGGATAACACCACCCAATTTTTCCTACTCACTCCTATAACAAGTCTGTCTCTCGTGTACAAGTCCGTTTGGGAGATATGTCTGGCTTTGATGATGGTATAGACTAACCTAACCTATACCTAACCTGACCTAATCTAACCTGACCTAACCTAACCAGTTCTGTGCCTGACCTGACCTAACCTAATCTAACCTACAGAGATATACCGTATAATATACCTTTTGGTGTCGAGTATATCAGCAAGTTCTTTTTATTTATTTGACGTATATATGAAGGTAGTGTAACAAGTTCTATCTGGGTATACTCGTTGGATTCGAGTGTGTGTGTGTGTGTGTGTGTGTGTGTGTGTGTGTGTGTGTGAGTGAGTGAGTGAGTGTGTGTGTGTGTGTGTGTGTGTGTGTGTGTGTGTGTGTGTGTGTGTGTGTGTGTGAGAGTGTGTGTGTGTGTGAGAGTGTGTGTGTGTGAGTGTGTGTGTGTGTGAGTGTGTGTGTGTGTGTGTGTGTGTGTGTGTGTGTGTGTGTGTGTGTGTGTGTGTGAGTGTGTGTGTGTGTGTGTGTGTGAGTGAGTGAGTGAGTGTGTGCGTGTGTGTGAGTGAGTGAGTGAGTGAGTGAGTGTGTGTGTGTGTGTGTGTGTGTGTGTGTGTGTGTGTGTGTGTTGGTCCTGAGACATGAACACTGAGCCAGATGGACGCGATTTTGCTTCAGAATGAGACACAGGCGACACACAATAGCCCCTGAGAGGCCCTTGAGCCTTGGGCGCCACGATGGACACTAACAGCTTCCTGGTGGGTGGGGGGGGGGGGGGAGGACACCATCACCACTACTACTACCACCACCACCACGATCACCACTACTACCACGATCTCAATCACACACACAAATGTTAACATCCATGTGTGTGTGTGTGTGTGTGTGTGTGTGTGTGTGTGTGTGTGTGTTTTAACTAGTAGATGGAAGAGTTAATGAAGACAAATAATAGGTAATGGTTGAGATGCTTCACTGGATTGTTAATGGGATATTTTTCCTGGATCTTATTTTCTTAAACCAAACAGCCTCACTTCCTAACCTAACCTAACCTAACCTAGCCTAACCTAACCAAACCTAACCTAACCTAACTTAATCCAACAACCCATTTTTGCTTCGTAAACTTATATACTGAAAGTCTAGTTCCTTAAAAGAAGACGTTCCTCTTCCTCATTCTCCTTCTCCAATTAAGAGCCCCCCCCCCCCCCCCCTTGAGGAGACTGGACCCGCATGGTGAGACAGTAACTACCAGCAGGAAGTATTCGTCTTAATAATGTTCTCGAATGACTCCAAGTGACCCCCAAGTGACTTAATCTGATGACCACCACCTGTCAGCTTCCTTACTCCTTCTTAATGTGTCTCGGGTAGTTACTCTTTCTTCAAGGTCCTACAGTGGATTTAGGTGGTGTTTTAAGGTATTCATGTGGAGTGGGTACGGTTTTTAGGTGACGAAAGTGGATTAGGTACTCTTTTTAAGGTACTAAAGTAATTGAGTACTCTTTTAAGGTACTACAGTGAGTTTTGTACTCGTTTTAAGGTATCGTACTGGAGTGACTCGGTACTGTACTATTTTGGAAGTAGGTTACGGTACTCTTGTGGATTGGGAGTTCTATTTAAGTAGCTAAGGTACGTACTTAAGTGACTTTGGTACTTTTTTAAGGTACTAAAGTGACTTGGTTATATACCCTTTAGATGCTTTCTGTGTGTGTGTGTGTGTGTGTGTGTGTGTGTGTGTGTGTGTGTGTGTGTGTGTGTGTGTGTGTGTGTGTGTGTGAGTGAGTGTGTGTGTGTTATTTCAGCGATCTCGTCAATGAACGCTAACCCAATGTTCCCCCAACTCCATTTAAAGTTGAAAAAACAAATTATGCTATAACATTTAGCTCAACTTTTCTAAACATTCAGCTTTAAGTACCAATAACAACAACATCAACAACAATAGTATTGGGGTGATTCTTCGCTAATGCTTTACGGTTTGATAATATATAATAATAATAATAACATTAACAATCCTAATAATAATAATTAATGATAATAAAAAGAGGAGAACAATATAACTAAACACAAACAAATCCTTTAACCAAATCCAAACACACACACACACACCACATGTCTCCTGCCGCTGCTGTTTCTGTTGTTATAATTTTGCTGTCTTTGTTTTTGCTGCTCCAGTTGTTGTTGCTGTTTTAGCTTTTGTATTTGTTGGTGCTGTCGCCACTACTGCTCTTGTTGCGTCTGCTGTGCCTTTGTTGCGTCTCGTCTGCTGTGTCTTTGTTGCGTCTGCTGCACCTGGCCTCTCTCTGCTTTTGTTGTGTCTGCTGTAGCGGCCACCATTTTGCTGCATCTGTTGTTATTATTATTGCTGTTACATCTCCGTCTTGCAGCAACATGAACACCCTCGCTGCGCCACATTGGTATTCGCCCAAGTTTTGTACCGACCAGGATAAATGGTGCCGGTGTGTGTGGGAGGCGGAGCTGGCGAGTGCGGTGGGTGGCGATTGCGTGGGTGGCGAGTGTGATGGGTGGCGAGCACGGTGTTTGGCGAGTACGATGGGTGGCGAGTACGGTGACTGGCGAGTGCGACGGATGGCGAGTACAGGGACTGGTGAAAACTATAGTTGAGCAGAATGGAAGGCGAGTGTGATGGCTAATTTAGCACAGCGTCAGGCGAGGACCTTGGTTGAAGATCTCATGGGAACTGGCGAGTAGGCTTACACTAGGTGGCGAGCCATCCCCATGTTAAATTGCCTCGCTATGCGTATTTTTCGGGCCATTTAGAAGTGTGTGTTGCCCTAATGGAGAGTTGGAGTCACGGTAAAACCCAGCGGAAACAACACGTGTTTTGGTCTCTCTCTCTCTCTCTCTCTCTCTCTCTCTCTCTCTCTCTCTCTCTCTCTCTCTCTCTCTCTCTCTCTCTCTCTCTCTGTATATATATCAAATTCCAATCATTAAAAAAGAGAGTAATATCTTGCTTATTTTTGTTACAGTCGATTTTGTATTCATAACTGTAAACCCCCAATCACAATACAACTCCTGTACCATCCACTGTATTGTAGCAGCCACTATAACATAACACCCGTACACTGTAATTCCACATAGTTATAGTATATATTTCCTATTACAGTTTTGTACTCGTATCACATTACAATTTCATATACAGTAATGTTAGTTAGTTCATCCTGGAAAAAAAAACACATTAATGTTTTTTTTCACCCAGCTTGACTAAGTATAAATTATGTAATTACGTCTGTATTAATACATACTTACAGTACTTGTTTGTGTGGTAAATGTGTGTATAATGTGTATATAATTTTTTTAAGGGGGATGAGGGCTAGTCTAGTCTGTCTGTGTGTTTGTGGATCCAAGAATCTGTTTGAATGTGTGGATTTGTATGTATGTATGTATGTATGTATTGTATATGTATGTATATGTGAGTGTTTTCCCTGTGTTCACCCTCCCTACACACTCCCATCCATTAATATACAACTCTCCCATAACACATTACCATGATTCGAACACTACATACAAACTACCATAACTCATTCACACTACCATGATAGAAAAACCTCCTCTTAGCTATATATATATATACTGTACACTACCATGGAACAGACCCTCCTCCATACACGCCACCACAACCCCTCTCTCTCCCACTCCCTTCCGTCCTTCCCGTCCCTCCCTCCCTTCCCTCCTACCCTCCCACTATCCCACCACTAGACCAAAGGCCAGTGGGGGTGGGGTCCTCGTGCCAGCCTCTCCACCACTGTTATTCCTTAGCTCGGGGTCACTCGACTTATTACGCGCCGCATAAATTTACACCAAGATTTATTATTAGTGAAGACAAAGAAGCGCTCCAGCCCCTTTTAAAAGAGCGTCCCCATAACTCTTAAAGGAGACTCCTGAATTCATCCTCTCTCTCTCTCTCTCTCTCTCTCTCTCTCTCTCTCTCTCTCTCTCTCTCTCTCTCTCTCTTCTACCACTACTGGATACATAGGTTCTTTTGTTAGGGGTTTTCACTGGCTTTTGTTTTGATTTTATTTATTACTCATGTGTACTGGAAGGTCTTTTTGTTAAGCTGTTGTTGATGTCTTTATTGTTTTCGTTACTACTGGGTAATTTGGACCACTTTTGTTTCAGCTTTCTATTAACCTTTTGTTTTGGGTTTTGTTTTTTGTTGGTATACTTTAAGCTCTTTTATTTAAGCTTACATGGTTTTTTGTTATTGGTATACCTGAAGCTCTTTTATTTAAGCTTCTATTGGCTTTTGTTTTCATTTTCATTCGTCCTTTTTTATTGAATCTCTATTGTTTTATCTTTCATTATAATTTGTCTGTCTTTCTCACTTCAAAACTATAAACTACTTTTGTTTCCACTTTATCTCTGTTATTTGTGTTCCCACTGCATACTTGTTACCTCTTTTGTTTCCTCTTTTATTTTTGGGGTCTCAGTTAATATTTGATCGTAAAGCGTGTCTATTATTTTTCTATTGAATAATTAACCTATTGAGTACGATACCGATAACGTGAGTACAATAGCTTAGACCATTGAGTACGATATTATAACCCTTATTTATTTGTATTATTATTATTATTACTATTATTTATATTGTTATTTATATTATTAATTATGCTTGTGTAATTATTATATACCTGGCATTACTAAGTCTATTGGTAGCGTTGTAGTATCATTAGCGAATTATTATTATTATTATTTCTAGTAGTAGTAGTATTATCGTTACTTAATCTCAGTTTTTACGTAAGAATTATTTACTTACAACAAAAATATAAATAAAGTAGCTAGAAATAAATTATAAAAAATCAGAGGGACTAATTGACGTAGGACGATGAATCTACCGTATAAAGCGGGGGTTAAAATAAATGGCAGCACTTGTAAAACAGAGCGAGCGACCCGTTCATTTAGCTACAGTGACTTCGGTATAGTGGCACTGAGTACAGAAATTATTTTTGCAACACATTACGTCTCGTTGTTGTGTGATGAATGGTCAACATAATTGCCACTATTGCAAAGAGACCGCTGTTGAAAATTCCCTGTAATAATAATATGTTAAAGGGGAGGTGTGGATGAACGCCTAGCTACTGTGTGTGGCGGCTCTTGGGGGAGGGGTTGCTTACGTCGGGGGGTCAGGGGCTGTGTGGGGGTCTGTTTGTCTGTGTCCTTGTGTGGGTCTGAGTTTATGTGGGTCTGAGTCTCTGTCTTTGTAAATTTTGGTTGGGACTTAGTTTACGTGGGTCCTAGTTTACGTAGTACCTAGGTTTTCGTTCTTTGCCTCAAGTAAATGGGAAAACAGCAGGAACGCCGGAATAGGTAACTGCATAGGAACAGTGGAATTGATACCATAGTTACCTGATTTACTTAATGGCCACCCAATCTAGAGGTGGCCAAGGGGAGGGAGGGAGGCCAATGGTCTGTGTAGGATCCCTCAGTGTTCTTGAGAGAGTCGCCAGGGGATGTTTTAAAGCCCAGTACTGTTCTCGCTTCACAGCTTGAGTTAGCAGGTCTATAGGTCTATCAGCCTCTGTGTCATGAAGTATTTCCTTATATTCGTACTGCGTGACATCTTGATATCTTGGTGAGCTTATAGTTGTGTCCCCTCGTGTTGGTGACTTGGGTTTACGTCGTCTATCCTTATCAAGATACTGAATGTTTCTATGAGAGCCTCCCTGTCGTGTCTTTGTCTGAGGGGTGGTCAGTCCTATGGCTCTCAGGGTCTAACATTATGTGTAAGAAGAGTGGAATTGGTACGGAACATAGTAACATTTAAATTAGTACAGTATGTAGGAACAGCAGAAACGTGAAGAGAAAAGCTGGCATTGGTAGGTGTACGTAGTAACAAAAAAGTGTGAGGAGAGAGAGAGAGGGAGAGAGAGAGAGAGAGAGAGAGAGAGAGAGAGAGAGAGTGTGTAGAAAACCTCCCCTGAAGACATGATTAAGGAGAGCACTTTGTAGCTGAGAGTTGGAGAAAGACAGAGAGAAAAACGGAATGAGAGAGTGAATAAGTGAGCGAATAAGAGAGACAGAGATCAACTACCATGTAGACACACAGTAGCAAAACTCACATGGTAGACAAATATACTAAATTAGGGTGACAGGAGAGAGAGAGAGAGAGAGAGAGAGAGTAGATTAAGGGGAGCACTTTGTGACTCGGGTAATCAAGCTGCATCTAGCACACATCTCTCTTGAGAAATTGGTGCGGTCGCCTCATGAATTAGCTAAAGTCTTCCTCTTGTAAATCACGAAGGGGAGGGAGGAAGGGAGGGGAAACCTGCCGAGATTTCAAGATACGTCTCCTTAGAGAGAAGGAAAGGGAAGGAGGGAGAGAGGGAAGGAAGTAGGGGGAACTCACTGAGATTTCACAATACTTCTCCTCAGAGAGAAGGACGGGGAAGGAAGGAGATCCAACAAAATTTCACGATATATTTCTTAAGAAGGAAGGAAGGGGAAGGACGGATGGAAGAAATGTAAGAGATGGGACTCACAGAGATTTCAAGATATGTCTCCTTAGAAGGAAGGGAGGGAAGGAAGGAAGGAAGGAAGGATGGAGGGTGAACCCACCGAGATTACACGATACGTCTCCTTAGAGAGAAGGGCGGGAAGGGTAGAGAAATGGCTTTGCTCGCTTTATTTAGAAATGTATGCATTTTTTTCCGGGGTGGGTGGGGGGAGGGGTGATGTGTGGGTGTACGTGGAGGGTGTATATGAGGTGTGGGTGTAGGTGTGTGTAGAGGTTAATTATACTACCTTTGGGAAGAATACTGAGGGTGTATTTTATGAAAGTGTATATATGTGTGTGTGTTTCTTGTGACGCCTGTGTTTGTTTGAGTGTATGTGTGTATAGAAGGAGGATGTTTGTGTATGTAAAGGATATAAACATTCCACAAATCATCACTTTGAGATATTTGTTTTAATTTTGTTTTTCTTCTGTCGAATGTAAACAAACACAGCGCTGCCACACTTCACAAAAACTGACGAGCCCCTGTAAACGCACTAGTGGAGGGGACTGTACCCATTTGTGTTTAATGGTGAATGGATTTGTGTGTGTGTATGTATGTATGTATTGACGCCTATTTTCACACCAATCACTGCGTTTGTTTATGTTGGGAGGAGGATTCACCTAACCAAAACACACTCTCGGCTTTCATTCAGCACATCGCCTCTCAACCTGTGGAAAGACATGATCCACGACCGTATTACCTATCGTGGAACACACTCCAGGCCACACTTAACCAACTACTCGACCAATCATTATACAGACAAATAGCAGGCGATTCTTCTCATTGGTTTACGCGCCACCAACGACGACGCTACTCCAACCATAAGAACAGGTCCCTCTTGTCTTATTAATACAGATGATACTTAGTAATTGTTTTGATTATCTCTCTCTCTCTCTCTCTCTCTCTCTCTCTCTCTCTCTCTCTCTCTCTCTCAATATCGTCAGTCTAAAAGTGACTCGGACTGATTCACACAATGACTCAGACAAACTCACACATTGACTCACAGACCGACTCAGACACTGATTCACAAACTGAGAGAACTTTTCAACCAGACCAAAAGGGTACCCCCCCCCCCCCCCGAAAACTCTTGCTTAATTTAAAGACGGAATTCCCAGGTCACTCTTATTCTATAAAACACCAACGTAAAACTACTAAGATAACCTAATTGTTTATTTATATATTTATCTTCTGAGGGTTTAAAAGCCAAGAGGGTGTTTTGCGAATGTGTGTGTGTGTGTGTGTGTGTGTGTGTGTGTGTGTGTGTGTGTGTGTGTGTATCCCCAACTTTTGATATTAAAAGGATAAAATATAGGGTACAAGTTTCTTAATGTGGAAACTGTTGCCTCGTCAACTTTGGGAATGATTGAATAATACAACTCAGAAGTTACGCCTCTTTGAAGTTATGGAGAGGAGGTGTGTTCTGTTTGGGTTGGAGAGTGAGGGAGAGAGGGAATGATGGAGGGAGGGAGGGAGGGAGGGTGGGTGTGACTGAATGAGGGAGAGAGGGAATTTTGGAGGGAGGGAGGGAGAATTTGCCTTCTCTGTCCCCTCTACGTTGGCCATTCTTGTCCTGGGTTCTGAGTGCCGTAATTTTTTTAAGCTCCTTCCGCCTGTTTCCTGACGCAGCTCCTGAAGCGTGATGATAATGGTGGTGTTGTGGGGGGCCTGCTCTCTCTCTCTCTCTCTCTCTCTCTCTCTCTCTCTCTCTCTCTCTCTCTCTCTCACCATCATGACACCACAACCATCACTTACCACCTTACCATCCCCCTTGTGTGTGTGTCGTCGCCCGAGTTTAAAGCTGCCGCCGCCAAATTAGAGGAGGCAGCTTGGGAAACACTTGTGGACCAGCACCTTTAGTCCTTTATTAGCTTAGTAAAAAAAAAAAGAGAAGAAAACACGAGGTAAAGCAGGTGAAAGTTTTGCCATTTTGTTGGTGATAGACGGTAGGTGCTTGTGGTCGCCCAGGGTGGTCAGGAAGTGTGTGGTTGTGTCAGGAGGAGGAGGAGAAGGGGGGGTGGGGGGGAGGACTAGGAAGAGGAGGACTAGGAAGTGGAGAAGAAGAAGGAGGAGGAGGGAGAATCTGTTTTACTTGTATGTTTAAGTATTTTATTTTGTATTGTTTTTTATTTATTTTGTTACTAATTTTGTTTATTTATTTGTAATTAGTTATTTGGTTTGTTTTTTATTTTTTTATTTATTTGTTTCATTATTATTCATTATTATTATTAGTATCATCATCATCATCATCATCATCATCATCATTATTTAAACTAAGATGACAACCTTCTCCAGTGAGGGTATGGAGACACTGAGAGCATGAATACGATGACGAAATTAAGACATTGATTAGTATGGAATCTAGAGAACCTTTTATGCACTGAGACATTTAAAGAGACATTGAAGACATTTATGCACTGAGACATTTAAAGAGACATTGAGGATATTTATACACTGAGACATTTATACGTAGAGAACACTGAGTGACATTGAGGCCTTATTTGGGCATATTATGAACAATGAGGCCAAAGGTTGAGTCACACACACACACACACACACACACACACACACACACACACACACACACACACACACACACACTAACTCCCTGTAATAATTCATCTGCCCATGTGACCACCACCGTCCCTCACGTCTTAGGGTGGACAACTGGAGGAATATTCAGGCCATTAACCGTGTGTGTGTGTGTGTGGATGGATGAATGGATGGGTTGGACGGATGGATGAAAGGCCGGAAATATATTTTGTAACTGTGGATGAATGATTTGGTGGGTGGGTGGGTGAGAGGGCGGACGGCTGGGCGGGAGCGTGATGTGTGGAAGGCAACACACACGCGTTTCCATGCCAACGCACAAGGCCGCAGGGTGGGCGAGCGGGTGGATAAGTGGGTGGGGGCGTAACTCATATGTTGCCATGCCAACGTTGCGGACGGGTGGGTGGGTGGGTGGGTGAGATGGCTCTTAGGTGGGTGAGCGAATGGGCAACTGGGTGGATAAGAGAAACGCACATGTTGCCATGCCAACGCTCAGGGCCACAGGGTGGGTGGGCGGGCAGGCGGGTGGGCGGGCAGCTTTAAACTCGGTCTCACGCCCAATGCAGCATAAAACAGCATAACCGTTCCTTAATAGGGGGGCGGTGAGTGGGTAGATGGGTGGGTACACGGATGGACAGAGGAAGGTTGGAGGATAGGCGGTGGGCGGGCAGCTTTAAACTCAGCTTGCCTCATGCCCGGTAGAAGCATAAATCAACATAACGACGGCTTATTAGGTGGGCGGGTGGGTGGGCAGTGGGCGGGCAGCTTTAAACTCAGCAAGGCTCATGCCCAGTCCAGCATAAAGCATCATAACAGTGCCTTATTAGGGTAAGGTCCTCGTGGCCCCCTCCCCTCCCCCCAACCTAAGTGTCGGTCGCTCGCGCTAACTGGACAAGTTTTAATGAAATCACCATTGAAGTTCTTCACTTATTAGTTCCCCCGCGATAATTTGGGAGTAATTTGTGTGTTTACCTTTTTTCGGGAGGGGGGGTGTTGGGTGAGGTTGGTGGGTGAAGGGTGAAGCTGGTGGGTGAAGGGCGACGAAGTTGGTGGTTGAGGGGTGAGGTTGGTGGGTGAAGGGTGAAGCTGGTGGGTGAGGGGCGACGAGATTGGTGGGTGAGGGGTAACGAAGTTGGTGGTTGAGGGGTGAGGTTGGTGGGTGAAGGGTAACGAAGTTGGTGGGTGAGGGGCGACGAGGTTGGTGGATGACGGGCGAGGTTTGAAAGGTAGCGAGAAAGGCTAAGAAACATTAATCTGAAACTGAATCTTTTTACTCGGTCAGATAATGTTTACAGGTGAATATGGTGGCTTACCTTGGATGAGTCTTGGGGGTTGGATGCCTACAGGAGAGTCAGCTTAGGAGACGTATCTAGGATCATAAGTTTGAAGTACCATTTTGTGTATAATTTTGTCCCAGTGTTTATAACGAGGTCATGGTATAGGCCTATATAGATTTAAGCGTCTGTTATGGTGACATTGGGTAGTTATACATGCGTGATATAAGGTATAGTCATATGTACATACCTGACCTTCCCCCTTCTCCCCCTCCAGGAATCATCTTCACCCCACCTTCCCCCTACCCCCATTGTCCCCTTCCCCAACCACCCCCTCCCACACCTTCCCCCTCCCTCCCTCTCCTCCCCTACCCTTTCTCCCCTCCCCTCACCAAACTGACCACAATGGTAGAAGGTGTCTTGCTCCCTTTGACTCGTTGAAATGAAACTCTTTGTTGAATATCACTGAATACTTTACTCCATTTAGTTATGACACACACACACACACACACACACACACACACACACACACACACACACACTCCACATATCAAGAAGCGCTCAACACACTGACCCTTTCGACTCTCACTGACCATCACCACGACCTCATCTGCAAATTTGGTAAGAAGCTTCTACACCATCCCCGACACCGGCTCCTGCTACCACCCGAGGTCCCTTGTCCGAGAATTGCTGTTCGACACCACAACCGCATCCAGCCCATACGTGCACGAACTGATCGCTATAAGAACAGCCCAGTCCCAACCATTGTAAAAATTATCAATAACTTGTAATACTGTAACACTGTCACTATGTTGAATTGAACTGTAGTTTGAGCTTTTCCCCATCTAAGTTATTATATGTCTTATTTGTGTCACTTATGTTACTTGTATATTATTTGTAATTCGTAACCCACTCCCCAAATATGTAACTGTATATTTTCAGCCTTCTGGCTGCCAAGCTCTTTCAATAAACCGTTAATTATTATTATTATTATTATTATTACACACACACACACACTGTTGCCCCTTATGACCAATTCTTCGTCATCACTGTTTTTTTCTCTGTTTAATTTGTCTGTTTACCTGAGCAGTTTATGATCAGGTGAGATTTTTGTTGTTTGTTTATCTGTACAGGTTATGACATTTTGTTAGGCAGCTTTCTTTCTCTCTTTTTTCTTTTTTCTTTCTTTTTTCTTTCTTTCTTTCTTTCTTTCTTTCTTTTTCTGTGAAGGAAGAGAGCCATCCTCGTGACATTGTGCCTCAGGGAACACTTGAGGGTTTGGTGAGTGTAGCCTACAGCCGGGGTAGGAAGGGAGAAAGGGAGAGAGGGTGGTGAAGAAGGGTGGGATGGTGGTTAAGGGAAGAGGGAGAGAGGAAGGAAAGGAGGGAGAATGGAAGGAAAGGAGGGAGAATTGAAGGAAGGGAGAACGGGTAAGAGGGTGGTGAAGGAAGGGAGAGAGAGGAAGGAAGGGTAGTGAAGGAAGGGAGGGAGGGTAGTGTTGCGTGTTAGTACATAAAGGTCCCACTTGGGTGCTCCAGCTCCTTCAATTAGCTACTACAACGCCCTCACTCTCCTCGCCACCCTGCCTACCCTCTTCACCAACCTGTTTACCACTCTCCTCGCCACCCTGCCTACCACTCTCCTCGCCACCCTGCCTACCACTCTCCTCGCCACCCTGCCTACCACTCTCCTCGCCACCCTGCCTACCACTCTCTTCACCACTCTACCTAAGAAATGAACATCCACTAATCATCGGTAAATACAGTACGAACACCTGTTTTGACGTGTGTGTGTGTGTGTGTGTGTGTAAAGGGAACTATGTGATCTTGAACCTTTACCTTTGACCTTTTTACCAAGTCTGACTGAACCAATAGCTAAGTCCCTCGGCGGGTTTAATTAGATTCAGTCCTTCCGTTGTGGCGATATAATACTGCACTGTACTTTCAGGTGTACACACAAGAGCAGTGAAAATAAGCCTTAATTAAGCTCTCTCTCTCTCTCTCTCTCTCTCTCTCTCTCTCTCTCTCTCTCTCTCTCTCTCTCTCTCAGCGGAACTAGAAAAAAAAGACCCTATTTTTGTTAAGAGTTTACACATATCAGTAAACGTTTTATGAAAATGGAACTATGAACCAAACTGGCCAATTAGCTCATTAAGTGTAAGTGGATATGTTATACAGTGTTGAGGTCTTGTATAGTTTAAAACGAGTCTGGTACACGAAATCTGGCGCGCCCTGTGTTGGGGGCTTGGTAGGTGAGCTGGATGTGCGAGTGTTTAGGTGTATGTATGTGGGTGGGTGTGCATTTGTGTCCCCTCCCCTCACCCATTTCTCCCCTCACTCTCTCCCCTCACTCTCTCCCCCTTACCCTCACAGCCTCAAGTGTGGGTCGTAAAACGCTCGCTGGCAACGCTCTCTTTATCTTGCCCTTTTAAAATAATCTAAACTTGAAGGCGGCGCTCAGTTCCTTTTGTTGACAGAAATGTGTACACGGCGGCTGGTGATGGTGGTAGTGGTGGTAGTTATTGAGGTGATGGTGGTAGTGATTTTGGCTGTTGAGGTGATTGTGGTTGTTGTGGCTATTGTGAGGGTGGTGGTGGTAATAGTTGTAGTTGAGGTGGTGGTTATAGTTCTTCACACCTACCTTCCTCCCACACACACAGACATACACACACTCAAACACACACACACTCACACTCAAACACACACACGTATCAATACCCCTTAATTATTGATCCTCGTAGACTATTAGTTGGTGTTATTGTCATCTGGGGAGAGTGATGTTACTGTTGTTGTGATGATGGGGATGGTGGTGGTGGTGGTGGGGATGGTGGTGGTGGGGATGATGATGGTGGTGGGTGGTGGTGGTGGTGGTGGTGGTGGGGATGATGATGGTAGTGGTGATGATCATCTACCTGGGAGGGTGACCCTGGTTTATTAGCGATTGGGATAATATTGTCATTATTGTTTTCCCATTACCGTTATTATTATTGTTATTGCCGTTATTGCTGTTGTTATAACGGTTATTGATTTATTGCGGTTATTGTTGTTATTACCTTTATTATTATTATTGTCATTACTGTTGTTGTTTTTGTCACTAAGTACTCATTATTATTATTATTATTATTATTATTATATTCGCCTTCCACTTCACAAACCTTCACCACAGCCAAATAAAATTAACCTCGTTTTTTTCTTCGTCTTCTCCGGCCTAGACGTAAATATTTGTCCGTCATGAACCTGTGGGAACAAGACATTCGGGGGAACTAACAGTGTTACCTCACGTTTATAGTGGATGACGCTCTGTGTGTGGGAGAGAGAGAGAGGGGGGGATGTGTGTGTGTGTGGGAGAGAGAGAGAGAGAGGGGGATGTGTGTGTGTGTGTGTGTGTGTGGGAGAGAGAGAGAGAGAGGGGGGGATGTGTGTGTGTGTGTGTGTGTGGGAGAGAGAGAGAGAGAGGGGGGGGGATGTGTGTGTGTGTGGGTTTGTGTTCCTAATAGCAACAAATAGCCTGTCAAACCATTCCAGTAGCTATTCTCTTAGTTGCTATTGAGTCAGTGACTATTACCACTAGTACAAATAGCCAGTCATATTCTGAGTTACTTTCGCTCACTGATATTAAATGGGGAATTATTATTATTACATTAGCAGTTATTATCACTCGTTCTTTTCACAACAACAATAACCATTTGGGTGGTAGTAGGTTAATGTGAGAGCCAGTCACCACCATTACCACCACCACTACCATTACTACCACTATTTCTACCACCATTAGTACTATTACCACTACCACACCATTACCATCATTAGCCTATTTTAGCGACACCCTCCAACACCAACACTACACCACCACCAACAACAGCACCACCCTCTAACACTACTACACCTCCAACACTACACCACCAACACCACCACCAACAACAATAATAACACCAACACCACCACTAACAACAACACCACCACGGCCATCACCGTCACCACCACCAACACCACTAACACCAACAGCGCCACCATCACCGTCACCACCACCAACACCGTCACCACCACCAACACCACTAACACCGCCATCATCACCGTCACCACCACCAACAACAATAATAACACCAACACCACCACTAACACCAACACCACCACAGCCATCACCGTCACCAACACCACTAACACCAACAGCGCCACTATCACCGTCACCACCACCAACACCACTAACACCAACAGCGCCACCATCACCGTCACCACCACCAACAACAATAATAACACCAACACCACCACTAACAACAACACCACCACAGCCATCACCGTCACCACCACCACTAACACCAACAGCGCCACCATCACCGTCATCAAATATGAGTATTTTATTACACACTCGCTAATAATAGGCCCCTAATTGGTAATAAAGCCAATCTGCGAATCCATTTCCCTCCCCGCTTCTCTCTCTCGCCTCCATCTCCCCCCCCTCCTCTCTTCCTTTCATCCCTCCCTTTACTCCCTCCTTCCCTGATAACCCCCTTCTCCCCTTTCCCTCTTCTTCCTATAGTTCCTCACTCCTCCCATCCTTTTTCTTCCCTCAGCCTTATCTTCCTCCTTCTCCCTTCCTTTACCCCTATTCCTCCCTCAACCCATCCTCCCCCCCTCCCTCTCCCTTCCTTCACCCCTATTCCTCCCTCAACCCATCCTCCCCCCACCTCCCTCGCCATATATCTCTTCCACTACCACCACCTCCCCCTTTCCACCATCTTCATCCCCCCTTCTTACCCCTTACTACCTCCCCCTTGTCATAATTTTCACACCCCCTTTCTCCTCCTATGGGAAATATAATAACCCAGACTTTGATGTGCCCAGAGCTCACCCCTTTTCTCCTCTCATCAGGTGAACTTTGAACTCCAGGACTTTGGTTACCTAATTGTCAATTTGTGCCGGCGTTTTGATGTCAAGAATTGTCTGGCAAGCTCCCTCTGCCACTCTGCTGCCCCCCCCCCCCATCCCCCCTTTGCCATTCTGCCTCCCCTCCCGTACCCCCTCTGCCACTCTGCCTCCCCTCCCTTACCCCCTCTGCCATTCTGCCTTCCCCCACCTCCCTTGAAATGTAATTGTCGAGGTGTGAGTGTGGGGGTGAGGGGGGAATGGGGGAGGCAGTGTGTGTGTGTGTGTGTGTGTGTGTGTGTGTTTTCGTTGGGCCTCTCTCCACCTCTTTTTCCATGCTAATATCAGGGCGTGTTAATACGAGTTATATATAGTGGCGGTAGAAGCGGTTAGTACGTACTTTTATCGTGGATAGGAGCGGATAGTGTGGATAGGGGCGGATAGTGTCGTTCGAGTAGGCAGAAACAAAGAAGTAATTGGGATGTGGTTTTGTGCGGATGTAACGTTGATATGTCAGGTGGGTTATGAGCGGGTTGTATAGGTAGTGCGGATATTGTCTCTTAGGTGGATATGTGCGGATAATGTCGGTGGTGTGCGTGTACAAGAGGAAATCGGATCTTTAGTGTGGATATGAATAGAGACGCATTATTGTTATGTATGTGTAGGTAAGGACGCTAACACACACACATACATACATACATACACACACACACACGGCAGATTAGAAACGTGTTGCTTACGTGATATGGTGGACGGATGTGCCGGCCTTCACTGTCAGGTTCACCACAAGGAAAATAATGTTTTTACCAAGGGAGGAGGAGAAGAGGGTTGGTGGTCCTGTTATGATAGGCGCTGTGTCTGTCTGTCCGTCTGCCTGTCTGTCTGTCTCTCTCTCTCTCTCTCTCTCTCTCTCTCTCTCTCTCTCTCTCTCTCTCTCCGTCTGAACACCTAAAAAATTAAGTATTAAAAATAACACAGAGAAATATATCCGGTGTCGGTCTCCTTCAAACCCATCTCAAGATTTCCTCTCTTAATTAAACACGTCTTGGGTCACAAAGTTTCCGTAAAAGGGAACATTTCTCTAGTTCTTCCCTTTGGGTCATTCTTCGCTGTGCCAATGAAAGAATGAAGGAAGGAAAGAAACGAAGGAAGTAATCTGATTCGTGTAAGGTGGGTGTGTGTGGGTGAGGGGGTGTGTGTGTGTGTGTGTGTGTGTGTGTGTGTGTGTGTGGAAAAGGGAATGAGGGAAGAAATGGTGGTTTGGTGGAAAGGAAGATGGGTGGATGAGAAGAGGGATGGATTGTTGGTGGGTGTGTTGGTTGATGGATGAGTGGGCGTGATATGAGGGGGGTGGATGGAAGGGGGAGAGGGTGAGAGTAGTTAGTGGATAGGACGGAAGGAGTGTGTTTAGGTTGGGTTGGATGTGCGGTTTGATGTGTTAGTTAGTGATGGGTAGGGAGGGGGGAAGGTAGGAGAGAGGGGGAAGGTAGGGAGGGGGGAAGGTAGGAGAGAGGGGGAAGGTAGGAGAGAGGGGGAAGGTAGGGAGGGGGGAAGGTAGGAGAGAGGGGTAAGGAGGGAGGGGGGAAGGAAAGGTGCTTAGACTGATGGACGCCTCCCACAATCCCACAAGTTGCCCGAAGCTTTCCTCCTATATAATGGACCAACGTTCACCCCTCCCACTCTTTTTTTTTTTTTTTTTGGTCAACGATGGCGTTTGCTTTTTTGTTAACAATGACGCTCGGAGGCAGAAGGAATTTTACTAAAAGTTTTTGTTCATTTTTTTGAGAGAGGGGAGTGTTGTGGGGGGGGGGGGGGGTGAGGGGGGGATTTTATTTTGTAGTCGATATTTGTGTATTCTGGAGGTTGTGACTTTGTACGTGAGGGAATATATTCGACTTTCGTTTTTCCTCGACTCTCTCCCGAAAACGTTTAGCACCTGGAAGTATTTTGATATTCCGTTCTGTCAGTGGAAGCAAGAACCTAACTCTTTTAACTGTTGATTAAATTTTCTTTCATTTCAGCGCTTCAGGTACAGGTATATATATATAGATAGATAGATATTAAGAGAGATGATACAGGCCGGTGGAACAGAAGACCTCAACGATATGTACACAGAGAATAAGAGTAGGTATTACAGCCACATCTTTATTGTACAGTACACAGAAACATAACAACATATACAGTAGACTTTAAGCAACTAGGGAGCCACACTCTTAGCTAACGTCATATTGTACACATGTTTAGTTTCCTCTCTCTCACACACACACACACACACACGCTAGGAAGGTACAGTATATCATTCGTAAAGTCAGGTATTATTTTCACTCCCGGTAATATTATGAACCGCTTGTCAGGAGGGCGAACTCTGTCAGCAGGTGATTACCCTAACTGTACCTCTGTTAGCAGGTGATTATCCCTACCTGTACCTCTGTTAGCAGGTGATTATCCCTACCTGTACCTCTGTCAGCAGGTGATTATCCCTACCTGTACCTCTGTCAGCAGGGTGACTGTCCCCCAAGTGGGTCCTCTTGCATCCCCATCTGTCACTGATCTTCGCCCAGGTCTGCACGAGAGTCCGGGACTTTTAACGCCCTGCCAGCGCCGCCCTTCGTCAGTAGTTTGTGACCGGGGGTTGTCGTCCCTGAGGCAGAGTATTGTATTTTCGGTCGTTATGGAGAATGTTTTGTTTGTGTGTCGTAGTCGGCAGTGTAGTGCTGCCTGGAAAAAGGAAACGGAAAAAAAATCGATGTTTTTCCCTCTGGGTAGAATCTTTTCACCCACTTTATTTTATAGGTGATGCTGGTGATGGTGGTTATTGATGCTGGTGGGTGGCGGTGGTGGTAGGTGTGTTGTTGATGCTGGTGGTAGTGGTGGTGGTGGTTGTTGATGCTGGTGGGTGGTGGTAGGTGTGTTGTTGATGCTGGTGGGTGGCGGTGGTGGTAGGTGTGTTGTTGATGCTGGTGGTAGTGGTGGTGGTGGTTGTTGATGCTGGTGGGTGGTGGTAGGTGTGTTGTTGATGCTCGTGGTGGTGGTGGTGGTGGTTGTTGATGCTGGTGGGTGGCGGTGGTGGTAGGTGTGTTGTTGATGCTGGTGGGTGGTGGTAGGTGTGTTGTTGATGCTGGTGGTAGTGGTGGTGGTGGTTGTTGATGCTGGTGGGTGGCGGTGGTGGTAGGTGTGTTGTTGATGGTAGTGAATGTTTGATGATGATGATGATGATGGTGGTGGCGGTTGATGGTTGTAAATCTGATGTTTCTGGTGTTAGTTAGTGTATACCTTGATTGGTGGTGGTAGTAATGGTGGTAATTGTGGTAGTCGTGCTGGTTGTGGTAGTCGTGCTGGTTGTGGTAGTAGTGCTGGTTGTGGTAGTGTAGTGCTGGTTGTGGTAGTAGTGCTGGTTGTGGTAGTAGTGCTGGTTGTGGTAGTGTAGTGCTGGTTGTGGTAGTGGTGCTGGTTGTGGTAGTAGTGCTGGTTGTGGTAGTAGTGCTGGTTGTGGTAGTAGTGCTGGTTGTTATGTTTTTACATGATTTATGTTTATTTTATCATTAACATTAATTATCATTATTTCTTTTTATAAATTATGTTAACTAAAATTATATAGAGTTTTTGAGGATGAATTTGTATTGTATTTGTTTTTAATTACTTACTGTATTTATAATTTTAATTTTATGTTTTTACAATTTTCATTAACTAGTAAAAACGTCTGGAAGTAAGCTGTTCCCGCTCTTCTCTTATCGTCTCTCTTATCGTCTCTCTTTTCTTCTCTCTTATCTCTCATCTACTCCTCTGTATCCTTCTCCTTCCTTTTATCTCCTCTTCCTCTCCCTCTCTCTATCTCCCCCTCCCTCTGTCTCCCCTTCCTATCCTTCCCTTTATCTCCCCTTCCTCTCCTTGCCTTTGTCTCCCCTTCCTCTCCTTCCCTTTATCTTCCCTTCCTCTCCTTCCCTTTATCTCCCCTTCCTTTCCTTACCTTTATCTCCCCTTCCTCTCCTTCCCTTTATCTCCCCTTCCTTTCCTTACCTTTATCTCCCCTTCCTCTCCTTCCCTTTATCTCCCCTTCCTCTCCTTGCCTTTGTCTCCCCTTCCTCTCCTTGCCTTTGTCTCCCCTTCCTCTCCTTCCCTTTATCTTCCCTTCCTCTCCTTCCCTTTATCTCCCCTTCCTTTCCTTACCTTTATCTCCCCTTCCTCTCCTTCCCTTTATCTCCCCTTCCTTTCCTTACCTTTATCTCCCCTTCCTCTCCTTACCTTTATCTCCCCTTCCTCTCCTCCCCTTTATCTCCCCTTCCTTTCCTTCCTTTTATCTTAACTTTTCTTTAACTTTCCTGTTCATTACCATCCATTTTCCTCTTCTTATGCTTTCCTTGCCTTTATTCTTCCTTCCTTTCGCCTCCCTTACCATAAATGAGAGAGAGAGAAAGAGAGACCTACCTACCTACCTACCTCTCTCTCTCTCTCTCTCTCTCTCTCTCTCTCTCTCTCTCTCTCTCTCTCTCTCTCTCTCTCCTCGTAATGATGAAGTCGGATATAATATTTCCCAACTCCCTCCCTACCTCTCTACCTCTCTACCTCCAAACCTCTGTAGCAACTGTTGTATAGATAGACTCCAAAGCCTCATTCAGGAAGGGGGGGGGGGGTTGGGTTTGGTGAGGGGAGGTAACCTGTGTATGTTTTGTTTATCGGTTCTGAGGCTTGAGTTTTGGTACCTTTGTATTATGAAGGTAGAGGAGTCTTGTATGAGTGTTTGTCATTGGTGGGTGTATGATGAGGATGGTGTATTGTGAGGATGGTGTATTGTGAGGATGGTGTATTGTGAGGATGGTGTGTGGTGAGCATGATGTGGTGTATTGTGAGGATGGTGTATTGTGAGGATGGTGTATGGTGAGGATGGTGTATTGTGAAGATGGTGTATGGTGAGGATGGTGTATTGTGAGGGTGGTGTATGGTGAGCATGATGTGGTGTATTGTGAGGATGGTGTGTGGTGAGGATGGTGTGGTGTATTGTGAGGATGGTGTATTGTGAGGGTGGTGTATGGTGAGCATGATGTGGTGTATTGTGAGGATGGTGTGGTGTATTGTGAGGATGGTGTATGGTGAGGATGGTGTATGGTGAGGATGGTGTATGGTGAGGATGGTGTATGGTGAGGATGGTGTATGGTGAGGATGGTGTGTGGTGAGCATGGTGTAGTGTATTGTGAGGATGGTGTATGGTGAGGATGGTGTGTGGTGAGGATGGTGTGGTGTATTGTGAGGATAGTGTATGGTGAGGATGGAGGTTGGCATCGTACTCAAGAGGGCCAAAGGGAGAAAAGAAATGACGTAGTATTCTCTGAGGCTGTGAGATACTCGAGGGTTGAGGCCCATTGTGTCCCATTCGCTAAGTCGCCAAAAATTACCTCCTTCACTCCTGAGGATTTGGCGATTTTTTTTCGTCTCTTATTCTTCCTCAAGTGAACAGCTGGGAGGCCACCATCGATTTATTTTGTTGATGTTCTGTTTAAGTGAGAAAAAGAATTATGACAATAGGCGGCGTTTATTTATTTTTTAATTAATATTTGTTGTTTTTATTTCAAGTATGTTGTTGTTGTTGTTGTTGTTGCTGTTGTTTATTTTTTTATTTTAAAGGATCTTATAGATTATCAATAGGGATCGTACACACACACACACACACACACACACACACACACACACACAATAGTTGAGTTGATCAGTGAAGTGTGTGTGTGTGTGTGTGTAGTAGTAGTAGAGCTCACCCTTCCAGCACACAGGAGAGTATAGCACTGTGTTCACCTGTGGATCTCCTTCAGTTATTATAAGGTTGAGTCCCTGTACGAGTTTTGGACCGGTTTATGTATACTGTTACCGTTCCCCTTTCTTACCTGCCTTATGCCATACCCCCCCCCCCCCTCCTCTCCTTCCCTTACATCTCCTCTCCTTCCTTCCTTTGTTTACTATGCTTTCCCTCTACCTCTCCTCCTTCTTTACCCGCTATCACCCCCACCACCCTAACCATCCTCCATCATCTCCCTCAATACCTCTCCTCCACCATCTCCCCCACCTTTACCCCCACCACCACCGGGGCAGGTTCATCCTCATCTCCAACGCTTCATCATCACCAAAATCAATAACGATGATTTCCGCTTGACTGTACCCTCCCTCTTCACTTCCTCAAGCATTTATTTATTCAACATATTTAGTTATATTTGTAATCACTTCCCCTCTAGTTCTTCTTGTTTGTTTATATTTGTTTTTTTCTCAGTGGGTTTATGCCCTAATTTATTTTTATCTATCTCCCTTTTATTTATATTTTATTAACCCTCTTTCGTTTTCTTTATTCCTCTCTCTCTTCTCCTTATTTATTTATTTCCCTATAGCCTGTCGTTGCCTTTTTATTTCTATTTATCTTATATTATTTATCTGTTTCCGGGTCATTGCTCGTGTGGTTTGTGTTGTAGGACTCCGTTTTTCTGTTGGTTGTTATTTGTTTGTGTTGCAGGATTCCGTTTTTTCTTGGTTATCTGTTTCTGTTGCAGGATTCCGTTTTTCTGTTGGGACTTCTTGTTTGTGTTGCAGGATCCCGTTGTTTTTGTTGGTTCTTATCTGTTTCTGTTGCAGGATTCCGTTTTTCTGTTGGGACTTCTTGTTTGTGTTGCAGGATTCCGTTTTTCTGTTGGGACTTCTTGTTTGTGTTGCAGGATCCCGTTGTTTTTTGTTGGATCTTATCTGTTTGTGTTGAAAGATTCCGTTTATCATCATGTCGCCTCTATGGGCCTGTGCATAGTAACATCTGTTTAGTCCCTCGTGTGTAAATGAACCTGTTTTTCCTTTGTAGTGCCAAGTGGATGAACAACTTCCTTTTTTTAACTGTGACACGTGTTCAAATGCACTTATTTCTATGAGTGACACGTGCCTTCTTGCATTTGTGACACGTGCCTTGACGCCTGCTGGGATTTCCATTTATTCTTCATGTGACACGTGCATGGGATGAAATTCTATAGGGTCTGACACGTGTGTATGGGCCTTTCGGGACTAATACGTACATAATTGCATTTGTTTGTACACTGACGCTTACAATGTATATAACTCCTTTTGAAGTGTTCAGGGGGGTTCAGGGTCGGGGGGGGGGGGGGTTCAGGGTCGTGGGGGGTCAGGATCGTGGGGGGTCAGGATCGTATGGGTTAGGATCGTAGAAGGTTTGGCTTCGTAGGGGTCGTGCATTGTTCGGGGCTGTGGAGTTCGTGGTGGAGACACGGTCGTGGTGGAGACAAGGTCGTGGTGTGGACAAGGTCGTGGTGGGGACAAGGTCGTGGTGGGGACAAGGTCGTGGTGTGGACAAGGTCGTGGTGGAGACAAGGTCGTGGTGGAGACAAGGTCGTGGTGGAGACAAGGTCGTGTTGTAGACAAGGTCGTGGTGTGGACAAGGTCGTGGTGTGGACAAGGTCGTGGTGTGGACAAGGTCGTGGTGGAGACAAGGTCGTGGTGTGGACAAGGTCGTGGTGGAGACAAGGTCGTGGTGGAGACAAGGTCGTGGTGGGGACAAGATCGTGATGGAGACAAGGTCGTGGTGTGGACAAGGTCGTGGTGGGGACAAGGTCGTGGTCGGGACATGGTCGTGGTGGAGACAAGGTCGTCCTGGCACCATAGAGCCGCTGCTCATGACACGCCAGTAACTCATGCGGTGGGTCGACAGTAATGTGATATGCACCATTAACGTTATGGTTCTCCGCCGCTGGTGGTGATAATGGCTCTCCCCTCCCTCCCTCCCTCCTCCCCTCTCTCCTTCCTTCCTTCCCTTCCCTCCTTCCTTCTTTTCCTCTCTCCCTCCCTCCCCCCCTCCTCCCCTCCCTCCTTCCTTCCCTCCCTCCCTCTTTCCCTCCCTTCCTCTCTCCACTCCCCTTATACTGTCTTACCTGTCCCCATTCCCAAACCTCCAAAGGCCTTCCCCATTCCCCATAATCCCTTACCTTCTCCCCTCTCCCTCCCCATGGACCTACTACCCTCCCCCCCCCCCCAATTGACTCCCGACGGCAACGAAATGTACTTATGTTACCGCAGCTTTACCTCGTGCCTCCATCCCCCCCCCCGAGTTTTTTTTTTCAAGTACACAAACTCTCCTCTACAGTATATCCCCCCCCCCCTTCCCTCCCTGCACCGAATGTAGGGCTTTGTGTACGACCACCAACCCCCCCTCCTCCACCTCCCCTCCACCTCCCCCCCCCCCCCCTTCTCCTCCCCCTCCTCCTCTTCTACCTCCTCCTCCTCCCTCGTAAATGATATTCCTTTAACAGTATGACCTTGCGATCCGAACCACCGCACACCTTTCGTCAGTAAGAAAAGGGAGGTGCTCGGTAGTGTTTGCTTAATGATGATGATGATGATGATTAAAATGATGGTGGTGGTGATGATGATGATGATGGTGAAGACTTTAGCACTATATAGCATTCATTCCTCTTGTTCTACATAACGTTTATGCACTGTACGGTATTGTCACTTACATCCTGTACTTCACAAGCTATTACCCTTCCTCCTGTCCCTTCCCCTTCTTCCCCTTCCTCACCCCTTCGCGCCCCTCTCTCACCCACCCTCCACCCCCTACCGATCCCAACTTCCACCCACAACAACTCTTCTCTCCACCTTTACCCCCTTTTTTTCACACCCTCACTCCCTTCCTCCCCCTCTCTCCCCCATCAACCCCTCTTTCCCCCCGCCAACCCCAACCCCCTCTCTCCACCCCCACCCCTCTCTTCACCCCCACCCATCTTCCCCACCAACCCCTCTCTCCACCCCCACTCATCTCTACCACCCCAACCCTCTCTCCACCCCCACCCCCCTCCCTCCACCCCTCCCTCTCTCCACCCCCACTCATCTCTCCACCCCAACCCTCTCTCCACCCCCACCCCTCTCTCCCCCCACCCCTCTCTCCTCCACTAACCCCTCTCTCCACCCACCAACCCCTCTCTCCACCCCCACCCCTCTCTCCCCCCACCCCTCCCTCCCCCACTAACCCCTCTCTCCCCCACTAGCCCCTCTCCCCACCCACCAACCCCTCTCCCCACCCACCAACCCCTCTCCCCACCCACCAACCCCTCTCCCCATCCACCAACCCCTCTCCCCATCCACCAACCCCTCTCCCCACCCACCAACCCCTCTCCCCACCCACCAACCCCTCTCCCCACCCACCAACCCCTCTCCCCACCCACCAACCCCTCTCCCCACCCACCAACCCCTCTCCCCACCCACCAACCCCTCTCCCCATCCACCAACCCCTCTCCCCATCCACCAACCCCTCTCCCCACCCACCAACCCCTCTCCCCACCCACCAACCCCTCTCCCCACCCACCAACCCCTCTCCCCCCACCAACCCCTCTCCCCACCCACCAACCCCTCTCCCCATCCACCACCTCTCCCCACCCACCACCCCTCTCCCACCCACCACCACCCTCTCCCCACCCACCAACCCCTCTCCCCCACCCACCACCCCCTCTCCCCATCCACCAACCCCTCTCCCCATCCACCACCCCTCTCCCACCACCACCCCTCTCCCCACCCACCACCCCTCTCCCCACCCACCACCCCTCTCCCCACACCACCAACCCCTCTCCCCACCCACCACCCTCTCCCCCACCCACCACCCCTCTCCCCATCCCCACCTCTCCCCCCCACCAACCCCTCTCCCCACCCACCACCCTCTCCCCACCCACCAACCCTCTCCCCACCCACCAACCCCTCTCCCCAACCCCCCACCCCTCTCCCCACCCACCAACCCCTCTCCCCATCCACCACCCCTCCCCCACCCACCACCCCTCTCCCCACCCACCACCCCTCTCCCCACCCACCAACCCCTCTCCCCACCCACCAACCCCTCTCCCACCCCCAACCCCTCTCCCCACCCACCAACCCCTCTCCCCACCCACCAACCCCTCTCCCCACCCACCAACCCCTCTCCCCATCCACCAACCTCTCCCCACCCACCAACCCCTCTCCCCACCCACCAACCCCTCTCCCCACCCACCAACCCCTCTCCCCAGCCACCAACCCCTCTCCCCATCCACCAACCCCTCTCCCCACCCACCAACCCCTCTCCCCACCCACCAACCCTCTCCCACCCCCACACCCTCTCTCCACCCTCCAACCCCTCTCCCCATCCACCAACCCCTCTCCCCACCCACCAACCCCTCTCCCCACCCCCACCCCTCTCCCCACCCACCAACCCCTCTCCCCACCCACCAACCCCTCTCCCCACCCACCAACCCCTCTCCCCACCACCAACCCCTCTCCCCATCCACCAACCCCTCTCCCCACCCACCAACCCCTCTCCCCACCCACCAACCCCTCTCCCCACCCACCAACCCCTCTCCCCACCCACCAACCCCTCTCCCCACCCACCAACCCCTCTCCCCACCCACCAACCCCTCTCCCCATCCACCAACCCCTCTCCCCACCCACCAACCCCTCTCCCCACCCACCAACCCCTCTCCCCACCCACCAACCCCTCTCTCCACCCCTCTACATCCCTCGTCCGGTCGCCAGATGGTGCAACTATACCCGGCAGCGTGACTCTCAGTCCAGGAAGCTGTGTCGCAAACTGCAATATTTCACACCCTCAAGATTTAGGCTGTTATTTCCAGCTCACGGGGGGGGGATGTCCGTCTGGAAAAGGGAGCGTCCTATAGCTAAGATTATCTCTCTCTCTCTCTCTCTCTCTCTCTCTCTCTCTCTCTCTCTCTCTCTCTCTCTCACACACACACACACACACACACACACACACATATGTTACTTGTATATTATTTGTAAATCAAGAGATCAATTCCCCAATTATGTAACTGTATATTTTCAGCCCTCCGGCTGCCATGCTCTTTCAATAAACCGTTAATTATTATTATTATTATTATTATTATTATTATTATTATTATTAGTTGTAGTAGTAGTAGTAGCAGTAGTAGTATTACACACACATAAACTGCTTACAGTCAAACCCTTTCTGATGTAAATTTTATCCAACAATTCATACACAGTAAAATTCAGTCAATAAATTTAATTGGTTCACGTAAAAGGATCAAGCATTCTATCAACACTTAAAAATATATATTAACTAATGCCAGAGATCCCTATTGCTCATGCAGGAACACGTATAAAACTTGTATTTGTATTTTTTCTGTGACATAACCTAACCGCTTGACAATATTGGGTTCAGACTCGGGGGAATGATTCATCGTAGTTGTAAGGTTAAAACATCGTAAATTCATCGTACTTAAGAGGCTATCGTAAGTCATTGTATTCAAAGGAATGGGTCATCTTTTGAAAGGTTTTAAAACATCGTAAACTCATCAAACTTGGTAGCTATCGTAAGGCATTGTACTCAAGAGAATGTCATCGTACTTAAGGGGCTATCGTAAAAATATTGTAGTTAAGGGAGTTACGTCACCTCACTCAAGAGATTATGGTGGTTTAATGGGACAAAGTCAGAGTATTTATGAGGTGGGTATCGTGTGTGTGTGTGTGTGTGTGTGTGTGTGTGTGTGTGTGTGAGACTTCCAGCCACCGGTGATTGACATTAAAGCATCACTTAGTTGATTGATAAGAGGGGGAGGAAAAATGGTGATGCAGAGGCCGTCAAGCGCTGCGGGGGAGAGAAAGTGTCGGACGGATGATAGATAGATAGATAGATAGACAGATAGATAGATAGACAGATAGGTAGATAGATGGATAGATAGATGGATAGGCTAACAATAATACCTTTGTCTTCAGTCTATTTTAAAAACTCTCTCTCTCTCTCTCTCTCTCTCTCTCTCTCTCTCTCTCTCTCTCTCTCTCTCTCTCTCTCTCTCTCTCTCTCTGGACGTGTGCGCCAGTAATCATTTGCATGTCACACCCTATATGCTGACCTTCACTCAACACGTCACTATTAATATGTATGTTTCAGCGGTCGCGGGAGCCACTCAGTGTCACGAGATGCTTGCCTCATCCTCGGCTCGTCCTTGCCTCATCCTCGGCTCGTACTCAGCTACTCCACATATCGTTAATCTCACTCACGTTCACTCTGATCACTTTCATCTACAACAACAACAACAACTGAACGTTTTTTTTGAGTTATATAAACTTAAAATATAACCGTCCATATATTATACAAATACTATTGAAACTTATATATGATGGAAGGTACATCAATGGCTGTGTTATATTGGGGGGAGAAATACACCTTTTTTTTCATATATTTCGGGTAAAACTTAAACACACACAGATACATACATACACGTATACACACACATATATATACACGTACGCATACATACATATATACACACATAGAGGCAAGATATGTTTGGTTTATTTGTGTATTTGGTTCAGTGTATTAATTGATGTTGTTAAATTAGACGATGAATTCACGTGACTGCAGCCTCTCTCTCTCTCTCTCTCTCTCTCTCTCTCTCTCTCTCTCTCTCTCGGGACAGGGGGAAAAATGTTAGTGATAATGAGGTGGCGGTGACGATAATGGCCAAGGTAATTGATCACTTCCCATAGAGTTTTATTAATACCCGGCACCATTTTTATCCTTCAGGGGAGACCAGTAGGAGACAGCTCGAATCTCCTGTCTCTTCTGTCTTCTGGAGAGGAGAAAAAATTACGGGGTGGGGGAGATAATTGATGAATTGTGAGAGAAAGACGATTGATAGATTGAGAAAGAGAGAGAGAGAGAGAGGGAGAGGGGATATCCTTTAATGACAGGATACATTTTTATTCACTGCAAAGACCATATTTTTTTTCCTGTCATTCTCCGGACGAGGAAGAGACGGGTATATTTTTCCCGTCTTCTCTTGTGTCTCCTAAAATCTTGTTTACTCGGTGGTGAAAATAACGAATAAGACATAAAAGAAAGAGGAATAAGTATTAGCGGTTAAAGATATATCAACTGTAGATTAATAGTTACCTCAGTTTATTGCACCTGGTGATTAAACACACCTACGCTATCTGTGGGTTAGGTTAAGGTTAGGTTAGGTTAGGTTAGGTTAGGTTAGCGTTAGGTTTGATTAAATTAGATTAGCTCTAGGGTATTTACATTAGGTTAGGTTAGACAGCTGTTAAGAGATATGATAATTGTAATTTAAAAGAGAATAAGAAATTAGATGGACCATTTTTAAGCACCCCCCCCCCCTCCCCCCAAGGGATTCGAACCTGTGACCACTTGAGTTCGGGAGTCGGTGTTGTGGCCACTTACTCCTCCTCCACCCACCAAAACAAGATGGAAAATTGGAATAATAAGAAAAGTGTAAAAAAAAAAAAAAGACATTTTAGACATGGAATGACATTTGATAAAGACATTGGGTACTTTTATCTTCCTTCGTTGTAATAGAAGAAAATGGCTGTATCATCTAGGAAAAAGGGAGGTGAGAGAGAGAGAGAGAGAGAGGCAGACAGACAGACAGACAGACAGACCGACCGACCGACCTTAGAGCACAGAATGAAAAAAATAAATTAGGAAATCCATAAAATCAGTCAAATCACACCTATTTTCCCCTCTAAATTGACAACCTTCAAATGGTAAAAATAAGAAAGGGGGAAGAGAACAAATGAATAACAATGTATCAAACAAAATAAATAACAAATCACTTGGCATAGAGAGAGAGAGAGAGAGAGAGAGAGTGTGTGTGTGTGTGTGTGTGTGTGTGTGTGTGTGTTAAGTCAGATCTCCCTCGTTTTTCTCAATTAAAAAACGAAATAAAATAATAAAAGTCTCCCTTGAGAAAAAAACACAGAACATGGGGTGAGGGGAAGGGGGAGACTCTTATAATTAGTGAGTACAGTGTAAGAAAAAATAAACTGGGGAATATATAAATTAATAAAATACCTCTTTCTTTTTCCTCCTTAAATTCTCCCTTTCATAGAGGAGTAAAAAAAATTAGGGTGAAAAGGGGGAAGGGAGAAGAGAGGAAAGAAAACTAGAAAAACAAACTAAACAACAGGAAAAAAAGGAAAAAATACGATGAGGGAAAATAGATGAAAATAACCGAAACAATAAGATAAATCATATTAACAGAATAAAACGGGAACAACAGATTATAAAAAACAGAGCTGCGAAAAATGCCATTTGGTAGATGTCAGGAAGCTTGGGGGTGGGTGGGTTGGGTTGGGTGGGTAAGATAGGATGGGAGAGGTGGGTGAGGTGATGTAGGGTTGGATAGGTGGATGGGGTGAAATGGAATGGGATGGGTGGGATGGATGGGAGAGACTTGGACTGCGGCGGCCCCAGTAATGCGGGTTTGATAAGTCGTCTATCCAATAAAGATAAAACGCTGGGTGTGTCCCCGTCCCGCGTTCTGGATTCTCAACCCTCTTGTAGATTATCCCAAGATGGATAGGCTTCTCTCCCTCCCTACCGTTTTCCTGCCCCCTCCCTCCCCGTCCCTCCTTCACCTCCCCCCCTCCCTCTTTCCCCTTCCCTTCCTCCACTTCCTTACCTCCAAACTCCCTCCTGACCCAATCCCTCTTTCCCTTTCCCTGCCTCCTCTTCCCCTTTCGCCGTCCCTCCCTCCACCTCCCTGCCAATCCCCCTTGTTTCCCCTTCCCTCCCTCCCTCCTTACTTCCCCTTCCCTCCCTCCTTACTTCCCCTTCCCTCCTTCCTCTTCCCTTCTCCCCCCTCCCTCCCTCCCTCCCTCCCTCCCTCCCTCCCGCCTTCGTCTGTCAATTCTCGACATATTTTTTTCTAAGGCCAATGTGTTGTCCTGTCTGTTAGTCTTGACGTCTCTGGTGGTGAACGTGGTGTTGTGGCGGTTGTTGTGGTGGTAGTGGTGGTGTGTTGTGGTGGTGGAGGTTGTTGTGGTGTGGCCTATTGCAGACTCCTCATGTTCTTGTGTGTTTTTCACACTGAGGCTCGTCTCAATTAAGGTCATTCCCCCCTGTATATTTTAGTTTTTTTCTGACATTAGTTTTGTACGGAGGTCTCCCGTCATTTTTATTGGTTTTAAATTATAATGCTCCTTTTAAAATTTGGTGGAAGGCAAATTTTAGAATAATGTTTCGTAAGCTCTGATGATGGTAAATGATTTTACGAAACGTTAGTGATTAAAGAAATCCAACTTAGTCAAGATGTTTGTGTTTTCCCTGGATCACCTCTTCGTTATGAAACTACTCTCCACATAAAAAGTCCATTGCTGAAGCTAGATAGATAGATATATTTAAAATGCAGATAGGTAAGTAGATATGTGGCCGAGCAACTATATAAATAACCAAATTCATATAAAATAAACAGGCAGACATACAGAAGGAATGCAGTTGTCGTGAGAATATATATTAATAATTTTCATCAGAAGGGAATTGAACTCCGAGTGACGGGGGGGGGGGGGGGGAGTGACAGGGGGGAGGAGGGGTCGACTTGGCTTAGTCTCCTGTCTCATGATTAATACATGACCTCGTCCGCTAGGGATTAGGCTGACCAGGATTTTCATCTATCGATTCGCTAATCCTATTTCCCCAGATGGGATGATGGCCAAGACAGCTCCTGTGTAATCTAGTCGTGACGTTATTGTTTATGTAAAGGTTTAGTGTTGTTGTTATTATTATTGTTGTTGTTGTTCTTATTGTTTGTTATTATTATTATTGGTGTTTTTGATGGTGTTGTTGTAGTTGTTATTGTTGTTGTTATTATTGGTGTTATTTTTATTATTCTTATGTTATTATTATACTATTTTATTATTATTGTCGTTCTATTGTTATTATTATTATTATTATTATTATTATTATTATTATTATTAGTTGTTGTTGTTATTTTCTATTGTTGCTCATTATTATTATTTCATTACTATCATTGTCAATCGTCATCATCATCATCATTATAAGTGTTACTAGTATTATTATTGATATTGTAACAGTAACTCAAACTCTATTATACTCTTGGTGGGGCTTATACCTTGACCTTCACTAATAATAGTTACATTATTATACTTACTTGGTATTTAAAGGTTTAGTGATCAAGCAGTTAACCCTTTGAGCCCTAAAGGGTTAAACCATCGTCGTCAAAGGGTTAAAGACCATTATGTCAGGTGTTGAGCTGAACACCTTGTCTCTATGAAAGATAAATTGGTGAATGACGTGGGGTGTCTCCTCGTACACCAGGACACACACACACACACACACTTAAACACACATACTGCTTTATTTGATAATTTTGTTCGTGTGTGTGTGTGTGTAGTTGAGCCCCTTACACATGATTACATGATAAATGGAGGGTCAGCTGCGGCCAACGTCCCTCCTCACCCCTCCTCACACACACACACACACACACACACACATACATACATACATCCAGCCATTTATTCCTGCCTCGTCGTCGTAATTGTCATCATTAATCATCATCATCATTATCAGCTTCACTCTCATTATCATCATTTTCCGGACTATCACTCTATTACCTTTCATTAATGGATTACACAGGTCATTAACGGTGTGATGCTCTCAACATAATGGGCGCATTAGTCAGTCAACACCCTGTCTCCAGCCTGACGAAGCAACAAACCTGAGATAATTATTAGTCCAAAACTGTTTCAGTAGCTCATTTATCTTTATTCAGCTGAAACACCGATATATTGAAACACTTAAACATTGAAACACTTAAACATTGAAACACTTAAACATTGAAACACTTAAACATTGAAGCACTTAAATATTGAAACGCTTTAACATTGAAGCACTTAAACATTGAAGCACTTAAACATTGAAACACTTAAACATTGAAACACTTAAACATTGAAACGCTTTAACATTGAAACACTTAAACATTGAAACACTTAAACATTGAAGCACTTAAACATTGAAACACTTAAACATTGAAACACTTAAACATTGAAACGCTTTAACATTGAAACACTTAAACATTGAAACACTTAAACATTGAAACACTTAAACATTGAAACACTTAAACATTGAAGCACTTAAACATTGAAACACTTAAACATTGAAACACTTAAACATTGAAACACTTAAACATTGAACACTTAAACATTGAAACACTTAAACATTGAAACACTTAAACATTGAAACACTTAAACATTGAAGCACTTAAACATTGAAACACTTAAACATTGAAACACTTAAACATTGAAACACTTAAACATTGAAACACTTAAACATTGAAACACTTAAACATTGAAACACTTAAACATTGAAACACTTAACATAGAAACACTTAAACATTGAAACACTTAAACATTGAAACACTTAAACATTGAAACACTTAAACATTGAAACACTTAAACATTGAAACACTTCAACATTGAAACACTTAAACATTGAAACACTTAAACATTATAACACTTAAACATTGAAACACTTATACATTGAAACACTTAAACATTGAAACACTTAAACATTGAAACACTTAAACACAAAAACATTCTGGATTAAGTCTGGTGTTAGTGTGAGTCGGGTTTATTTCTCTTAATATAGGTTTAACGTGTTGTATATAAAGGTAATTAATTATATAGGTTATTAGGGTAATGCATTGGTAGGTATTTAAAAGGTATAATATAATACTCTTAATTCACGTCACCTGGTGTGTGTGTGTGTGTGTGTGTGTGTGTGTGTGTGTGTAAAGGTTGGTATCTTGTAAGGCAGTCATGCGTCACGTATCTCCACCTCCACCACCTCCTCCTCCTCCTCCTCCTCCTCCTCCTCCAGTACCTCCTCCACCTCCTCTTCTTCTTCTATCACCTCCTCCTCGTACATCACCTCCTCCTCCACCACCACCTCTCCAACACCGCCCCCCCCCCCCCACCATCTAACCAGGCGTGGACCATGACCTATCAATGTGTCTCCCGGTGTCTTAGGATGACCTCAAGTGGTTCCCCTGACCTCTTAACTCCTTCAACACTAAAAACATTATCACAAACCAAGACACTTAAGCGTCCCCCTGGAGACGTGACTAACGTTGGTTGGGAATAACAAAGACTTATGTCACTAATGTATGCTTAAGTAATGGTGTTTCTAAGGTAAATCAAATAAATCTATATAAAGTGTGATTGGTATATTTACTTATAAAGACTAACTTTACTTTACATAAACATGGTACTTTACATCATCCTCCAGAAGCTAGGGGGGGGGGGGGGGAGCTTGAATCCATACGTCCAGGTTCCAGAATTTACAATGACAGACAAACAAACAAATATAATTTTAAGAAACTTTCATTAAAAAAACTTGTATGGTGAAGGAAGGTTAAGGATGGAGGACGACCTTTAAGGACCACCTTTAAAGAGACGAGGAATCACATTCTCAAGTCGTAAGTCACGGCTGAGGAGACTTAAAAAGGTGGAGGAAATCTTCACAAGTTCACGAAGGAGAGTTTCCACACGCCACGACGCCCAGTAGCAGGCAGTCACAGCAGGACACACACACACACACACACACACACACACACACACACACACACACACACACACCATAAACTTAAGTGTATGGTAGAGTAAGTCGCTGTAGTGATATATTATTATACGTAAACATTAAGACAACATTCTTCCTTCTCTCTCACCTTTCTCTTATTATACTTTCCCTCATTTTTTCACCGCGACAATTTGAGATAAACCCTCCCCCTCCCCCCTCCCCCCTCTCCCCTTCCCCCTTCCCCCCTCCCCCCCTTTAGTTTCTACCTCCATTCTTTTCAACCACAAAAATTGATAAAAAATCTATCCGGCTTTTAAAGTTGATAGCCGGCAGACAAAAATATCCGCCATCACCGCCAATGATCACTGCTGCTACACTAAATTATCCGGCCGCTACTGTTCACCTCATCCCATCCCGTCCTTCCCATCCCTCCTCTCCTTCCCATCCCCCACCTCCTTCCCATTCCTCACCTCTTTCCAATCCTTTCCCTCCTTCCCATCCCATCCTTCATACCCAACCCAACCTATTATTATTATTATTATTATTATTATTATTATTATTATTATTATTATTATTACACACAGTAGCACATTGAATACTCTCTCTCTCCCCCTTTCTCTTTTTCTTTAATTTCTCATTTATATCTCTCTCTCTCTCTCTCTCTCTCTCTCTCTCTCTCTCTCTCTCTCTCTCTCTCTCTCTCTCTCTCTCTCTCTCTCTCTCTCTCAATTAAGTTACTTGTGTAAATACTCCCACGGTGTTTTATCAGATGCGTTCAAATGTCAATAGCTGATAACTAGGGTGAGTCTGGCTTCATATTGGCCAAGTGTGGGGAGCGGCGAGGTGAGCACACTGCCAATGGTTATGTGAGAGTGAATGGAGAGCAAATAGTGACGATGATGATGATGATGATGGTGGTGGTGGTGATGATGACGATGGTGGTGGTGGTGGTGGTAGTGATGGTGGTGGCTGCCCCCCCCCCCCCCCGTCCGTTCAATGAATCGTTTATCCCTTTCCCTTACCCTAATTATGTACCCATGTTAGGGGGGCATAAGAGGAAGGGTGGGGGGGAGGGGGGGCGGTGTCAGGTAGGTCATCCCCCAACTCAACCCCCTTTCCCCCTCCTCCTACCGCTGTTCACGATAACCTTCCTACCCCTCTCCTCTCTCCTACCCCCCTCCTCTCCCTCCTATCCCCCTCCTCTCCCTCCTACCCTCTCCTCTCTCTCCTACCCCCTCCTCTCTCTCCTACCCCCTCCTCTCCCTCCTACCCCCCTCCTCTCCCTCCTACCCCCCTCCTCTCCCTCCTACCCCCTCCTCTCCCTCCTACCCCTCTCCTCTCTCTCCTACCCCCATCCTCTCCCTCCTACCCCCCTCCTCTCCCTCCTACCCTCTCCTCCTCCTCCTACCCCCCCTCCTCCCTCTTCTCCTTCCTACCCCTCCTGTTAGAGAACATGAATCACCAGGGGCGTGACAGCCAATGTGCAAAACTAGGTCGTTTCTCCCTGTGGTGCCGGAGCCTTACGCTGCTGGTGTGGTGTGTGGTGGTGGTGGTGTGGGTGTGTGGTGTGTACTGGTGGTGGTGTGGTGGTATGGGTGTGTGGTGTATGGTGTGTACTGGTGGTGTATGGTGGTGGTGGTCTTTGTGATTAGACTGTTGATGATGGTGGTGATGGTCAGACTGGTGGTGGTGATTATGGTAGGAATAATGATGATGGTGGTAGTTGTGGTGGTGGTAGTGGTAGTAGTGGTACAGGTAGTGTCGGAGGTGAGGATTGCAGGAGTAGTGGTGGTGGTGGCAGCGGTGGTGGTGGCAGCGGTGGTGGTGGTGGTGGTGGTGGCAGCGGTGGTGGTGGTGGCAGCGGCGGTGGTGGCAGCGGCGGTGGTGGTGGCAGCGGTGGCGGTGGCAGCGGTGGTGGCGGTGGTGGCAGCAGCGGTGGTGGTGGCAGCGGTGGCGGTGGTGGTGGTGGCAGCAGCGGTGGTGGTGGCAGCAGCGGTGGTGGTGGCGTTGGTGGTTGTGGTGGCGGTGGTGGTGGTGGCAGCGGTGGTGGTGGTGGTGGTGGTGGCAGCAGCGGTGGTGGTGGCAGCAGTGGGGGTGGTGGTGGTGGTGGCAGCAGCGGTGGTGGTGGCAGCAGTGGGGTGGGTGGTGGTGGTGGCGGTGGTGGTGGCAGCGGTGGTGGTGGTGGTGGTGGTGGCAGCAGCGGTGGTGGTGGCAGCTGTGGGGTGGCAGCAGCGGTGGTGGTGGCAGCATGGGGGTGGGTGGTGGTGGCGCAGCGTGGTGGTGGCAGCAGTGGGGGGGTGGTGGGTGGTGCAGCGGTGGTGGTGGTGGTGGTGGCAGCGTGGTGGTGGCAGTGGGGTGGTGGTGTGTGGCAGCAGCGGTGGTGGTGGCAGCAGTGGGGTGGTGGTGGTGGCAGCAGTGGGGGTGGTGGCAGCAGTGGGGGGGGTGGTGGTGGTGGCGGTGGTGGTGGCAGCGGTGGTGGTGGTGGTGGTGGTGGCAGCAGCGGTGGTGGTGGCAGCAGTGGGGGTGGTGGCGGGGGTGGTGGTGGCAGCGGTGGTGGTGGTGGTGGCGGTGGTAGTGTATTTAATATTCACGTATGTTGGTCGCTGGTCCGCCGCCACATCCATCATCACCATTGTCCTGAGATGAATAGCTGAAGGGATGGCCGGACGCACACACGTGTGTTTGGGTGTATGTGTGTGTTTGCGGGAATGGGGATGGATGGGTGAAGGCTTGTTTGTGTTGTTGGGTTGGTGTGTGTGTGTGTGTGTGTGTGTGTGTGTGTGTGTGTGTGTGTGTGTGTGTGTGTGTTCCTCCTTTTTGATAGTCAGTCAATAAAATCTAAAAAAAACTCAGACTCTCATTCAGTGCGGAAGTAACTCCTTATCCCCCTCCTGCTCCCCTCTCTCCCTTCCCTCTCGTCCTCCCTCTCCTCCCCATCATTAAACACCCCTCATCCCCCCTCACCCCCAGGAGAATAAATCTTGCTAATACCTCGGTCTCATCAGTGGGGCATTAGAGGTACCCCCACCAGCCCCCCCCCCCCAAAAAAATATTAAACAATTCGCCGCATGAAATCTGAGTCGAGCGAGAAATCACAAAACTGCGGAGACGATTATGTTATGATTATATAATTGAGCCCCAACGTCTGCTACGGCCATGAAGACGGTGGTAGTAGTGATGGTGGTAGTGGTGGTGGTGATAGTTGTTGTGGTTGTAGGTGTATTGGTGGTTGGTGGTGTTGGTCATGAAGATAAACGGTGACTTTGGTTGAAAATCTGGGAAAATATTAAATAACAGTACAGGTAAAATAATGAAAGGTATATACTGTCTAAATAGGATGATCAATAATACCTAATTTGCTCTTAAGATTAGAGTACAGAAAATACGATCTAATCTTTATAAAATATTACTGTTAAGTATTTTATTTATTTTTTTAGTCTGATATTAAAATTACAGAACGTTTAGTATTAGTGGAAGCTGTATGAGATATTGTAGTTAGGTAATACAGGTGTTGGAACCCCAGCCACCTGTGTCTTGAGTGGTTACCTGTGCTTGACCCAGACGCAGGTGTGGTGGGAGGGGAATGATAGAGGCGTTACACACATGGTCTAGAGCACATCTGTCATTCTATAGTCCACCTGAAATATGCATGTGTCCCAACCTGGCCACATACCTGTAATTTACGTACGTTTGTCATGCTACATCTGTAATATATGTATACCTGACATGCCATATATATAAATACCTGTCATATCACATATTAATTTCACTCACACATATGTACTGTATATGTGTGTAAAGAAATAATATGTACAGTTGATTACACACACACACACACACACACACGCACACAGGTGGTATTTACTCCTACCTGTCACTCCAAACCTGAATTGAGGTGGTAAAGTAAATTGGTGAAGTCATGCGAAAAGGCGTATCCCCCTCACCTCTCACCCCCACACGATACCTTCCCTCTCACTCCCCACATAATACCTCCCTTCCCCCCCCCCCTCCCCCATGATACCTCCCTCCCCAACATAATACCTCCCTCATCCTACACCCAGCCCACATAATACCTTACCCTACACACACACACACACCCTCAAGTAATTGGATTGGCGAGAGACTTCGTATTTGTAGGGTTTACGGAGGAGGTGGAGAGAGAGAAGGGGGGAAAGAGGGGGTGAGGGTGATAGGAGAGAGAGAGAGAGAGAGAGAGAGAGAGAGAGAGAGAGAGAGAGTCACCAGCATTGCATCAATCCTCTTAATAGGCGACTGGCGTGGTGGTGCCAGATGTACGTACGTGTGTGTGTGTGTGTGTGTGTGTGTGTGTGTGTGTACGAAGAGCCCATTGACTCCTTCACTCCTGTGTTTTAATCGAAGCTTCGTTATAATGATTCACTTTCCTTAATGATCCCGGGTTACTCTTTAACTGTTAAGAGAGAGAGAGAGAGAGAGAGAACACGTACTAATGATATTCTTTCTTTCCACAGGTAATGTTGACTGATTCTTGTGCTGCCTTAAACTTAATGTTCCCAATATAACAACGGTAGAGGTGAGTTGACAGTGGATTGAATAAATCTACTCTGCCTTCTGTGCTGGATTGGTTGGGTGAATCTTGTAGTTGCGAGTGGATAGATGGATAGATGCATGGATAGATGGATGGATGAATGGATGGATATATAGATAGATAGATGGATGGATGGATGGATGGATGGAAGGAATAGACACCACCTGATGGGTCCTGGCGCAATAACTCCATGTAGCTATTACTGTTAGGGAGAGGGGTGAGGGGAGGGGTAGTTTATTGTAGGGGGAGGGGAGGCTATCGTAAGGGGGAGAGGGGAGGGGTAGTTTATTGTAGGGGGAGGGGAGGCTATCGTAAGGGGGAGAGGGGAGGGAAGGGGCAATATTAGTTTACATTTTCGCATTAATTATTCAGGTATGTCTTTGCCTTTTATTGAATACCTGCGAGTTCTCTAATTAGTAACTAGGGGTGTGGATGAGGGTGACGGTGTGGGTAAAGGATATGGAGTAGGAAGGTGTGAGTGATGGGTTAGGTAAGGGATGGTTGGTGTGGGGGGAGGGTAGAGGTGTGGGCATTGGTAAGTGTGGGTGAAGATGGAGGGGGTTGGTGGACGTGGGTGGAGATGGGTGGTTTGGTTGATGGGTGTTGGGTGGAGTATGTAAGTATAGGTAAACAGAGCAGGTGTAGTGAGTGGGGTAGGGTGGGTGGGGTGGGTATGGTAGGTGTAGCTGTGGTGGGTGGGTTAAGTATGGTTAGGCAGGCGAGTATGGGGGAAGGGGTGTGGTAGGAAATGTGGTTAGTTGAAGTCCTTTGTTACTGTGAATGATGGGAATATGTTCAGTGTGGTAGGTGGTATAGATGTGGTAGTTGAGTGTGGTAGGAGAGACTGGTAGGCGATTGTATTAGGTGATTGTGGTAGTATACTTAAGGTTCCTTTTGAAGTTTATTGATCATATCGACGACAATAAGTGATGGAATTTACTGCTTGATAAACTGTATGTTGTGAGGTCACTGGTGGTGGTTAGTGGTAATGGTGGTAGTAGTGGTGATGGTAGTGGTAATGGTGGTACTAGTGGTGATGGTAGTGGTAATGGTGGTAGTAGTGGTGGTGGTTAGTGGTAATGGTGGTAGTAGTGTTGGTGGTAGTGGTAATGGTGGTAGTAGTGGTGATGGTAGTGGTAATGGTGGTAGTAGTGGTGGTGGTAGTGGTAATGGTGGTAGTAGTGGTGATGGTAGTGGTAATGGTGGTAGTAGTGGTGATGGTAGTGGTAATGGTGGTAGTAGTGGTGATGGTAGTGGCAATGGTGGGTAGTAGTGGTGGTGGTTAGTGGTAATGGTGGTAGTAGTGGTGATGGTAGTGGTAATGGTGGTAGTAGTGGTGGTGATAGTAGTGATAGTGTTGGTGAAGGTGGCCGTGGCTGTTTCACACACGCACACACACACACACACACACACATTACCCCGGGTTGCGTGTGGACAAACTTTGTTCACTGTTAGTTGTTGCTGGACGGGCACGAGTGAGTCATTGTTTTCCTGAGTGAGAAATTGTTTGCTTCGTCGTGGAATTGCCCGTCTCAATGGAGAATAGTTTGCCTCCGCTCGTGATTGTGTGTCTCGGGGTAGAATTGTTTGCTTCAGAGTGGAATTGTTTGCTTCAGAGTGGAATTGTTTGCTTCAGTATGGAATTGTTTGCTTCAGAGTAGAATTGTTTGCTTCAGAGTGGAATTGTTTACTTCAGAGTGGAATTGTTTGCTTCAGTATGGGATTGTTTGCTTCAGAGTAGAATTGTTTGCTTCAGTATGGAATTGTTTGCTTCAGAGTAGAATTGTTTGCTTCAGGGTGAAATTGTTTGCTGTAGTAGGGAATTCTTTAACTCAATATATAAATTGTTTGTCTTTACGTGGACTGTTTTCTCTTGCCGTGGTTTTGTTTACCTCGCTGTGTACATAGTTGCTTGGCGCTGTGGTTGTTTGAGAAAGAACATAATATTTGTGACAGAATTTTGTTGATATATTTTTTCTGCGTATTATTATTATTATTATTATTATTATTATTATTATTATTATTAGTAGTAGTAGTAGTAGTAGTAGTAGTAGTAGTAGTATTTTCTCGTCTCTGAATACAACTAAATTTTATCTTTAATATATTTCATTATAACACACACACACACACACACACACACACACACCAGTTACAATATAAAATTCTATCATAAAATCCCCTTTAACAAAACCATGTACCAAAACCCCGTAGATTTATTAACACAAATATATTCCTGTATTAAAACGCTACAGTACACGAGATGCTCAAAGGTTCGTATAGTGAGGCAATTAAGTAAAGATTACTACACATGTTCTGGACGTGTACAGTAGACTACCCTTGTTGTGAGAGAACTAGGTCGACCTTCTCTCTCTCTCTTGTCGTCAAGTTATGGAAGAAAATTAATCTCAGTAAATATAGAAAATTGTGACCCAGAAACTATTGCCATATGATGAGTTATTTAATCCCTTGGGGGTAATGCAGTGACTTGCTTGACGTCGTGTAAATATGTTTTAGTTTTAGTGTTTGTATGTCTGTCAGGTGAATGATTTAGTAAGAAAAACAGACCATGTAGTTAGGGTGTGTGTGTGTGTGTGTGTGTGTGTGTGTGTGTGTGTGTGTCCCCTCAAAGAAACAAATAGACTGTAAATATAAATAAATAAATAAATAGAAAATAAATGAAATTGTAATAGTAAATTCATCAATATTAATAGGCTCGTTAAATGTTGTAGTTTATCGTGTTAATTTAGGTCATGATGTGGTTACCTGAGTTGGGAATGTTGTAATGAATTCCCATGACTCTCCAGGTGCGTTCATTACCTGTTTCTCTTCCTCTTATCTTCTTTGACTCCTTCTTTTCCTTCCTCTTCACTTCCACCCCTACCAGCACCACCACCATCATCATCAACACCACCATCATCAACACCACCTCCTCCATCACCACCTCCACCCCTACCAGCACCACCCCTACCAGCACCACCACCATCATCATCAACACCACCTCCTCCATCACCACCTCCACCCCTACCAGCACCCCCCCCCCCATCTACTCCACCAGCAGCAGCCCCTCCACCTCCTCAACCAGCCACTCCACCCACTCCACCCACTCCACCAGTACCCCTCCCTCCACCCTTCCTACCTCGGCCTCCTCCACCGCCTCCACCCACTCCACCAGTACCTCTCCCTCCACCCTTCCTACCTCGGCCTCCTCCACCGCCTCCACCTCCTCCGCCTGTGACCTCATCTAGGAATGAGGTCACAGCCTGGGCCTCGTGACAGGTGGCGGGACGAGACGCTGCTCACTTTAATGTATCGTAAGTTCCTGGTGGCTGTAATGGCGCCGGGGTACTTAGTGGTGTTGTGGTGGTGGCTGTGGTGACGCCGGGGTACTTATTGGTGTTGTGGTGGCTGTGGTGATGCCGGGGTACTTAGTGGTGTTGTGATGGTGGTGTAGTGGTGCTGTGATGTTGCGGTGCTGTGGTGGTGTAATGGCATTGTGGTGACTGTGGTAACGCCAGGATACTTAATGGTATTGTGGTGAAGTGTTTTCGTAGTGTTTGACGTGGTAATGTTGTGATGGTGTCCTAGAGGCGTGGATAGTGGCATAGAGAAGCGAATAGTGTCGTAGAGGCATGGATAGTGGTGTAGAGGAGTGGATAGTATCGAAGAGGGGTGGATAGTGGCGTAGAGACGCGGATGTTTCAGCGATACAAAACAAACGTGGCCTCTTATCACCATTGAGACTCGTACAATACCTCAACGTCTGTCTCTCCAGCAACAGACGCTTCATCTCTCACGCTGTAATAATAATAAAAGAAAGGGGGAGGGGGAGGGGGCGCTGCTGCCACAGTCCTCGGGAAGTATCGATGAAAACTTAATCCTGTGTTATTGGTTCTTGTAGTGTAAGCTGTCGAAACTTGTAGACGCCCGTAGGAAGGTGAGGGGAATAGGGGGTCTGGGGGAAGGAGGAAGGGGCTAAGGGAGAGGGGAGGAGGGAGGAAGGGGCTAAGGGGGAGGGGAAGAGGGAGGATGGGGCTAAGGGGGAGGGGAAGAGGGAGGATGGGGCTAAGGGGGAGGGGAAGAGGGAGGATGGGGCTAAGGGGGAGGGGAAGAGGGAGGATGGGGCTAAGGGGGAGGGGAAGAGGGAGGATGGGGCTGGTGGAGGAAGGAGGGAGAGAGGGGCTGTGGGGGAGGGAGAGGCTAGGGGGAAAGGAGGAAGGAGGAGCTTGTGGGGGGGATGGAGAGGGGGAAGGGGTGGGGGTGGAGGAAGGAGGGCGGGGCTGCTGGGGGGTTGGGGGGGGGGGTAGTAGAAACCAGATAACCCGGGTATTAGAAAACTGAGGTTCTCTTCTCAATCGACCGTCTTGAAATATTCCTGTATTACTAAGACGGAAGTTTCCTGTTGGAGGCTTGGCTGTTATGATTTGGTTCACGTGAAGATTAGGCACCCCACAGCTTATTTCACTTGATGATGAAACACCCTAACGCTTCCTAGAGGGGGGGGGGTAGGTTATGGGTAGGTTAGGTTAGCGTTACGTTAAGTTAGATTAGTGTCAAGTTTGATAAGTTAGTATATATTTTGTTAGGTTAGCTTAGTGTCAGGTTAGGGTAGCGTTAGGTTAGCGTTAGGTTAGGTTAGGTTAGCTTAACTTAGCTTAGTGTCAGGTTAGGGTATATTAGGTAAGGTTAGGTTAGCGTTAGGTTAGGTTAGCGTTAGGTTAGGTTAGGTTAGCTTAGTGTCAGGTTGGGTATATTAGGTAAGGTTAGGTTAGGTTAGCGTTAGGTTATTGTTAGTGTGTATAATCATCAGGTGAAATAAACTAAGGATTCCCGTGGTAAAGGTGGCAGCTGCTTCAAACAACAGACCAATCAAGGCTCCGGGTGGATGTGGCAGACTAGCCAATCAGTGCCCCCTGTTGATATGGTTAGTTTATCAAGGGAATTATCATCAAAGAACTACGTCAACACACACACACACATACACACACACACCATAAAGAACGAGGTATCCTGCTCTTGGGGTGAACGAGGCAAGCAGATGGTTATTAAGAGTTTTGGGTCGCTAATTAAACCATTTTGAGGGACTTTTTGCCGCGGGAATGAGCGATAAGAGCGGCCTGAAATGGGTAAAGATTTGCCTCAGAACTGTACTTGGCTGCCAGACACTAGATAAACTTAGTTATCGAAATATCCCCAGAAGGAAAATGGCTTAGTTCTTTTTTTTAATCACTTTTATGCACCAAATCAAAATGGGAGAGTCTCTGTCAGGGGGTGAGGTGTGTGTGTGTGTGTGTGTGTGTGAGGAAAGTGTTCTGCTGAAGCTATTGGAAATATTATGTTATGGTGAGATATAAAACCAGTAATACTCACTATAAATACCTGACCTTAATGGCTCACTTGGAGAGAACTATGAACATAACACAATTCAATGTCGAGGAAGTAATCTCATTGGAAAACAATATCAAGGTATATACTCTCTCATGAAGTTAATGGATATATATATATATATATATATATATATATATATATATATATATATATATATATATATATATATATATATATATATATATATTACACACAAATGTATATATCCAATGTGTATTATTATAGATAGATATACATTCAATATACATTTACGTTCTTAATTAATAGCAAAATTATTATTAACCTATCATTATAAACATTACAGTATATATATATATATATATATATATATATATATATATATATATATATATATATATATATATATATATATATATATATATATATATATGTGTGTGTGTGTGTGTGTGTGAAATACGCTTCAGTAATAATTATGGAATGATCTCAAACAAGCAATTCCAGCAATCTGTAACGAGAATGACATTGAACCACACACACATACATGTATAATTAGATGTGGTTTAATGATTAGTTAAGGATTGGAATACATTTTAAATCCGATTAGAGTTGGGTGATAGAGAGTAGCAGTTCAGTCAACCCAGATGATGGTGGTGGTGGTGGTGATGGTGGTGGTGATGATGATGATGGTGGTGGTGGTGATGATGATGGTGGTGGTGGTGATGATGGTGATGGTGGTAGTGATAATAGTGGTGGTGGTGGTGATGATGGTGGTGGTGGTGATGATGGTGGTGATGGTGGTAGTGATAATAGTGGTGGTGGTGGTGATGATGATGGTGGTGGTAGTGGGAATAGTTGTGGTGGTGGTAATGATGGTGGTGGTGGTGATGGTGGTAGTGGTAATGGTGGTGGTGGTGATGATGATGGTGGTGGTAGTGGTAATGGTGGTGGTGGTGATGATGATGGTGGTGGTGGTGATGGTGGTAGTGGTGATGGTGGTGGTGGTGGTAGTGGTAATGGTGGTGGTGGTGATGATGTGGTGGTGGTGGTGGTGGTGATGGTGGTTGTGGTAATGGTGGTGGTGGTGATGATGGTGGTGGTAGTGGTAATGGTGGTGGTGGTGATGATGGTGGTGGTGGTGGTGATGGTGGTGGTGGTGGTAATGGTGGTGGTGGTGATGATGGTGGTGATGATGGTGGTGATGATGGTGGTGGTGGTGGTGATGGTGGTGGTGGTGATGATGGTGGTGTTGGTGATGATAATGGTGGTGGTGGTGGTGGTGGTGATGATGGTGGTGGTGGTGATGGTGGTGGTGGTGGCGGTGGTGATGGTGGTGGTGGTGGTGGTGATGGTGGTGGTGGTAATGGTGGTGGTGGTGGTGGTGAGGGAGAATTAAGAGAAGGAAAAGAGAGGAAGGGGATAGAAATGGAGAAATGGGAGGAGGAGAAGAGATAAAGGAGGCAGAGAAGGAGGGAGGGAGAGAGGTAGAGAGGGTGAGAATTTTTTCGGAGTGGGAATGTGGAGTGGGAATATATAGTGAGAGAGAGGGGAAACCCGGGCTGAAAGGTGAGGGACTGAAGGGAGACATTATTTAACATGAAATATTGTCAGAGGGAGGGGAGAAGAACGGAGAGAGAGAGAGAGAGAGAGAGAGAGAGAGAGAGAGAGAGAGAGAGAGAGAGGCGTGAGTAAGATAAATGAAGAGAACGGGGTAGTAGGTGATAACTCTGGGAGAATATGTGTGTGAAGCAGCAGTTATTAGTGTGTGTGTGTGTGTGTGTGTGTGGAGGGAGGAAGGACAAGGAGGACAATGGTTATGGGTCAGGTTAGGTTAGGTTAGGTCAGGTTAGGTCAGGTTAGGTTAGGTTAGGGTCAGGTTAGGTTAGGTCAGGTTAGGTCAGGTTAGGTTAGGTTAGGTCAGGTTAGGTTAGGGTCAGGTTAGGTCAGGTTAGGTTAAGAAAAACACCAACACAACTCCGTATATGACATAAAAATATCCCTGTGACTCTACCTTAACTAGATACGTTCACTTAGTTATCACCTGGAGACTTAATTATTGGTCATGAATCTGTTCTTAGAAGACATATCGGCTGTATGTTTGTTGATCATAAAGTTTGATCAAAGAAATGATGGAATTTATGGAAAGTGATTGATAAATTTTGTTCATGAAACTGGTCTAATGTTGTTGTTGTTGTTGTTGTTGGTGTTATTGTTTTTGTTAATGTATTGATTTATTTGTATGTTTCACCGATCTTGATTTTTTACATTTTACAACAAGAATATTAAAAAAATAACAACAAAAATAACAACAACAACAAGAACAATAACAACAGCAAAACACAAAACAACAACAACTTTTAAAGGGAAACTTGGAAGACATTCTCTCCTGTCTTTAAGAAATAAGTTCATCAGTATTTATAGTTTCCACAGCGTCAATTATTTCCTCCTTGATTTCCTAATTATAGTCGAATGTCTCCTGGTAGTGTGTGTGTGTGTGTGTGTGTGTGTGTGTGTGTGTGTGTGTGTGTGTGTGTGTGTCAATAGTTCTTGTTGATATTGTCTAGAGTTTGACGTAAATTACCCTATGGACGAACGCTTCTTGACTTTCCACTCCTACCTGAACTTACTATCGGGGTCAAGGCTAGATTTGGGTCCTTTGTTTAGAGAGAGAGAGAGAGAGAGAGAGAGAGAGAACCTTACCTTACCTTACCTGTCTGTGATTTACCTTATATACCGTTCATTACTCCACAGATATTAGATGCTGCTCACAATGTTGTACTTTTGAATTAT
>CAUDMG010001921.1:1100000-1107500 GCA_958450375.1 Homarus gammarus
TAATACCACCACAACTACCACCACTACTGTAGTTTGGAACCCAGCTCACCCAAGGCCATAAAACACGTCTCTGAAAATCATAAACCAGGCTACTAAAGTTTCAACCTCGCCTTCTAAGCCATGAGCTCGTCTGCCAAGCCGTAAAACCCTCTTATTAAGCAATAAGCCACACCGACCCCCCCCCCCCCCAGCCATAAATTTTGTCTCACCCAGCCTTAAAAAATTCCCTATTGCTTACCAGTAAACTCTTCCCGCCCGCCCCCCCCCCCTCCCTCCCCCCCCCCCCCCCCACGAGAGGACCTACCCGTAAGTGAGTTCTTCTCCTTCAGTAGTTATATCAGCTGTTTGGAACTTCTATCGTCTCTGACCTGACCTGACCTAACCTAACCTATCGTCTTGGACCTCATCTAAAACTTTGGCTTGGGGGGGAAACTTAACCAGAAACATTCCTCCTCGTTTTATTGATACTCTCTCTCTCTCTCTCTCTTTCTCTCTCTCTCTCTCTCTCTCTCTCTCTCTCTCTCTCTCTCTCTCTCTCTCTCTCGTGCCCTCCTCTTCTCCTCTCGCTCCTCCACCCCACTTTTTCCTCTCCCCTTTCTCCTATATTCCTTCTCCTCCCTTTATCCTCTTTCCCCCCCTTCCCTTTCTTCACCTTTCTCTCCCCCTCCCTTTTCCACCCTCTCAAGACACCACTCCCAGTTTTATCGCCACCTCTCCCCCTCTCCTCACCCCTCCCCTCCTCCCCTCCCCGGGCACTTATTCTCCCCAGTGAAAGAAAACAAGAAATTCCGGGTTTCAATTGAGGGGAATGGCGAGGGAACATGACCCGGAGTTAGATTAAGTCCGACAGTGGAGGGGGTGGGGGATGCAGGGGGGTAGGGAGGGAGGTAGGGGGGGTTATTTAGTCCCTTGACCACTCCCTTCCCCACACTCCTGACCATCCCCCTGACTACCCCTCTCACCCTCCCCACACCCTCCCCACAACCCCTCTCACCCTCCCCACAACCCCTCTCACCCTCCCCACAACCCCCCTCACCCTCCCCACAACCCCTGACCACGCCCCTTCACCCCCCCCCCCCCGACTACCACACACACCCTCCCCACACCTTGGCAATCCCTCCTCCACCTTCCCACACACCTGACCTCCCCCCACCCTCCCACCATTGGAAAAAAACACACGAGAAAAAATACATTGTAAATCCGAAGAAATCTAGTAGGATTTTTTTGTGGGGGCGGGGGGGGGGGGGTTACCTACAAGAGAGGATTATTTTCTGGCGTAATGAGAGAGAGAGAGAGAGAGAGAGAGAGAGAGAGAGAGGTGCAAGTAAAGGGAAAATAAGATTGTTTACACCTTTTTATCACCGCATTAAGCTAAAGGAACTCATCGATATCTTATTGGAATTTTTGTTCATATATTTTTTTTTCTCTAACATTAAAACACAAGGAATCTTATACTTAACTTTTCATAGAGAAAATAAGAAAACCAAATCATTGAACCTAATTACTGTACTGGACTAAGGTAAAGTAAGTGCTGGATTAACCTGACCTATGTTTAGTTTTTCCTAAATTCGCAACAAAATTTACAATAAACGCAGATAAATGTACTGAATTTAGTTTAACCCAATTGAACCTAACCTAACCAAACCTGGCCAGTGTTGTCACCACACACATGACTCTGGTCACACAGTTAACCTCGTCACACGGGCGTTAATTAGCTTTGTTATTTATCCAGCATTTTGGTGTTTGCTGTGTTGACAAGCCGAGCTAATTCAATTTGGTGTACATCATTTGCATGATTTTGGACACGCGGGCCGTGGAATTAAATGACCGTGAACTTCACCAGAATAGCAATCGTATTGGTGAAGGTCGTTGACCCCTGACCTGCGCGCGTGTGTGTGTGTGTGTGTGTGTGTGTCACTTTAACAGTAGGAGGGGGGGGGGGGGGGTGCTATCGTCCTGGCCTGCTGACCTACTCTCGTCATGACAGTTACTCACGGGGGGAGGGAAGGGGATGGGGTAACACACGATTTGTTTTGATTCTGGCTTTTGTTTTTTGTTCATTTTATTTTCTCTCCTTCGGATCCTTCTGTGGGCAGCTGTCACTTTCCCACCATGTTAAGCTTCTCACTTAACCTATTGGACATACAGTGTTGGAACTTAAGTGTGAGATTTTTTAAAGTAACTATTACGTCATCACATGTAGTAAGTGACTTTTATTTACCTTTCAGAGAGATTTGTTTTTGTTTATCATTGTCTATTATTTAATGAAGTCTTACGTCAACCTTTACGAGTGAGTAACCTCTGCTGTGAGTGGGTAGAGTGGGGTATCCCTCTCTTGCTGGTGTTTCGGCCCACTCAATGCTATCATGGTAGGAATATTCTCTCAAAGGCTACCGTAGCAGGCCAAGGTAACTATGCTTCTTGCTTTTATTCCCCCAGCACGACGCGCCTTCCATGACCCGGTAATCCTGTAGCTGGCTGGCTGTCTGTCTCACGTCCACTAGGTCACAGTGTCATGTATCTGAGGGTGTTCTCATTAGGCCATTAAGCGAGCGTGCTAACTACTCTCTCATTACCTTCACGCTCACGTATCATTTAGAGTTTTTCGTTGAATCAAACCGTTTATGCGGTAATAGAGGCGGTGTGTGTCGTCATCAGTCATCAAAAGCTTCCTCTGTCCTGGGCTGTAATTTTGACCCTGAGTCATCATGCACACTCGCCTAGGTCGCCGCGCCAGGCTGTCGATGGGTGACGGAAACAAGAGATTTATTTATGTGTATTTGATGAACAAGATTATGAAGAACCCCCCCCCTCCCCCCCCAGCTAAAGTGGTATACTAATACATGGTTTAATACAATATATACTCGTTCTAAATATCCAAAATACATAATTATAATACACAGATACTTAAAACTACATACCTGATAAAAATATTCACAGGCACCAACACACCACAGCCGCTCGTCTTTACTCCGTTGTCACATGAAGAATTGTAGAACACTGCCAACATTTTACCAATGGATTGAACTCATACTTGTGTCTGTACATATGACCAGGTTCAAGGTGTTGACGATTAGAGAGAAAATAAGAATTGTATGACCTAATCTCTGTGTAAAAATAATTCGCCGCCAGAGGTGTATTTTCCTCAAGCAGATTACCATTGTTGTGAGCAGGACCTTGCGTGCTGCTGTTGCAATCGAGATGGAGTCATTAAACCCAATTTACAGTTTCAATACATTGCAGAGTATATTGTCATTTACTTTATAATGATATATATCGGTGTAACATGGTAGTGGTCGACACAGTCATCAGTGTGTTCTGGGAAAATGGCTCAGTTTGTTAAAGAGAGAGGACAATTGAAGGTCTGGGGTGAACAACACTGTCAGAGTCTTTGTCGCCGCAGCAAGTTAGGTAATGGTTGGAGATTATTTATTTCCATAATATAAAGATGCCAAGTCACTGTTGATACTGTTCAGAGCTCTGATACCGTCTAGACCGTAACATTGTTGTGTGTTGACGTCATCACCCTTCAAGTCCGGGGAAATTGCTGACCTAACAAACGCACAGAGAGCATTTACTTGTCGCATTAATTCAGCTCAACATCTAAACTACTGGAACGGTCTGGCAGTGCTCAAGCTATACTCACTGGGGCGTACCCACGGAAGATATAGCACAGACATGGAAAATGGAGGAAGGTCTGGTCCCTAATCTACACAGGGATGTAATTCTTAACTGAAAGGAGATATGATAGAAGGTGCAGAGTTCCCCCCCACTGAGGAGGAAGGACGCCCATAACACAGTGCCATCCTCCTGGGACACTGCAGGAAGGAAGGCAAAAGTACAGTGGGGTTATTTCAGTTACAAGTTTACAAGTATATTTGATCACAGATAGATAGATAAATAGATAGATTGCATGACTCCGGTACCAGTATACATACACTGAACTCTACAGTGGGAAGCGCTGGATGCAGTGGTATAAATTTACATGCCAATATCGCTGACCATGAATCCCCCCCCCCCTTCTTCCCTTCCCCCTTCCCTCCCTTCCCCCTTCCCTCCCTTCCTACCGCACCCTGCAGATTAAATGCAGAGAGAGATTCATTTAAACGGGAGAGAAGCTCAATTAAAATGTATTGATGTGAAACGAATGATTTTTTTGGGTGGGGTGGGGTGGTGGTGGGGGTGAATTTATTGGTGGTGGTTTATCATGACAGTTTTGTGGTGAATTTCCGCGTGGTGTTGGTGACTGTGGTGCCTCGCTTACCTGCCACATGAAAACTTTTGTTGGGTGGTGTAACATATCATCTTTATGGCTATGTATTGGTATTCTTCCATACATACATATATACATGACCCAACACATTTTATTACTCCATAAAACTTGACATTTAAGCAAACGTTAAAAAACTGACTGTGTGTGTGTGTGCGTGTGTGGCAGGGCTTGTGAGGCGAGGGGTGTGACTTGGTGAGTAGGAAGAACAAGTGAACATGAACAAAGTATAAGAAGAACGTCAGCATGAAGAGCGTTGTTCTCGTGCGTGAGTGAACACAGTCACCTCATTATGTGGTGTGTCGGTGCGACTATTTATAAATGATGTCAAACAGGAAGACTAATTTTAGAATCCTGTTTAATTAAACGTGTAGCTACGTCCCGCCAATATGAATGATGGTGTGTATGACATCGATGGTATATTAACAGATTGTGTATTATACAACCAAAGGCCGAGAAGACGTGTTCAGGGTGTATAGTGAGGTCAGGTGAGGAAAGGTTATGGCACTATCTCAGGTCAGGTCACGTCTGGAGCTACACTGCCACTCACACATCATTACCGAGGAACAGTCTCGGTACACCTGAAAGCTCTGGGGTCTTGAGCTACAGTTTTCTTAGTGACATCCGATGAATAAATACTGTATTATTGTCACACCTCCTCATGTTGACTCGTTTCAGTATCTTCAACATGAACAAAATCCAAATAAATCTAATAAATCAATTAAATCTGATGTTTTTTGTTATTAAAGCCAAACAAAAACACCGACCCTGTGCTCGTAGGGTTAGTGTACGTAGAGGAACCCTGTCTTACACATTCCCGGCAGGAGTCGAACCCGTGACCCTTACATGCGAGGCGAATACTCGACCAGATATACACACAACATATAAACATTTATTTTTAGTCCCTCACTCACACACACCCTCTCACCCACACACACACACACACACACACACCCTCTCACCCACACCCACCCACCCACACACACACACACACACACACACACACCCTCTCTCTCACACACACACACACACCCACACACCCTCTCACACACACACACACACACACACACACACACCCTCTCACCCACACCCACCCACACACACCCACACACCCTCTCACACACACACACACACACACACACACACACACATATCCATTGTGCAGTATAATATCATATAATGATTTAGGGGAGAAAAAAAGGTTAATTAAAATTATTTGCCTTGTCGGAAGTTCAAATTATGTATGAAACCAGACCTCTTTGTGTATTTCATTTTGGGATTCTGAGCGCACCTGGCGGGTAGGGGGGGGGAGGGTAGGAGGAGGGAAGGGGGTGGATGAGGGAGAGGTGAGGAGGAGGGGGTGATTAAAACTCATCTCTGTGTATAAACAATTTGTCGAGTTTATGCAAATCAGTGAGAGGCGCCATGATAAATTGTTGAAGGTGAAGGGGCTGTACAGAGCGTTGTGAGGTGATGGTCGTGAACCAAAGGTCGGAAGCCGCCAGAGAAATTTCAGATATTTTTTTAAGCCCCGTTATTTTATTTTTTTCAGTTGGAGTCTTCTAGCGATACCGTCTGTCTGTCTGTCTGTTCTTACGTAGGTTGGTGATGCTGGGGACAATGAGGATGCCTTCACCTCCAGCTGACTGTAAACAAGAAAACAATTTAATTAGAGTTAGTTTTTACAAGTTTAGTCAATACAATAATGGGTTAAATTATGCACTGATCATCATTGATATAAACTATTGATGTTAGCTGTGTTTGTGTTGGCCGCCAAAATAAAAAATGGTCGCCATGCCGAAAAAATTAAAGAAAATCATCGATATTCAACAAATTTCTGGAAAATTCGCCGAGTTTTTCTTTCAGGCGAGGGTATTGATGTTCGTATGAGCCCCGCCGACCTTGCCCTGGGCTATGGAGCGACAATTACCTCCCCCCCCCCCCCCCCCCCCCCAAAAAAAAAAAAAAAAAAACTACCGGCCTAGTTATGAGAACACGGAACATATATTATACAGTATATTATATCAAGTTTTATTCAGGTTCACCGTGAGTTATGTATCCGGAGACCTCAGCTTTTACATGCATACTTTAAAATAATTTTGTAGAGTCTGAATAAAAGATAACCCTTAGGAGGTATATTTACTAAATTGTTATACATAGTGATGGTCCGTGTGACTACAGAATGTATACGTGTATGTATGTATGTATGAGGGGAGGGGAAAGGGGTGTGTAGGTCGTCTGTCACGCCACAGTGGACGACGACCATGAGCCATTACCTGTAGCCTGACGTCACAGCCTAGGAAGTAACTTGGTTGAGGTCGTGACAACAGTCGGTCATAGTTCCCTGTGTGAAGGATCTGTGGAGGTAAGCCAGAGGTTACCAGATGGTCGTTCAGTCACTTGCTACGTTATTTTATTCCATTTAAAGTAGGATAAGAGAGCTCCTTCCTCTGGTGTAGGATTTTTATTGCTTTTCGGAATCCATTGTGTCGTAGGTTAAGGGAGGCATTGAGGAGTGTTCCAACATCCTTATTGACCCCCAACACCCACCTCCAAACCTTTCATCCAACCCCACGCCGCCTACAACCTCCACCCACCCCCACGCCTCTACAATCTCCACCCACCCTTACGCCCCCTACAACCTCCACCCACCCCTATATTGTCTTCCTCTTCTTTCTTCTACCCGCGGCTTAGATGTCCTGTACTTGTTTCCGACGCTTGAGTCCGTGACCTCCATATTATGTTATTCATCACCTGAGACCCGGCTGCCTCACACTGCGTCTCTCCCTCTTGTTCTCCTGCCTCGAGCCAGCCCCACCAACACGTCACTTCCGCCTTCCCTCCTGAGACTGATGCCAACAACATGCTTCAGTTCCCTCTGTCCTTGCCTCTTGTCCAGATTCACAAGGATCAGTGAGGTGAAGTTTTCGTTGTAAGTCGTGCTATGGAGACGCAACTCACTCCCTCACTCATGGGATGGCGTCAAAACTCCACCAAGACCTGTTGTTGTAAGTCGTGCTATGAAGACGCAACTCACTCCCTCACTCATGGGATGGCGTCAGAACTCCACCAAGACCTGTTGTTGTAAGTCGTGCTATGAAGACGCAACTCACTCCCTCACTCATGGGATGGCGTCAGAACTCCACCAAGACCTGGAGACGCAACTCACTCCCTCACTCATGGGATGGCGTCAGAACACCACCAAGACCTGTTAGATGTGTCGTCTAATC
>CAUDMG010001921.1:1112500-1160368 GCA_958450375.1 Homarus gammarus
TTCACAAATATCCAGACATAAAATGGGATATATACCTTCCCTATATCACTGGTGTAAACATAACCTACCTCCTCCCCCCCCCTCAACCCCCCGGACGGCTTGTTATAAAAACCCACAGTTGGTTCACAAAATAGCCCCGACATAATAGGTGTTTGGGATGGATATACCTGTTCTGTCTCAGCTTCTCTGTGACAGGTAATGTCGGCGCGGCAGTATAACCGTACACTGAACGGCTCCTCGTGAAAATCTAACTGTTCACAAATGTCAGGTGTTGAGACATAGGTGAGGTAGACGTGCTCGAGGCGGTGCTGTGGGTCGACTCGTAAATGCTTCAGGCTCGAGCGTCTCAGTGGGCGGCTGGCTGCCTGTACCTCGTGTCCCTGTATGTAAAAACAACCACACGACAAGGACCTGAACACCTGGGCCTGTGTGTGTGTGTGTGTGTGCGTGCGCGCGCGCATGTATCGCACTGTGCGATAGAACCTGCGGGTCAAGGATCGGACTCCAATGGCACCGCCGACAACATCCCTAGTTCACCACTCATCATCATCATCCTCACCACCATCGATTTTATAGTGAAGCAGAGTCGTCGTCGGTTACGACGGACAGTCTTAAGCAAATATGTATGTATGTATGTATGTATGTATGTATGTATGTGTCATGTTTAAATTATAAGGTTTGATATCTTTACGCATTGAATATTTATACTTTGTTTTGTGTTGTTCACAGGTAATGGACTCTCCTGGGTGTTAACCTGTGACGATGATGGACACGGTATGTAGTCTCGCCTGGGTGGTGTCGTATTGTTTATGTATAGAACAACACAATGTAAAATACTGTAGATCCAGCAGAAGCGGCGACACAAACGATGCTGGAGGTTATAATTTTTTTCAGCCCTGGGTGTGTGTGACCCTCTGAAACACGGCGAAAATTGGCTCAATTACTCACGACCTACCTCATCCTCCACCCGGCGAGAGAGAGAGAGAGAGAGAGAGAGAGAGAGAGAGAGAGAGAGAGAGAGAGAGAGAGAGAGAGAGAGAGAGAGAGGAAAACATATACAAAGAACAAATAGCAAAAACGGTATATGCAAATGTGTAGAATAAGAGACAGAATTATTAGGTTTATTTTCGAGTTCTTTGACAGACACCCGGGAACGCTGTGGTTGTTAGCTGAATTACTTACGTGGAATAAGATAAAAAAAACGAAAAGAAAAACCTAAAGGCAAGAGATATGCGATTTCCTGGGGGGGGGGGGGGGAGGAGGAAGAGATGGAAGGGGGTAGGGTAGGGGATGGGAGAAGAAGAGGGAATGGGAGGGGATGGGAGAGGAAGGGGATTAGAGAGTGGGTTAATTTTTATTTTAATGGGTGACTATCGGTACAGCGCTCAGGGTTGAATTCATCTCGGGGTGAAGACACGGGGAGGGTAAACGCCGAAGAAGATTAATAAGGTATCGACAGAAGGAGGGAAATAACGAGATTGTGGTTGATGTTTCCAGCCTTTGGGGAGTCTTATGTAACATCGAGAACACCAGAACATCGAGAACACCACAACATCGAGAACACCACAACATCGAGAACACCACAACATCGAGAACACCACAACATCGAGAACACCAGAACATCGAGAACACCACAACATCGAGAACACCACAACATCGAGAACGCCACAACATCAAGAACACCAGAACATCGAGAACACCAGAACATCGAGAACACCACAACATCAAGAACACCAGAACATCGAGAACACCACAACGTCGAGAACACCACAACGTCGAGAACGCCACAACATCGAGAACACCACAACATCGAGAACACCACAACATCAAGAACACCACAACATCGAGAACATTAAACATCGAGAACACCACAACATCGAGAACACCACAACATCGAGAACACCACAACATCGAGAACGCCACAACATCAAGAACACCAGAACATCGAGAACACCACAACATCGAGAACACCACAACATCGAGAACACCACAACATCAAGAACACCAGAACATCGAGAACACCACAACGTCGAGAACACCACAACGTCGAGAACGCCACAACATCGAGAACACCACAACATCGAGAACACCACAACATCAAGAACACCACAACATCGAGAACACCACAACATCTAGAACACCACAACATCGAGAACACCACAACATCAAGAACACCAGAACATCGAGAACACCACAACATCTAGAACACCAGAACATCGAGAACACCACAACATCGAGAACACCAGAACATCGAGAACACCACAACATCAAGAACACCAGAACATCGAGAACACCACAACATCGAGAACACCACAACATCGAGAACACCACAGCATCGAGAACACCACAACATCAAGAACACCACAACATCAAGAACACCACAACATCGAGAACATTAAACATCGAGAACACCACAACATCGAGAACACCACAACATCAAGAACACCACAACATCGAGAACACCACAACATCGAGAACACCACAACATCAAGAACACCACAACATCAAGAACACCACAACATCAAGAACACCACAACATCGAGAACACCACAACATCGAGAACACCACAACATCGAGAACACCACAACATCGAGAACATTAAACATCGAGACCTTTGGGAAGATGAGCGCTACTGGCTGAATTAATCACACGGAAATACTCCAAGGTGATTGGTGGAGGCCTCTGGAGTGGTTGATAGGTATGTGGTGATGGATGGTTAGGTTGGTGTTGCGAGGAGAGATCAGGATAGTTGCAGGGAGATGGATAGATGGGGTGGCGGATTTTACTGAAAAGGATGTGGATTTTGGAGAAAGAGGGATGCGGATTTTGGAGAGAGAGGGTGGCGGATTTCAGTGATGGGTTGCGGATTTTACTGAGAAGGGTGCGTATTTTGGAGAGAGGGAACAGATTTCAGTGTAGAGTTTGCCGATTTTGGAGAGAGGGGATGAATTTTAGGTAGGGATCGGATTTCAATGAGAGGGATACAGATTTTTGGGGAGAGGTTTGCGGATTTTGGAGAGATGGTGCGCGGATTTTAGTGAGAGTATGCTGATTTTAACGAGAGTTTGCGGATTTTAGTGAGAGGGAACGGATTTAAGAAGGTGTGAATAATTGAGATTAACAGTAAGATAAATTAAGAGCGGGACAGACAGACAGACAGACAGACAGACAAAGATAAACATAATGCAAACTGAATGAAAGGAATAGACATAGAAAGACAGACAGACGTACACACAAAGATACTGACAGACACACATAAAGACAGACATATACACTCACTGAGACAAAGAGACAGGCAAAGTAAGACAGACACATTTATAGATAGGTAACGAGAAAGACAGACAGATGGACTGACAGATGAATAAACATACAAACAGCCAAAGAGAAGGAAGACAGATGAACGGGAAAAAGAGACAGACAGACAGACAGGAAAATGAGACAGTCAGACAGACACCGAGGATACATTCCCCTCACAGACTAGTAAGTGAGGCGGGGTGGGATTAGTGATGCTCCCAGGCCTGGTATAATCCCTGCCGCTTTTATCCTCAGCAGATGGAGAGAGGGAGGGAGGGAGGGAGGGATATTCCTTACCCCACGGACCAGAACCTTCAGCCTGCCATGTCAGCTTTGAATCCGGCCCTCTTAGTTCTGAAACCGGCCCTCTTAGTTCTGAATCCGGCCCTCTTAGTTCTGAATCCGGCCCTTGTAGTCCTGAATCCGGCCCTCTTAGTCCTGAACCCGGCCTTCTCAGTTCCCCCTTCTTCGGCCCTCTCAGCCCTTTCACCGACCCACTCAGCTCTCCCCTTATCCCTCTTAGCCCTCCCCCGTTCCTTGCCAGCTGGAGGTAGGGAGAGAGGGCCGGAGGGAGGGAGGCAGGCAGGGAGAGAGGGAGGGATATTGGTCGCCCCGTCACCCACATCCCTTCTCTGCCGTCACGAGCCGAGCTGAAAAAAATCTTAGCTCCTTCATTATTCAAAAAACATTATGTGTAATGATCGTCTTGTAGGCCTAGGCGTTTATAGGGAAAAAACATAAAAATACAAACATTTACATTCAACATCTTGGTAACATTTATTATTTTACCGAGGCTAAGCTATACCCACTGGCTATTGTCTTGTTGTACGTAATAAAGATTAATAATTTTTATACTTTTTATTTATTTTTTGTTATGCTTTACCAACAAATCCTCTTTCGGATGATATTTAATTATATATAAAAGAAGAAAATTCATTGTTGGTATAGCCTTCAAAACAAACATTTAAAATAACTCGGCTTTTATTTCGTATTGACAAAACATATTCTATTGTTTAAGAATATTCGATAGAAATATATACGAAGAAAATACTTTAGCATCTTGGAGCGAGGAAATTGTTTTGGTATGAAAAGGTCATGGGTCGTGGGTCATTGGTCGTGGGTCATGAGTCGTAGGTCATGGGTCGTGGATGGTAGGTCGTGAGTCGTAGGTCGTGGGTCATGGGTCGGATTTAGCCATTGAAAACTCCAGCAACTCGACTTTGGCAATACAACAGCTGACCAGTGATTATGGTTACAACAGGTGATGATGGTTAGGTTAGGTTAAGTTAGGTTAGGTTAGGTTAGGTTAGGTTATGAATTAATGACCCTTAGCATATTACCGGGTGTGTTTATGCCATGGGTTGGTTTAAGAGGTTTAAGGTGAGATAATTGGTTTTGTTCTCTACCTTACGTGGTTTTAAGGTGAGATACAAGATACTGTACTTACCCTAACAAAAGTGGCCACACATCACCGTCAAAAGTGGTCACCCTTCAGATTCCCAAGTGGCCACAACCTCAAAATTTAAAGCATCCATCACTCCTTACCTTCAAAAGTGGCCACCCATTAGACTCCAAAGTGGCCACAACCTAAAAATCTATAGCACCCATCACCCAAAATAATGGACCACCCCTCACTGTCAAAAGTGGTCACTGTGATAGGGGACAGTAGAGCTGCGCCCGCATAAAGTGTCCGACAACCCGGGGGGGCTCGGCCATCGACCCTCACAATTGGCCACCAATGGCCCTAATACATTGTGGGGTGGCCCTTGGGCTGAGAGAGAGAGAGAGAGAGAGAGAGAGAGAGAGAGAGAGAGAGAGAGAGAGAGAGAATGATAACCCCTGTCATATTAATATTCGGATGTTGACGAAGAAATATGTTGGTGTGAGATGGATCGTGTTGACGAGGTTGGCATTGTGGGTGTACCGATAAATTATGCTCCTCTCTTTTTTTCTCCCTCCTCCTCTTCTCTCTCCCTCTTCCCCTTCCTCTCCTTCTTCCCCCTCCTCTTCCCCCTCTGTTCTTCCTTTCTCTTTTCCCTCTATATCTGCCCCCTCCTCTCCCTCTTCCCCCTCCTCTCCATCTTCTCTCCCTTCTTCCCCTCCCTCCTCCTTTCCCTTCCCTCCCCCTCCCTCTCCTGGATGATGCATGACTAGTATGACAAATGGGAAGGGGAGGGGTAGGGAGGGGAGGTGGGAGGGGTAGGGAGGGGAGGTGGGAGGGGTAGGACATTAGAAAGTTTGAAATATTGAATCGCTTCGACCTAAATTATCACTCTCCAACTTTTAATCAAAATTGCCTTTGAATAACCAGACAAGAGGCAACGAGGCAATGAAGGCAATATCCAACACCAGAGAGAAATAAAACACGTGTAAAATTAAACGTGATATTTGCGACATCACATGACTTACCGACAGATGGCGCTAATTACTGTAGGTTTGTAACTTACCGACAGATGGCGCTAATTACTGTAGGTTTGTGACTTACCGACAGATGGCGCTAATTACTGTAGGTTTGAGTGTAATGGGTGAGCTGTTTTGTTTCGTGTCTTGATATGTGTTTTTCTTTTTATTATTTACTGTATATATATTTGTAGTAGTAAATGGTGTAAATATATATTTTTGTCATCATTTAGTGAACGTTGAGGTATGGTAGTAATTGTTACCTGGTATTTGCTGATGATGCTTCAAGAGACGAGATGTTTTCATATATCTCTCTCTCTCTCTCTCTCTCTCTCTCTCTCTCTCTCTCTCTCTCTCTCTCTCCAAGAAACAAACACACAAGCACAAGAGTTAATGAAATAAGAGGCTCAGAAGCTGCTCGGTACATAAGACACAAATAAGCTCACAAACACACCCAAGGACTTTTAATATTTTATGTTTGTAACTCCAGACGTTTTTATTCAGCACAGCACACAGCCTACATACACACGATGGCCTGAGGCACGTAAAGTCAGTCACTTGAGGTAACCTAACCTAACCTAACATAATGTAACCTAACCTAACGTAACGTAACCTAACCTCACCGTCTAGTCACCAGCCCTAGTATGCTATTACCGCTGAACAACAGTCGTAAATGGAGAGGGTCTTCAATTCTCACAGAACGACCTCCAACATTTAGTGGACACACCGGCCCCTGGCTGAGGACAACACCAAGTAAAATAATACCCTTGTAATAGCTTGTGTCCGGGGGGGGGGGTTAACTTTACAAGAAGCTATGGTGTGAGAGAGAGAGAGAGAGAGAGAGAGAGAGAGAGAGAGAGCAGTGTGTGTGTGTGTCTTGTTATCCAGTCGTCCGTGCCTCCGAAGGCCAGCACTGTATGGCCAATAGACTCACTGAAGGCCAAGCCCCCATCAAAGACACACGAGACCTGGAGTGGCTGTAACGAGACACGCTTCAGTTTCCCCTTAACACCACTTGATTTAATTTGACCTTGACCTGTGCATACCACGTCACCAAGGCCACTGTAAGGTCACGGTGCCCCACCATATAAATCATCAGTTGGTGTCTTTTAGTGGAGGCTCCCTAACGACACTGAGGCTGGTGTACACAGTGAACCAGGAGGACTAAGGTGCCGTACAGGTGTGCTGGGAAATGTTTACCTTCGACCTTGACCTTTGGGAGACCTCTTAACGACCCTGTGATTGCTTGCCGCCCGTGACACGCGCCAGACATGATTGTTCCTGTAAGTGAATACATTTATGCGGAGCAATTGTCATACATAATTCACCTCAGCGGCGTTATTTTATATTCTACTGGTGATAGACTGTATAAGTCATGAAAATAAACTTGTACTGTTGTAAAAGTATCGTTATTGTTTTGTGGGAGAGTGAACGACCACGGCCCTTCGTTATGTAGCGAACGAGGGAGGAGGTAGTGTGTGAAAATAGATAAAATAACAAGAAGCGACAAAGGAATGATAAACACAGTGAATAAGGAATAAAGGAAGAGCGGCGTTGGGTAAAACACACAATGAGTCTAAACAAACAAACCAACAGCAGAGAGAACCCTTCACGGGCCTCGGGGTAAACACACAGGGGAAAAAAGCTGCCACTGAAAAAAATAAAAATAAAAAAAAAATGGGAAAAAGATGAAAAAAAAAACCAGGGTCGGTGAATAATGAATGAGCCGCCATGCAATGTGGACGAAAATGAAAACTGATGAGCGGATAATGACCCGAGCCACACATCAGCTGGGGAGAGGGGATGGGTTAGTAGGGGAGTAATGGAGAGGACTGGAGGAATAAGAGAGGGGGCGGAGGCAGAATAAAAGAGAAGTAGAAGCTGGGGGAGGGGGAGGAAGGGAGAGGTGAGAGGAGGGAGGAGAGTGATCGGAAGAGGCGGGGGAGGAGGAGGCAAGGACGTCTAGCAAAAAAGAGGGATCCACACAGCCTATTTAAGCCCTTATATAGGAGACAATTAGGGTCATTATATGGGTGTGTATGGGTTAGAGGGGACCTAGGCCAATAGGGAGAGAGATGGGTTAGGGTAGATATCGACCCATTGAACCCCTTATACATGGGGGGGGGGGGGGGGGTTATGTGGTGATTGCTGGGATGGTGTGCATGGGGTATGGGGGAAAAGGGCCAACAGTCTGTCACCCACGACCCTGAACACATTACCGATCTTTATTCATGGGTGAAATGAGGCCCACTGTCCTATAGATCTGCATGGGTCGACGAACACTCCCTCTACACTGGCTAGTTATGGGGAAGAGGGGGAGGTGTAAATACTCATCCTATTTCGTGTTATTGTGACCATGTACAGATGAGGTTACTTAGCATTTTGTTGCCCCTCGGTAGGATAGTGATGTAGCGCGCATATTATTATCACCCTAAATGTATATGTGTTATATGGGTCATTTTAACTCAACACGGTTATATATACTGTATATGTATGTGGCATGACATGTTATTGCCCCTCCAGCCTGATAGAGATGAAGGAGATTCTATTTACACGTTGAAGAGAGAGAGAGAGAGAGAGAGAGAGAGAGAGAGAGAGAGAGAGAGAGAGACTAAAAACAAGATGGCCGACACCGCGACAGCAACTCGGGCAGAAATGAAACTATAAATAACAGTAGAACAGCAATACAGAAGAACTAACATGGCAGAACAAAACACAACCACAATCAACAACGATACAGAAATCACCACCATCACCAGCATCACCTCTACCACAACCACCACCTCTACCACAACCACCACCCCCACACACCACCACCACCAGCGTAGCCAACCTGTGTCAACTCAAGCCTACGTAATTAATGCAATGACCTGACCTCTGACCTCTCGAGCCTCACAATACAGCAGGTTTAAGGGAGGTCATAGTGAATATATGTCATGTATGGTCATTGTAGGTCGTTCTCTTTTTAGGTTAGGTTAGGTATAGCGCAAGTCAGGTCAGGTCAGGTTAGGTCAGGTTAGGTCAGGTCAGGTTAGGTCAGGTCAGGTTAGGTGGGGGATAAACTGGACACCAGGACCCTAAATAATCCCTGACACCTTGTTCTCCCTGACCTCCCTGACACTACCGGGGGACCTGACTCACACACCCCAGGGAGTAGCTAGGGCCAGAGGGAGAGAGAGAGAGAGAGAGAGATATGAGAAGTAAGAGAGAGAGAGAGAGAGAGCAATAAAGATGTGAGCTAATAGAGAGAGTTATAAAAGATGGGACGTACGAGAGGGAGGACTAATAAAGACGATAAGTAAAAGGGAGAACAATAAAGATAGGATATGAAAGAGAGATAGAGAGAGAGAGCGCGTAATAAAGATGGGAAGTAAGAGGTAACACAGATTATATGAGAGAAGAAATAAGAGTAATTGGAGGAAGAGGGAGTTAGTATAGGGGAGATGATAAATGGAGAGAGAGAGAGAGAGAGAGAGAGAGAGAGAGAGAGTGTTATGTTATGTCGTTACGTTACGTCGTTTGTGTTATGTTATGTTCTGTTACGTTTTGTTATATTATGTTATGGTGGTGGTTGTAGTTGTGATGGGGATGTTGAAGATGGTGGTGTTGTGAAATAGTGATAGCGATGGTGGTTGAATGGTGGTGATTAGACGTAGATGGTGCTGGTGGTGGTGGTGACATTAGTGACTGGTGATAGTGGTGGTATAGTAGTGAATGTTGGTAGTGGTGAATGTTGATAGTAGTGATTGTTGGTAGTGGTGAATATTGATAGTAGTGAATGTTGGTTGTGGTGAATGTTGATAGTGGTGAATGTTGATAGTAGTGATTGTTGGTAGTGGTGAATATTGATAGTAGTGAATGTTGGTTGTGGTGAATGTTGATAGTGGTGAATGTTGATAGTGGTGAATGTTGATAGTAGTGATTGTTGGTAGTGGTGAATGTTGGTAATAGTGAATGTTGATAGTGGTGAATATTGATAGTAGTGAATGTTGGTTGTGGTGAATGTTGATAGTGGTGAATGTTGATAGTAGTGAATGTTGGTAGTGGTGAATGTTGATAGTAGTGATTGTTGGTAGTGGTGAATGTTGGTAATAGTGAATGTTGGTAGTGGTGAATGTTGGTAGTAGTGAATGTTGGTAGTGGTGAATGATGAGCGTAATAAGTGGTGATAGTGGTGGCGTTAGAGATGAGGTGAGTAATACTGTCGTGCGCTGAATAAGGGAGATGGTGTGAGATAGAGCAGAGATAGAAGGTGAGGGGCCGTGGTTATGGTGGTGAGGGGTGATGGTGAAAGTGAGGGGAAAGGGGGGGGGGAGGGATTGAGGGGAGGGGAGATGGTTGAGGAGTGGAGTTTGGATGGTGAGAGGGGAGAGAGAGGTAGGAAAAAGATGGGGAGTAGAGTTTGATGGGTAAGGGAAAGGGGGGGGGGCGAGGGGGAAAGAGTGGTGAGGGGTGTAAGTGAGGGGACTAGGGAATAGTTTTTTATATGATTTTCTTTTAATAGATAAATAGATTGATTCAGATAACCTACACATCCACCTATCCACCCACCTACCCACCCACCTACCCACTCTCTTACCCACACATTTACCTACGTGAGAGCAGAAACAATAAATACTCCCAGTTCCTCTTCCGCCATTAGAGAGGAATAAAAAAAACTTGAAGGGTGTCAAATGTGAGAGAGAGAGAGAGAGAGAGAGAGAGAGAGAGAGAGAGAGAGAGAATATGTGTTGTAGGCCAGAACGACGCATGAAACAAAACAACAGTAAAATGTGTCATGGATTGGTGGTCTGATCACGGGGTATGACACATGACACTACATGACACCATATGCCGCCCCCCCCCCCCCCCCCCACATGACACCAGGATGGGACAGGAGGTGTGGGTTCGTTCATGGTCACTACAACAACATGAATAGGATTTAGTTAAGAGGTGTTAGGTCCTGTTCTGAAGGATGCGGGCGAGTGACACATACACAAACAGATAAAGAGAGAGAGAGAGAGAGAGAGAGAGAGAGAGAGAGAGAGAGAGAGGCACTAAGATCTTCGTTTATCTAGAAGAGTTACATATACTTGAAGGGTCTTGAGCGTGTCTGTCTGTCTGTCTGTAGCTGCTTGTTTGGAAGGGAGGGGGGGGGGTAGGGGGGATATATGGGTGGTAGGGGTGAAATAAAGGGTAGGGGGTGAGATAAGGGTGAGGGGTGATAGGGAGGGGGGAAAGGTAGTAAGAAGGGAAGAATATAAGGGAGGGTAAAGGGGGGGAGGAGATATAAGGGTGAGGGGTAATAGGTAGGGGGAAGGTAAGAAGGGGGGAAATATAGAGGAGGAGGGGGTAAGGGGTGGTAGACAAGGAGAGAGAGAGAGAGAGAGAGAGAGAGAGAGAGAGAGACTATAACAAAGACGAGAAAGAGAATATAAACAGACCAAGTGAGAAAAGGTGATAAAGAATGGAAGAAGGTAGAAAGAGTATAAAAACAAAGATGATGGTAAAGATTTGAGAACGTTACGGTAGATGGAACAAAGGAGACAGCGAGAGACAGAATTATGACCCACCTTTATAAGTAAGATACATAAGTGTTAAGTGAAGAGGAGGAGGAGGAGAAGGAGATAAAGATGGGGGGAAGAGAGGAAGGAGAGGAGAAGAAGGGGGAGAAGAGGTAGGGGAGATGAACCAGAGGAAGAGGGGTTGGAAATGTAAACAAGAAACAGAGAAGACAATAATAATCGTAAATTGGAAGAAGAATACAATAAGTAACATAAATGGAAAGAAGACAAGACAATAATGACCATAATTAGGAAGGAGGGAAGATGATTAGATAGACAAAGGCAGAGTTAATGGACTGGGAGGAGGAGGAGGAGGAAGAGGAGAACGTATAAGTGCATGAAGGAAAATGAATTAAAAAGATAATCCGAATGAAGGGGAAAAAGTGACGAGAGAGAGAGAGAGAGAGAGAGAGAGAGAGAGAGAGAGAGAGAGAGAGTGTGTGTGTGTGTGTGTGTGTGTTTTGCGTCACCTTGGGAACAGGTAAAGTCAGGCTAATTATCCCTTCTTCTCTTCTACACAGGTAAGGTGGAACTGCTGGTAGCTGGACTGACGGGCCTGTGGTCATAACACACCGGAACCAGGTAATGTACTCTGTCTCCCCCGTCTCTCCCCTGCCTCTCCCTAGTCTTCCCCTGTATCCCCCTGCCTCTCCCTAGTCTTCCCCCGTCTCTCCCCTGCCTCTCCCTAGTCTTCCCCTGTATCCCCCTGCCTCTCCCTAGTCTTCCCCTGTATCCCCCTGCCTCTCCCTAGTCTTCCCTCCCCTGCTTCCCCTTGCCTCTCCCTAGTCTTCCCCTGTATCCCCCTGCTTCCCCCTGCTTCTCCCCAGTCTTCCCCCATCACCCCCTGCCTCTCCCAAGTCTTCCTAAGCCTTCCTCCGCTTCCCCCCATCATCCCCTTGCTTCCTCTGCCTTCCCCTGCATCCCCTATTTCCCTACCCATCCCCTGCTTACCCCTACATCTCCTCTCCTCCCTTTGCCAACCTGTTCGGAATGATATGTAATTTACGCTAACCTAACCTAACCTAACCTAACCTAACCTAACCTAACCTACACACTAGCTGCAGGGAGGCTACACAGCACTTCATGTATACAAACAAGAACCCGAAACAAAATAACAGAATAATATACATACATACATACATACATACATCTGTATAAAACACGTATAAGACCCATCATATTCGTAACACATCCACAGATTACAGAATAACCTCCCCTTACCCAACCCCACGTAAAAATATATACATAAACACGTACAATACACGTATAAAACCCGTCCTGTCCCTGAAATAGAAATCCAGATGCGTGTTATTCAATGCTAAAGAAATGAAAAAGAGAGAGAGAGAGAGAGAAAGAGTAAAGAATGTGGAACTCCGTATGTGGGGAAGAATTCACATGCAGGTCTGGTCGAGTCCTGGTAATTTACATGCTGAGAGGAGAGACGAGGAAAGAGCTCGACCGTCGTCGTGGAATTTCATTAACTCAGTGTTACCACATCGGAGCAACAACCCACAGGTTCATGATGCATTATTTGTGTGTGGCGTGGGCGGGGGGTGGCGGTGTGGTAACGGTGTGTGTGTGTGTGTGAAGGGGGAGATTAGCTACCAGGATACCTTATAAAAGAGGGGTGGGGGGGTGTTAGAGAGAGATAAAGAGGGAGTGGGAGAGAGAAGGAAGGAATTTGAGGGTGTAGAGAAAGGAGAGAGAGAGAGAGAGAGAGAGAGAGAGAGAGAGAGAGAGAGAGAGAGAGAGCCTTTTACCAGAAACATTTTATCTTTTCCTTCTCATCGCTATTTCCGTTTTCCTTTCTCCCTTCCACAACACATCCCCTTCCCTTTCATTATCCTCTCTCATTTCCACCACTCTTCATCTCCTCTCCCTCCTCCTCTTTTCCCTTTCACCCTACACTCTTTCCTCCCCTCTCCCTCCCAGTGTTATCTCCCCCTCACTTCTCTCCCCCCATTTCCTCCTCCCACCCCCTTCCATCTCGTCACCGGAAGCAACTTTGGAAGGGGATTACAAGAGCTTAGCTGAGGACATACACAAGTTGAGGACACGCCAGGAGCTTAGTTGAGGACACGCCAGGAGCTTAGTTGAGGACACGCCTGAAGCTTAGCTGAGGACATACGCAAGTGTATCTCTTTAAAAGCTATGTTCCCAAGTGTGTCTCCAAAAGCTAGATTGTTCAGTGGAGAACCAATCTCCTTGTCTCCAAGCTAAGGTTATTATCTCGCTAAAGCTAAATTACTTAATAGTGGACCAGTCTCTTGGTCACAAAGCTTGAGTTAATCTCTCGGCAAAGCTAATATTACTCAGTGTCTAAGAACCGTACAAGGAGTTTAAACTTCAAGTGCCTCTCTCCTCAAGACGCTGCTCAGAGTCTCTTAATTACGAGTGTCCTTAAGGGAAGTCTTCACTAAACTAAGACTCTTTAAGAAAAAAAAAGATACTTCTGGTTTAATGTACCGACGGAGGAAGGCTCTTTGTTAGGTACTTGAGCCCCTCTTCCCCCTCCCCACCCCCCTCCCCACCCCCTTCCCCACCCCCTCCCCCCCTCCCTCTCTGTTTGTCTTTTGCCATTTCGTATTGTTGTTGGTTGTTGTTATGAAGGGGGTTTGTCCTCCTGGTTCTATTTATTTTCCCTTTTTAATTATTTTCTTCTTTTTTCATTCCTTTTTATCGTCGTGTTTACATTTTTTTAAGTCCCAGTTTCCTTTTCTTTTATTTTTTTCCTTCAGTTTGTCTTAAGTTCAACTTTTTTGTCTGACATTCAGGTCTATTTTTGGTCTCAGGTTAGGTCTTCTAGTCTAAGGTTCAGGTCTTCTGGTCACAGGTTCAGGTCTTCTGGTCACAGGTTCAGGTCTTCTGGTCACAGGTTCAACTCTCTGGTCACAGGTTCAACTCTCTGGTCTCAGATTCAACTTTCTGGTCTCAGGTTCAGGTCTTCTGGTCACAGGTTCAGGTCTTCTGGTCACAGGTTCAGGTCTTCTGGTCACAGGTTCAGGTCTTCTGGTCACAGGTTCAACTCTCTGGTCTCAGATTCAACTTTCTGGTCACAGGTTTAGGTCTCAGGTTCAAGTCTCAGGTCCGCGGGTTAGAGTGGCAGAGTAACACCCGAGGGAGGAGACGCAGGAAGTACCCTGAGTTAGAGCACAAAGGGCTCCTGTATTACTGAGGGAGGAGGAAGTCCCTGACCATGTATGTACTGTGTGTGTGTGTGTGTGTGTGTGTGTGTGTGTGCTTATATATATATGTATGTATTAATCCTGAAGAAAAAGAAGGAAATACACACACACACACACACACACACACACACACACACAGGAAGAGGTACATACCATAATTATTAAGATACGTAAATAAACACCCGCTACTGGCACGACCTCCTCTACTTCTACCCCCTCTGCTGCCCCTTCTGTTGCCCCCTCTTCTACCCCCTCTGCTGCTCCCTCTTCTACCCCCTCTGCTGCCCCTTCTGTTGCCCCCTCTTCTACCCCCTCTGCTGCTCCCTCTTCTACCCCCTCTGCTGCCCCTTCTGCTGCTCCCTCTTCTACCCCCTCTGCTGCCCCTTCTGCTGCTCCCTTTTCTACCCCCTCTGCTGCCCCTTCTGCTGCTCCCTTTTCTACCCCCTCTGCTGCCCCTTCTGCTGCTCCCTCTTCTACCCCCTCTGCTGCCCCTTCTGCTGCTCCCTCTTCTACCCCCTCTGCTGCTCCCTCTTCTACCCCCTCTGCTGCCCCTTCTGCTGCTCCCTCTTCTACCCCCTCTACTGCCCCTTCTGCTGCTCCCTCTTCTACCCCCTCTGCTGCTCCCCCTTCTATCCCCTCTGCTGCCCCTTCTGCTGCTCCCTCTTCTACCCCCTCTGCTGCTCCCCCTTCTACCCCCTCTGCTGCCCCTTCTGCTGCTCCCTCTTCTACCCCCTCTGCTGCTCCCTCTTCTACCCCCTCTGCTGCCCCTTCTGTTGCCCCCTCTTCTACCCCCTCTGCTGCTCCCTCTTCTACCCCCTCTGCTGCCCCTTCTGCTGCTCCCTCTTCTACCCCCTCTGCTGCCCCTTCTGCTGCTCCCTCTTCTACCCCCTCTGCTGCTCCCTCTTCTACCCCCTCTGCTGCCCCTTCTGCTGCTCCCCCTTCTACCCCCTCTGCTGCCCCTTCTGCTGCTCCCCCTTCTACCCCCTCTGCTGCCCCTTCTGCTGCTCCCTCTTCTACCCCCTCTGCTGCCCCTTCTGCTGCTCCCTCTTCTACCCCCTCTGCTGCCCCTTCTGCTGCTCCCTCTTCTACCCCCTCTGCTGCCCCTTATGCTGCTCCCTCTTCTACCCCCGCTGCTGCCCCTTCTGCTGCTCCCTTTTCTACCCCCTCTGCTGCTATTTGCACTACCCCTTTACTACTGTTACACCCCTTGTATTACCATCAACCTGCTGCTGCTACCCTTCTGTTACACCGCCTGCTGCTGCTACCTCCTCTGCTAGCACTGAGCGGAGGTGTCGGGAGTGGCAGGGGTGAGTAGTGGGTGTTATTATGTTGTTAAGTAATCATCCCCGGGAGGAGCTGTGTGGAGTAAGGTCTTGGGTGACACCACCACCAGGAGGGAGGGTGGAAGGTCCTGGGTGACACCACCACCAGGAGGGAGGGTGGAAGGTCCTGGGTGACACCACCACCACCACCAGGAGGGAGGGTGGAAGGTCCTGGGTGACACCACCACCACCAGGAGGGAGGGTGGAAGGTCCTGGGTGACACCACCACCAGGAGGGAGGGTGGAAGGTCCTGGGTGACACCACCACCAGGAGGGAGGGTGGAAGGTCCTGGGTGACACCACCACCACCAGGAGGAAGGGTGGAAGGTCTTGGGTGACACTACCACCAGGAGGGAGGGTGGAAGGTCTTGGGTGACACCACCACCACCACCAGGAGGGAGGGTGGAAGGTCTTGGGTGACACCACCACCAGGAGGGAGGGTGGAAGGTCCTGGGTGACACCACCACCAGGAGGGAGGGTGGAAGGTCTTGGGTGACACCACCACCAGGAGGGAGGGTGGAAGGTCCTGGGTGACACCACCACCAGGAGGGAGGGTGGAAGGTCCTGGGTGACACCACCACCAGGAGGGAGGGTGGAAGGTCCTGGGTGACACCACCACCACCACCAGGAGGGAGGGTGGAAGGTCTTGGGTGACACCACCACCAGGAGGGAGGGTGGAAGGTCCTGGGTGACACCACCACCAGGAGGGAGGGTGGAAGGTCCTGGGTGACACCACCACCACCACCAGGAGGGAGGGTGGAAGGTCTTGGGTGACACCACCACCAGGAGGGAGGGTGGAAGGTCTTGGGTGACACCACCACCAGGAGGGAGGGTGGAAGGTCCTGGGTGACACCACCACCAGGAGGGAGGGTGGAAGGTCCTGGGTGACACCACCACCACCACCAGGAGGGAGGGTGGAAGGTCCTGGGTGACACCACCACCAGGAGGGAGGGTGGAAGGTCCTGGGTGACACCACCACCAGGAGGGAGGGTGGAAGGTCCTGGGTGACACCACCACCACCACCAGGAGGGAGGGTGGAAGGTCCTGGGTGACACCACCACCAGGAGGGAGGGTGGAAGGTCCTGGGTGACACTACCACCACCACCAGGAGGGAGGGTGGAAGGTCCTGGGTGACACCACCACCACCACCAGGAGGGAGGGTGGAAGGTCCTGGGTGACACCACCACCAGGAGGGAGGGTGGAAGGTCCTGGGTGACACTACCACCACCACCAGGAGGGAGGGTGGAAGGTCCTGGGTGACACCACCACCAGGAGGGAGGGTGGAAGGTCTTGGGTGACACTACCACCAGGAGGGAGGGTGGAAGGTCCTGGGTGACACCACCACCAGGAGGGAGGGTGGAAGGTCCTGGGTGACACCACCACCACCACCAGGAGGGAGGGTGGAAGGTCCTGGGTGACACCACCACCAGGAGGGAGGGTGGAAGGTCTTGGGTGACACCACCACCACCACCAGGAGGGAGGGTGGAAGGTCCTGGGTGACACCACCACCACCACCAGGAGGGAGGGTGGAAGGTCCTGGGTGACACCACCACCACCACCAGGAGGGAGGGTGGAAGGTCCTGGGTGACACCACCACCACCAGGAGGGAGGGTGGAAGGTCCTGGGTGACACTACCACCACCACCAGGAGGGAGGGTGGAAGGTCCTGAGTGACACTACCACCACCACCACCACCAGGAGGGAGGGTGGAAGGTCCTGGGTGACACTACCACCACCACCAGGAGGGAGGGTGGAAGGTCCTGGGTGACACTACCACCACCACCAGGAGGGAGGGTGGAAGGTCCTGAGTGACACTACCACCACCAGGAGGGAGGGTGGAAGGTCCTGGGTGACACTCCACCACCACCACCAGGAGGGAGGGTGGGAGGTCCTGAGTGACACTACCACCATCAGGAGGGAGGGTGGAAGGTCCTGGGTGACACCACCACCACTGTCATGAGCGCAAGGGGGGAGGGGGTACGTGCTGTTGAAAACGTTTACATGGACAAAATTCCATTGGATAAATTCCCAGTTGGACATAATCCACTAAAGAGACTATATGAAGCAGCCAGTGAAGACAGAGCGTGGGCGTGTAAACATATGGACCAGACAGTAACATGAGCGTGGGCGTGTAAACATATGGACCAGACAGTGACATGAGTGTGGGCGTATAAACATATGGACCAGACAGTAACGTGCAGGCGTGTAAACATATGAACCAGACAGACAGTGACATGAGCATGGGCGTGCAAACATATGGACCAGACAGTGACGTGAGCGTGTAAACATTGAGACCAGACAGACAGTAGGGAGCATGACGATGACAAAAACGCTAATAACGAGGTGTAAAGCAGCAACAGAAGCAAGTGTGCGTCGCGGCGCCACAAGAGAGTGACTCCACAAAAGGTCATGACGACTTCAAAGACCAAGAAAGAGGAGAGAGGGGGGGAGGCATTTAGAGCTGCCAACTGCCTTGAGCAACCACTCACCTCAAGGTCAATTTAAAGAGGTCATGCTTTAGACTTTTCCATTGTTTTTCTTAATTTCTCTTTTATTTATCAATGATTATCTGTTTTTATGTTTTGTTTTCATATTATTTTTGTTTTGATTCCGTATATTCAAGCGGTTCGTCACTTGCTGTTTGGTCGACTCTGAACTCTGAGACTTTTATTACAATTATTCTTAGGTTGTTAGGGTATTGGGGTAGCTTTTTCTACATTAAATATCACTGGGAAAGTTATCTCATCTCCCTTACTTTCATCAGGAGTTTGTGGAGCTGGAGGAAGATTAACGTAGATGTGAGAGACTTTATTCTAGAGGGGGGGGGGGGGTTCTCTCGATACGTTTTGAGGGGGGAAGGTATGAGAGAAAGGAGGAGGGGTGGGGGGGGGGGCAGGTGGCAGAGGCAAGGACGGGGTAGGGCATGTTAGGGGGATGGACGGGGTAAGGAGGAGCGGGAGCATGGTGGGGCGGGGCAGGGATGTAGGGGGCAAAGGGGGGAAACAGACCATCAGATGTGTAGCTGGTCAAGTGCCATGCTCTTCTAATGCTCCCTCGGTTTATGTAGTGCCATGCTCTTATAATGCTCCCTCGGTTAATGTAGTGCCATGCTCTTCTAATGCTCCCTCGGTTAATGTAGTGCCATGCTCTTCTAATGCTCCCTTGGTTAATGTGGTGCCATGCTCTTCTAATGCTCCCTCGGTTAATGTAGTGCCATGCTCTTTTAATGCTCCCTCGGTTAATGTAGTGCCATGCTCTTCTAATGCTCCCTCGGTTAATGTAGTGCCATGCTCTTCTAATGCTCCCTCGGTTAATGTAGTAGACGTTATAAAAGTTAGTTACCCTTATAGCACGTCACGGCTTCCTGGCGGGTGATGGGCTGTACGGGAATGTGGGGCGTTGTATGACTTTTTTCCTTTTTCCCCATTTTTTCCTTTTTTTTCCCTTTTTTTCCCATGAGGACCCTAAGTCAAGTTGGGATCTAATTTGATTCTACTGTGTTGACGTTTGGTTAGATTAGGTTAGGTTAGGTTAGGTTTGGTTAGGTTAAACAACACTGGATGGGAGTAAGTGCACCAAGACTAACAATAGGGCGTCCTCATCAAGCTGTGGCGGTGCATCCTGGTGGAGGATTAGCTGGCTGGTGATTATGTTAAATATTGTTATATTGTGTATCAGAGAGAGAGAGAGAGAGAGAGGTCTCCTCACTCTTAATCATCTTCAGTGGCGTCACTAATATATGTATGTGATGCAAGAGCCACGCCAGGCCGCTAAGTATGTGTTTACAGCTTTTTTTGGAGTGTTTCTTGATATATAAAAATAATGCTGATGATTGTGTTGCATATAGTGAGTCATTTGGAGTGTGTGTGTGTGTGTGTGTGTGTGTGTGTGTGTGTGTGTGTGTGTGTGTGTAAAAGTCTCAAGGTCGCCCGTCACAGCGACCATTGAACTCTCATTTTTGACCATCAGTCCTCCCGGCCAGCACCGCCGTCTAAGATATTTACATAGTGTGCGGCGGCCTCAGGGACACTCAGCGGCAATTTGTAAGTGAACAAACAATCTCCAGTCTTGTGGGCCCGTGTGATAGCGTCAAGTTTATGCGCTGCTTCTGCTAATGATGCCATTTTTGTGACAGCCATTGGTGGGGGTTAGAGTTTACTGTGGCTGTGTGATATATTGGGGGGGGGGGGGAGAAAGGAGAGGGAAGGAGGGGGGAATGAGGAAGGAGTTAGGCTTGGAAGCAAACAGGGGAGGAAGGGGTAAGAAGGAAGGGAGGGAGGAAGGAGAGAGAGGTGGAAGGAAATGTAAGGAGTTGGGGGAGAGGTAGAGTGTGAGTCAGATAAGGAGGCCGATATAGAGAGAGAGAGAGAAGGAAGGAAGGAAGGAAGGAAGGAAGGGAGAAAGGGAAGGAGGGGAGATAGATAGAATCAGGGAGGAAGGCAAGCAGAGAGGGAAGTAGGGGAAGGGAGAGAAGAAAGGAGGGGTAGGTAGGGAGGGAGGTAAGAGGTATTCTTGGTTGGGTTCGTTGTGGCGCAAGACTTAATGTTTATGATGGCTCTCCACCTTGTGTGTTATAATGTGTGTGATTATTTGCAATGAATATGGTGCGTAGCTTCTTTAGTAATATATGTGTTTTATTTATCTCCTTCTCTTCCCCAGTGTTTATTATTATTATTATTATTATTATTATTATTATTATTATTATTATTATTATTGTTATTATTATTATTATTATCATTATTATTATTATTATTATTACTTTTATTATTATTATTATTATTATTATTATTATTATTATTATTATTATTGACGTTGCATAAAGGAACCAGAGAGAGAGAGAGAGAGAGAGAGAGAGAGAGAGAGAGAGAGAGAGAGAGAGAGCACTGTGACGTTCCTTGTGCCGCGTCATTAGCTCACCTGCCCCGTCACGTACCTGGGTAAGCTATTTAAGAAATTGCAAAAAGGAAGTGAATATATAATGCCTCCTCCTCCTCCTCCCACCCCAACTTCCTTTTAACGTTACGGTGTTGGTAGGGTGGAACGAGTGAGAGGTGAGGTAAAGGGGGTGGGATGAGATGCAAGGGAGATGAGACAAGACGTGAGGAGGAAGTGATGGAGGAAATGACGTGAGGAAGAGAGAGAGAGAGTGTGTGTGTGTGTGTGTGTGTGTGTGTGTGTGTGCAGAAGGAGAGTGGATGAGAAATAGAAGATAAATAAAGAGGGTAAATCATCATTATGTGAGGAAGAGAAGGGGAATAAGGAGGAGGAAAAGAAGGGGAGAGAGAGAGATTAGAGGAAGGATATAGAGTATTTATTAAGTAGAGGGATTAAGAAGTAAAGGAATAAAGGAGAAGAATGGAGGAACTTGAGTGAGAAATGGTCAAAGGGAGATGTAAGAGATATAGAAAGGGGAGAAGGGGCTGAGGGGAGATAACGGTGGAAGAGAGATAGGAAGAGTGAGGGAGAGAATCAAGTGAGGGAGAGAGTTAAGTGAGGGAGAAAGGAACTAGGTGAGGGATAATTGAAAGAGAATTAGCTGAGGGGAGAGGCCGTGAATGAAGCAAGGCTGAGGCAAGAGAGGGGTGTCCGGAACCTTCGAGAACATGCAAGGAATAAAGACATTAAAGAAGCTAAGAATTAATAAAGAAATCAAGCAAGGAAGCAAAGTATTAAAGAAAGCAGGAAGAAAGTAAGTAATCAAGAAAGGAAGGTTCAGGGAAGGTATAGAATGCAAGCAAGGGAGGAAGTAATGCAGGGAAAAAATAAGAAAGGTAACAAGTAAATAAGTACAGTAAGCAAGCAAGGGAGAAAGTTAGAATGATAGTAAGTAAATAAACAAGTAATCAAGCAAGCAAGCAAGCAAGGACCCTCAGTCAGGCCCCAAGGCAAGAGAACTAATGTCGACTATGCTAATTACCAATGCGTTTTACCCTCCGCCTTAACTAAGAGACAATGTAGTACTCAATGCAATATTCCTGAGCGGTAATGTATGTGTCTAGCGCCCCCCCCTCCCCCTCCTTCCCCTCCTCCTACCTCACCCCCCCCCTACACACCTTCTCCCACATACATAGTACCTTGCCTCCACCACCACCACCTTCCCCAACACCACCACCCCCCCTCCCACCGTCCCAAACACAGCACCTTGCCACCATCACACCCCCCCCCGCCACCATCTCTCCCCCATCACCCCTCCCCCATCACCCCTACCCTTCTTTCTCTCACCCAAGCTCACAGAGGCGATATTTGACCTGAAAATCCCCGGAGATGTGCGCCTTAAAGCCTTCTCTGTTTATTAGGTGGGTTCGAGCCCCCTGGATTTAGATGGAGGGGAGGGGTAGGGGGTGATGGGGGGGGATCAGGCGATAAAATGATCAGTATTAGAGATATTGTAGCTGGAGTAATACTGCACAATGTTAGGGTGAGCCTGACGAATGTGGTCCATTTGTTGTGGTGGTGGGATGTCGTAGTGGGGAGGTGTGGTGGTGGGGTGTGGTGGTGGGGTGGTGGTGGGGTGTGGTTGTGGGGAGGTGTGGTGGTGGGGTGTGGTAGTGGGGAGGTGTGGTGGTGGGGTGTGGTAGTGGGGAGGTGTGGTGGTGTGTGTGGTAGTGGGGAGGTGTGGTGGTGGGGTGTGGTAGTGGGGAGGTGTGGTAGTGGGAAGGTGTGGTGGTGTGTGTGGTAGTGGGGAGGTGTGGTGGTGGTAGTGGTCGTGTGCGTGTGGTGGTGGTGTGGAGATGGTGGTGGTGTGTGGGGGTTGTGGTGGTAGTGATGGTAATAGTGGTAGTGGTGGTGGTGCTAGTTTTTGAAGACGATCCTTTGATGTCTCGTTGTCGGCTGTGGCTCCTGCTGCTGGGGAGGGGGGGGGGAAGGGAGAGAGGGGAGGGAGGAGGATATTGTTACTATTACATTGTGTGTGTACCTGTGTGAAAATTTACACACACACACACACTCTCTCTCTCTCTCTCTCTCTCTCTCTCTCTCTCTCTCTCTCTCTCTCTCTCTCTCTCTCTCTCTCTCTCTCTCTCTCTCTCTCTCTCTCTCTCAACCAACCACTGGAGGAAGACCTGACAACTAATCCGAAAGAGTACTATCTGGTCCCCTCCCCTTCCCCCCCATCACCCAGTTGTGGCAGTGTCGTCAAGCCTTTTATATATGTGTCCTGAGAGGGGCCCTACGGCTGGCGTTTATGGGGATCATTCATGCTCTAGTGACGTAGTGTGACGTACTGTGACGCTTATATTGCCTCGGGGTGTCGTGTGGGTGTGTGACGTCGTGAGTGTGGTGGCGTGATGAGGTAGGGTGAGAGAGTATGGTGTTATTGATGCCAGTGTGGTGTAGCAGTGGTTGTGGTGTGTGTGTGTCTCTTAGATGTGGTTGGGAGATGATTTTTGTCGTCACTGGTGTGGTGAATGTGACGCTTGTGTTGCCCTGACTGTGGTAATTTGATGATTTTATTGTCTGGTGTAGTAGTAAAGTGATATGACGCAGCAGGCACTATAGCACAGAGCTCCCACATCATCTTCTTCCTCCCCCTCCTCTTCTTCCTTCCCCTCCTCTTCTTCCTTCCCCTCCTCTTCTTCCTTCTCCTCCTCCTCCAGCCACCAGGTATACAGAACCACATTATCTACTCCCTCCCCATCCCCCTCTCAATTAGCTCCCTACCTCCCTCTCTCTCCCTTTCTCTCTCCCTCCCTCCCTTCCCCCCATTCCCCTCCATTAGGCCCAACACTCAGTACGGACAACCAAATTAGACCCCGACACTCAGTACAGACGACCAAATTAGATCTGTTTCTCCCGTCTAATTTATTTTTAGCGGGCCACCAGTCGAGTTCTCCCTTGACCCTCCCATTTGTGTGGTAATGAGTGCATTAGCCCAGGGCACGATTGTACTACTGGCGCTGGATGGGGGCTAGGCGGTGGATGGTCGGGGCTACGGGGAGAATAGACGGGGCTAGAGGAGAATAGACGGGGCTAGGGGAGGATAGACGGTGCTAGGGGAGAAGAGATGGTTTTAGGGGGAGGATGGATAGGGCTAGTCCTCACCTACAGTAGCCGGGAGTTGCGCAAGGAAGGTGTAGCAAGGAGGGGGGATGTAGGCAGTATTGTTCGCTGTTGTTTTGGTAAATGATGCAGGGAAGAGAGGCCACAGGTACCGTAGTTTAAGTTGGCTGACCTACGGTATACCTTCACCCCTCAGTACCTTCCCTAGTGTATGCTGATGGAGTGTATGAGATGTATACAGATAATATACAACATTTACTATTGTTTGAAGCTAATGAAGAGAAGTATAGGTATAATACAGTCATACAATATACGCTGATTGCTTCATTTACAGTCTATGGAGAGGGGGTCCTGTTGTATGGTGAGCTGTATACCTGCGGTGTGTGTGTGTGTGTGTGTGTGTGTGTGTGTGTGTGTGTGTGTGTGTGTGTGTGTGTGTGTGTGTGTGGCTCCAACACACACACACACACCTAACCTCCTCAGTAACCCAACAAACACCATACATCACCACTTAAACATCACAAACACCACAGACACGGAACACCACACCACAAGCACACCACATGCCATCACAAACATCTACTTGTCACGTAAGTGTGATTAACGATGAGTTGCGTGTGGGGCTTCAGTGTGTGTGTGTGTGTGTGTGTGTGTGTGTGTGTGTGTGTTTTGTAGGAGAGGGTCGACCGCGTTCTAGAGGTCGTGGCAACAGAATTTGGTTGGTGAGACAGACTCCAGCTTGTTGCCTGTGTGTGTGTGTGTGTGTGTGTGTGTGTGTGTGTGTGTGTGTGTGTGGTCCTGCCTGGTGATGCTTGCTTTTTACTTGCTTGTTGCTTGCTTGTTTACTTCACTTGTATTTTCTTGTTGTTTGAGATTTAAGGTAACTGTGGTAAGTGTAAACACCTTTTAATATAGATGAAAAAATACGTACCCCAGTAAACTCGTACCAAGTCAGCGTAGACATCAATAATTCAGTAAGCGATAGTCGGGTGTTTTGTGTGTCTCCGTCAGTGAGTGAGTGAGTGAGTCAGTCAGTCAGGGGTTACAGATCTTTTTACACTTGTGAGAAATAATTGTCTTTATGTATCTGTTCGTGTCTCATATTTCTTGGTATAGAATTTAATCTCTCTTTGGGCTGAGTTTCTGGAGCTCTCTCTCTCTCTCTCTCTCTCTCTCTCTCTCTCTCTCTCTCTCTCTCTCTCTCTCTCTCTCTCTCTCTCTCTCTCATTTTAGAGGGACGGACACCTTGCTATTGAGAGAACTGGACAAACACTGGTCAGATTAAGAACCTAAGTTTAAAAATATAATCCAGTGTAGTGAAACGATATCCACTTAAACCAGTGTTTAACTCTTGCCTCGCGGGGTAAACAAGTTCGTGCGCCTTAATATTATGTTTACTGGTGTTGGTGGTGGTGCAAGATCAACACCAGCGTCACGTGATGTAAGGAGAGTGACCCTGGGTGTGTACATGACCAGTCTAATAACATGAAAGTGTGTAGCTAATTTACATATATATATATTTGTTCCTCATCTTCCATCATCATCATCATCATGCCAACGTAATACACCCCTTTAGTCCCCCCCCCTCACCACCACCACAAGAAAGGAGACAAAAAATGGTCTGGATTAAAAAAAAAAAAAAATCCGTCCCTCCCTCGCTGATGAAAAACAGCGTCGGGATGAATATAGACACGGGAGGACGCCGCGTCTTAAGTGATATAATGTAGAATCTCCCTAGTCTGACGGGCCAATATTTCCGGCCAAGCATCCATCCATCACAGCCTGGGAGCCTTTATGCCGCCTAAGTGCTCTTCCATAACATTCTTCCATTCGTCGAGTGTACGTCGTGGTCTTCTCCTCCTCCTCGACGTGCCTCCCCCCCCCCTCCTCCTCTTCGACGTGCCTCCCTCCCTCCTCGACGTGCCTCCCCCCTCCTCGACTTGCCTCCCCCCTCCTCTACTTGCCTCCCCTGGGGTTCCGGTGGGGAGGGGCGTCTCGTTCTCAAGCCTTCAGGGATCATGGGTCACTCATCCCGTGTTCTCCTCCAGGGTGCTACTGAACCCCTCGTCTGTTCCTCGCTGCTGGTAACTCGCTCGTTCTTACAGGTCTCGTTATGATGAGTCTGGGATCTTAAATTTCTCGTTTACAGATCCCCTCGTGTGTGTTTCTTTTGATTCTCGTTATTATACTCCTTCGGGATCTCCTGAGGGTCGTAGTTGACTCGTTCGCTCGTCTCTTGGGTGTCATGGCTTCGTAAATTTTCCTGGACCACCAAAATCCATCTTTCGTGGGTTCTTTTGGTCTTGGGGGGGGGGGGTCACTCGTTCTCTAATCTCGCCCCTGTGACATGTGAGTCTTTCTTTACTTCCTGACGTTGATATGTTAGCGTTGTTATTTTCACTCCTTCCTCTTCATCTTTTCTTTGCCTTTCCCAAATTTTATCGTCAATTCTTATGTATTTTTTGGAGTTCTCGTTATGACCACTGTTAATCTGCCCTCTCCATCCCTGTTCTGTTTAAAGTCTTATACTATCTATTCTCTTCTTCTTTCTCTCGTTCTCTTATTTTTCTTCTCTGTCTCTCTATCTCTCTCTTTTCCTCCCTCCCTCACCTGCTTCTCCTTCTCTTCTCCTCTCATTTACCTCGCCCACCCACTCACTTTATATCAATCTTCTCTTTTCTTGCCTCTTCCTGCCATCTTCTCCTCAGTCTCCCTCCCTCCCTCCCTCCCTCCCTCCCTTCCTTTATCCATCCATCCTTCTTTCTCTCCCTCTGACACTATATCAGCTTCCCTTCTCCCTGCTTCAACCTGCCCTCTTCCTGTCTCTCCCCTCCCCTTCTCTCTCCCTGTTCCCCCTCCAATTTGTCTTCCCTTCCACTACCCTCCCTCCCTTCCTCTCACAATATATCAAGCTGTTTCTCCCTCCCACTCTCTCTCTCCCTCTATCCCTCTCTCTTCCTCGCTACCTCCCATTTTCTCTCCCTCCTCTCTCGCTGTCTCTCCCTCTCCCTCCCCTCTCCCTTCATCCATCACGCCGCCGCCTTATCTCTCCTCCATTCTCTTTTGTGTTTCGATCTGTCGGATGATGAACCTTTGTGTGTTATCAGAAGGTGCGATAGTTTTATGCATTGAGGCTTACACACACACACACACACCCACCCACCCACCCACCCACCCACACACACACACACACACACACACTTTCTCTGTCCTCTGTTGTGGTGTTGTTACTGCCGCTGTTATTGGTTTTCTTGTAGTTATAGTCGTTTTTATAGATATGAGAGAGAGAGAGAGAGAGAGAGAGAGAGAGAGAGAGAGAGAGAGAGAGAGAGAGAGGGGTTAAGGAGTAATCAAACACCCTGATGCCTTTACTACCCCTTCCCCCTCCTCCCCCTCCTTATCCTCTCCCTTTCCCTCCTCCCCCTTCCTCCCCCACCCCCCTTCCTCCTCCCCCTTCCTCCCCCACCTCCTCCTCCCCCTTCCTCCCCCACCTCCCCCTCCCCCCTTCCTCCCCACCTCCCCTCCCCCCTTCCTCCTCCTCCCCCTTCCTCCCCCACCTCCCCCTCCCCCCTTCCTCCTCCTCCTCCTCCCCCTTCCTCCCCACCTCCCCCTTCCTCCCCCACCTCCCTTCCTCCCCACCTCCCCCTTCCTCCCCCACCTCCCCCTCCCCCCTTCCTCCCCACCTCCCTCACCCCCTTCCTCCTCCCCCTTCCTCCCCCACCTCCCCTCCTCCCCCTTCCTCCCCACCTCCCCCTTCCTCCCCCACCTCCCCCCTTCCTCCTCCCCCTTCCTCCCCCACCTCCCCTCCTCCCCCTTCCTCCCCACCTCCCCCTTCCTCCCCCACCTCCCCCTCCCCCCTTCCTCCTCCTCCCCCTTCCTCCCCCACCTCCCCCTCCCCTCCTCCCCCCACCTCCCCACCTCCCCCTCCCTCCCCCTCACAAAGGTAATATATGAAACTCATCCCCCCAAACAAACTTACCTGAATTGAAGATAGGTATTACCTCGCCTCTCCTCCACCTGACTGGCTCGTTAACGTGGCCCCCATCACCTGTCGCCTTGATTAACTTCCTCCCCTGTTATCTCTTCTTTGTGTGTGTGTGTACTGTCTCTTTTATCTGTTTGTGGTATCTGTCTTGTTTATTGGTCTCCTCTTTACATCTTGTTTGTTCTTTTAGTTGGTTTGTTTCTTTAAGAATGAGAGAGAGATTTTCATGCTACGTAACTCTCTCTCTCTCTCTCTCTCTCTCTCTCTCTCTCTCTCTCTCTCTCTCTCTCTCTCTCTCTCTCTCTCTCCACTTAGTAGCTCACATGCCTGTCTATAAGTGTTCCTCTTCAAGGACTATTGAGTTGTGTATCTTATTGTATTGAATCTTCCTTCCTTCCTTCCTTCCTTCCTTCCTTCCTTCCTTCCTTCCTTCCTTCCTTCCCTCCCTCTCTCCCTCCCTTTATCCATTCCTCCCTCTCTTCCTTCATCCATTCCTCCCTCCCTTACCACAACTACCACCACCACTACCACCACCACCACCACGACTACCACCCTCACCCCCCCCCCCTCACCAACAAGTAACACTCACATAAAGTAGTCTAGGTATTCCATAAAGGCGTTCTAGATATTTCACCTAGGCCCATAAGGTGTAGAGAAGGGGAGGGGGGGGGGGGAGGGAAGGAAAGGGAAGGGGTGTTTTAAATTGGGTGTTTCAATACCATAGAATTTTCAACTAGGGCATCTCTCTCTCTCTCTCTCTCTCTCTCTCTCTCTCTCTCTCTCTCTCTCTCTCTCTCTCTCTCTCTCTCTCTCTCTCTCTCTTTTCATTTTTCATTCCTCTTCCATCTTTCCGCCTCCCTTCCTTTTTTAATCTCTTGCTCTCCTCATTCTTGCATCTTCCGCCCTCCTTTCTTTTCTTTCCCCTATCCTCTTCACACTTCTCCTTCTTCCCTCTTTATCTCTCTTTCTCTCCATCTTGTTATTCCTCTCGCTTCCCATCCGCTTCTTCCTGCCTTCGCTTCTCTTATTTATCGTTCTTTCCAGTTCCGTCATTTCCTCTTCCTTGCTTCCCCTGTCTCCCGCTTTCCCTCTTTTCCATCCTCCTTCTTTCCCCTGTGCTTTCCTCTTCCTTCTTCCGCTATCCTTACCTATCCCTCCTTATCGTCTCCCTTATCTCCTCCTTCTCTTCCCTCCTAGCAGTGACCTTCTTGTCCCGGTCACAGGTTAAAATTATGGGTTGTGGGTAAGGGTGTGTCCGTGGGCGTGGGTAAGGGTGTGGGCGTGGGTAAGGGTGTGTCCGTGGGCGTGGGTAAAGGTGTGTCCGTGGGCGTGGGTAAGGGTGTGGGCGTGGGTAAAGGTGTGTCCGTGGGCGTGGGTAAGGGTGTGTCCGTGGGCGTGGGTAAGGATGTGTCCATGGATGTGGGCGTGGGTATGGAAGAGTGTATGTCCTTGATCGTGGTTGTTGGCTAGAGCGTGTCCGTGGGTCCGTGTGGATATTAGGAGACGGGTTGTGGATATGGGCGGGTAGAGGGTGTGGGGGCGGGGGCAAGGAAGGAAATGGGCGGCCATTATTCCTGGGCGTCCTGCAGGAAGATGGGATGTTTTCTTCCCTGCTCGTGGCCAGTGTGGGCGGGATTAGGAAGTGGGTGGGTGTTTTATTATCAGCGATTTCCGGGTGGTGGGTGGGAGACGGGCGGCTACTGGGGGAAGGGGTGGGGGAGACAGAGGGAAGGGGAGAGGGTGGTGGAGACAGAGGGAAGGGGAGAGGGTGGTGGAGACAGAGGGAAGGGGAGGGGGTGGGGGAGACAGAGGGAAGGGGAGAGGTGGGGGAGACAGAGGGAAGGGGAGGGGGTGGGGGAGACAAAGGGAAGGGGACAGGGTGGGGGAGACAGAGGGAAGGGGTGGGGGTTGAGGAGACAGAGGGAAGGGGAGAGGATGGTGGAGACAGAGGGAAGGGGAGGGGGTGGGGGAGGCGAGGGGAGGAGAGAGAGGAGAGAAGGTGAATTAGTGAGAGAGAGAAAGAGAGAGAGTGTGTGAGAGAAAGAGAGAGAGTGTGTGAGAGAAAGAGAGAGAGAGAGAGAGAGAGAGAGAGAGAGAGAGAGGTAGCCGTAGTGAGATGACACCTTGTATATTGCTGAATGATTTCCCTGGACCCCCCTGGCCCTGTCTGTCCCTCCCTGTCCCTCTCTGGTCCTCCCTAACCCTACCTGAATCTCCCTGGCCCTCCCTGACCACCCTGACCCCCTCTAGCCCTCCCTGATACTCCCTAACCCTTTACCTGATCCTCCCTGACCCTCCCTGACACCCCTGAGACCCTCCCTGACCCCCCCATGGCGGCTGGTAATCTGACCATAACGTTGTATTGTAGCTGATGAAAACTTATGGCTTAACTTCTCCAGGCTGCCTCACCCCCTACTGAGCCTCCTCTTCCCTCCTCTTCCTCCTCCCCCTTCCCTTTCCCTCCTTCACCTCTTCTTCCTTCTTTCCTCTTCTTCCCACTTTCCAGCCCCTTCCCTTTCTTCCTTCCTCCCCAAGCCCTCCTCCCACTCCTACTTCGCCAGCCCCACTGCCTATAAAGAGTGCCAAGTGGTCAACTTTGGCACAGCGGGATGTTGTGGGCGTTAGGTTTAGGTTAAGGTAGTTTAGGTTAGGATAATTTGGGTTCGGTGGAGGTAGTTTAGGTTAGATTAGACTTGACTGGGGTTAGGTTAGGTTAGGTTAGGTTAGGTTAGGTTAGGCTAGACTTGGCTGAAGTTAGGTTAGGTCTCCTCTAAGTCGTTAATATTCTGCTGATATATAATAACATTAGTCTTCTCGTTGTGTATATATGTTTGCATACATCAGTGTGTATCGTTGACTATACTATATGTAGCATCGTGGCGTAATACACCGAGGCGTCTTGATGTGCTTCTGTCCTTCTGTCCTTCCTTCTGTCCTTCCTTCTGTCCTTCTTTCCGTCAGGTTCATATATGCCTCCGTCTTACCCAAGTTTTCTATTTAGAACGCCAAGATCTCCCCCCCCCTCCTCCTCCTCCTCCCACTCTGCCCCCTCCTCCCACTCTGCCCCCCCCTCCTCCCACTCTGCCCCTCCCTTCCTCTCCCCCTCCCACCCAAATAGATACGTTCTTTTAACCCAAGTTACGAGTGAAGACAAATTTAGCCGCACCAACAGTTGAGAATTCGGGGTCGCAGGTCGGTATCCTTGGGAGTTTATTTTCGAACTGGTGTGTGTGTGTGTGTGTGTGTGTGTGTGTGTGAGCTAAGCCGTGAAAAGTTTGAGCCAGGTCAGGTCAAAGGTTCCTAACTTGTCATAGTGAGACGTAGAGGCCATCTGTCTCACCAGTGGCCTTCCTTCTCTATCGCTCCCCCCTTGCCTCTCCCCCCTCCTACCTTGCCCCCCCCCTCTCATTGTCCCCCCTTGCCTCTCCCACCTCCTACCTTGCCCCCCCCCCTCATTGTCCCCCCCTTCCAGTCTTGTGAGATATTTCCTACGTCTAGAATTCTTTGTCTTTCCTCTTCTTTTGTTGTTTCATGTTGCTGTCATTGTTTGTTTATGTTTCGTGTACAGTTATGAACAAGTAGTACCTGTTCAAGCCTTTAGACTCTGAACTGTTAGATCGAGACTCCGAACTGCTAAAACGAGACTCCGAACCGCTAAAACGAGACTCCGAACCGCTAAAACTAGACTCCGAACCGCTAAAACGAGACTCCGAATCGCTAAAACGAGACTCCGAACCGCTAAAACGAGACTCCGAACCGCTAAAACGAGACTCCGAACCGCTAAAACGAGACTCCGAACCGCTAAAACGAGACTCCGAACCGCTAAAACGAGACTCCGAACCGCTAAAACGAGACTCCGAACCGCTAAAACGAGACTCCGAACCGCTAAAACGAGACTCCGAACCGCTAAAACGAGACTCCGAACCGCTAAAACGAATCACCGAACTGTTTGTCTGTCCATAGATAACTCGCCAACAACAGGATCTCAGTTAAAAGCTCGGAACATTGTCGAACAGGAAGGTAAAGGATAACTATGTTGTTCGTGACTCTCCGACATATATTTTAAGATAAACATTTAGGTAAACTTCATGTAAACTACAGGTAAACACAAGTAAATTACAGGTAAACTACAGGTAAACTACAGGTAAACTAGTAAGTAACAGGAACACAGGAGCGCTTGGAGGTTTTTGTTCGTATTTGTTACCTATTGTTTACTTGCATTGTTTACTTGCATTGTTTACTTGCATTGTTTACCTGCATTGTTTACCTGCATTGTTTACCTGCGTTGTTTACCTGCATTTGCCTCACTTATCTTCTGTAATTTGCTCGTCCATAGTTGTTTATACTTTACGTAAATGTGTTTATCTTTACTTGTTTTCTTGATTTAAATTCAGACAATGTTATTTATTTTATTATTTATACATCGATAATTCATTTATTTTACGTATTTAATCTTAGTTACTTATTTTTCTTAGGTAAACAAGGGTTTTTTTATTTACACACAAGCTTTACTTAAACAAAGACTTTTCTCCCCTTTTAGAGTTACTTAAACAAGGTCTTATACCCCACGAGTGTTACTTAAGCAATGACTATTATATCTACTTAAACAAGGACTCTACCCACCAGCCTTACTTAAACAAGGACTCTACCCACCAGCCTTACTTAAACAAGGACTCTACTCACCAACCTTACTTAAACAAAGACTCTACCCACCAGCCTTACTTAAACAAGGACTCTTCTTTCCCATCACCGTTCCACCTACACCATACTGTATCATTTCCTTTCCTCTCAGTCGAACGGTGGCTTGATGGCGTGGCTGGCGTGGCTTGATGGCGTGGCTGGCGTGGCTTCAGCACACCATCTATCACTGCGAACTTATAATCCTTAACTATATTTTTCCATTTCAGCTGAAGGGGGGAGAGGGGTGAGGGGGTGGGGGAAGGGTGAGTGGGTAGGGATGTGAGGGGGTGGGGGAGAGGGATTCACGCAGGCTCTAGGACGCTAATGACTTCCTCCCCGCTTCAATTATCTAACTGATCCACCTTTGGCCAATTCATTCCTCTCGTCTTGGGTTTCCTCATAGTTTCTGCCTGCGAGCGTGACTACTGCTAGAGGGGGGGGGGGGGATTAGCTCTCTCTCTCTCTCTCTCTCTCTCTCTCTCTCTCTCTCTCTCTCTCTCTCTCTCTCTCTCTCTCTCTCTCTCTCTCTCTCTCTCTCTCTCTCTCTCTCTCACGCAATTTAAGGAAGGTGATCTCCCAGGTAAACAAGGTCATCTCAGGTCGTGATCCCCATAAGTGTTACATTACAAGAGGAAAATAATTCTTGATGTTTATATATGTGTGTGCGTGCGTGCGTGCGTGCGTGTGTGTGTGTGTGTGTGTGTGTGTGTGTGTGTGTGTGTGTGTGTCATGGATGAAATAGACACAAGCAGAGATATAGTAAAGGAATTCCTCTATAAATACACTAGTTGTTATGTCTTTGGAAATACACGAAAATAACATTACTTTATATCAACAATCAAGTGAATGTCTTTTAAATATTCGTATCTAAACACAGGGAAGTAACTTGACACAACACAGAACACCCGAGAATGACTTAGGTTAGGTTAGGTTTAGGTTTAGGTTAGGTTAGGTTTAGGTTTAGGTTAGGTTAGGTTAGGTTAGGTTAGGTTTAGGTTAGGTTTAGGTTAGGTTAGGTTAGGTTTAGGTTAGGTTAGGTTAGTTAGGTTAGGTTAGGTTTAGGTTAGGTTAGGTTAGGTTTAGGTTTAGGTTAGGTTAGTTAGGTTAGGTTAGGTTAGGTTTAGGTTAGGTTAGGTTAGGTTTAGGTTAGTTTAGGTTAGGTTTAGTTTAGGTTAGGTTAGGTTAATTAACGCGCGTACTTCATGTAGACATTAAAGATACTAATAATGTGGTAAGTCACTGTAGGTATAGTGTTCATCTCCGCTGGAATTACCAAGGACGACAGACACCATAACCTAACCTAACCTAACCCAATTTCATCACAAACTACCAAGCCTTTCTCTGGTTATTGAACGGAAGACGTATTTCTTTAACACAGACAGACAGACAGGCAGACGGAGACAAATAACCCCTCTTTATACCTCCCCCACCCTTCCCCCTCCCGCACCCCCACCCCCTCCCACACCCTCCTCCACCCCCTCCCACACCCCCCTCCATCCCCTCCCACACCCCCCTCCATCCCCTCCTTGTATTATATTGCTGGGAACACAAAGGCTCTCAACACGCATAGTGAAACCAAAAGGAACACATGAGAAGTATAAGATTTAGGTTATAAAGAGCGAGGCAGATTTTAAACATAAACACAAGCTAACAGGGCAGTAAACACAAGCTAACAGGACAGTAAACACAAGCTAACAGGACAGTAAACACAAGCTAACAGGACAGTAAACACAAGCTAACAGGACAGTAAACACAAGCTAACAGGACAGTAAACACAAGCTAACAGGACAGTAAACACAAGCTAACAGGACAGTAAACACAAGCTAACAGGACAGTAAACACAAGCTAACAGGGCAGTAAACACAAGCTAACAGGACAGTAAACACAAGCTAGCAGGACAGTAAACACAAGCTAACAGGACAGTAAACACAAGCTAACAGGACAGTAAACACAAGCTAACAGGGCAGTAAACACAAGCTAACAGGACAGTAAACACAAGCTAACAGGACAGTAAACACAAGCTAACAGGACAGTAAACACAAGCTAACAGGGCAGTAAACACAAGCTAACAGGACAGTAAACACAAGCTAACAGGACAGTAAACACAAGCTAACAGGACAGTAAACACAAGCTAACAGGACAGTAAACACAAGCTAACAGGACAGTAAACACAAGCTAACAGGACAGTAAACACAAGCTAACGGGACAGTAAACACAAGCTAACAGGGCAGTAAACACAAGCTAACAGGACAGTAAACACAAGCTAACAGGACAGTAAACACAACACTAACCAAATCGCAAAAGTCAAGCGATTATGTGGAGAGAGAGAGAGAGAGAGAGAGAGAGAGAGAGAGAGAGAGAGAGAGAGAGAGAGAGAGACAACACGAAAGGGAATTAAACAAGGGAGTAGAAACAGGTGATAAAAGCTGTAAAAATAATAATAAGTAAAACAGAATACACAAGAGTCATCCACACAACGTATTAAACAGTGAGAGGGAACTTGGCGATAAACAGAGGAATTCCGACAAGGACGATATACAGCGCCTCATCTTGTCTCCCCAACCTTAATAGCTTAACTTGGACGACCTACCAAGTTGAAATAACAGATAGATAAGCCTTCCATAATTAGACCTGGGGACGCGATAATGTACACGACTAGTCCCTGCCTTTGTTCTGTTGCTCTGGTGGGGAAGGGGAGGTGGTGCTGGGGAGGAGTGGGGAAGTAGAAGAGATAGGAGCTTGGGGTGGGGTTCAGAGGGGGGGGGGTGTTTGGGTGAGGTGGTGTTGTGTTGATGGTGAGGAAGGATAGAGAGAGGGGAGGTGTGAGGTGGGGTGGTGTTGATGGTGAGGAAGGATAGAGAGAGGGGAGGTGTGAGGTGGGGTGGTGTTGATGGTGAGGAAGGATAGAGAGAGGGGAGGTGTGAGGTGGGGTGGTGTTGATGGTGAGGAAGGATAGAGAGAGGGGAGGTGTGAGGTGGGGGAAAAAATAACGTGAGGGGGTGTTGATGGGGAAGAAGATAGATTACTGTGAGGTAGAGTTGACGTGTATTGAAGGGGGATTGAGGGGTGTATTGTGTGGGGTTGATGGGTAAGAGGGAGAGAAGTAGAGGGTTGTGGGCGTGAGGAAGGGATTGATGGAGGAGGAGAAGGAGAAGTGAGAGAAGGCGAAGACAGAATAAAGAGAGGGAGGCGAGGATGCAAGGGAGATTATTCATACGGGAAGGAAGAGAGAGGGAGAGCGAGAGAGAGAGAGAATTATCACAAAGTCCTCCGTATTCTCTTATCTCTCTCTCTCTCTCTCTCTCTCTCTCTCTCTCTCTCTCCCTCCCTCCCTCCCTCCCTCCCTCCCTCCCTCCCTAACACCTACACGTATTAAACAGGTCTTGTAACACCTTCTAAGAAACTAATTTACACTCGAGTCACCACCACCACCTTGAGATCGTTGCCCCGAGCCTGTAATTGCGATCGGGTTGAGGGAGGACCTTGAACCCAGCCGTGTTTATAGTGAGCAAAAGGTTGAGTATCGGTAGGTCAGGATGTTTTCACTTGTTTGTACTTCGTTAGTCTGTAGGATGGAGCAATTGTATTCTTGACGTGGGTAAGGAGGATGGAAAGGATTGTCTCTCTCTCTCTCTCTCTCTCTCTCTCTCTCTCTCTCTCTCTCTCTCTCTCTCTCTCTCTCTCTCTCTCTCTCTCTCTCTCTCTCTCTCTCAGTAGCTTTAGAAGGACAAGATAATTAGTTGGCTTGAAGGAGACTAATCACTCGGCTGAACTGCGTGGAGGACTAGATGTGTGTGTGTGTGTGTGTGTGTGTGTGTGTGTGTGTGTGTGTGAGCTATATAACACGCACATTAACTAGGGCTGTGGGTCCTGTGTGAACTTTTAAGATTGACAACGTGACAAACACCTCCATTACCCACAGACGGAGGCCGACCTGCACGGCTCCCCTGGGTGCAGTGTGTGTGTGTGTGTGTGTGTGTGTGTGTGTGTGTGTGTGTGTGTGTGTGTGTGTAGATTATTAAACTAACGCTCTCAAACGGGGAGGTGCTGGTGGTCCGCCATACTAGGTCACCCTGGGGACTCCCCTCGACTATAAACATTGCGTGTGTACCGACGTTTCTCGCATGTTTACCTCTGCCTGATGCATGTTGCTGACGCTCCCTGATGTAACAGCTCCCCTTCACCCTCCCTCCCTCACCCTCTCTCTCTCTCTCTCTTCTCTCCCTCTCTCTGTGTATGTTATGCACTGTGGACATTTAAATATTATATACACATTTACTTATACTCCCAATATTTACTGAAATCATATTATTGCGTGTGTTGTTTACATTTACCATACCCCTCTATTTCCTCTTGCTGGTGTTTGGTTTATTACAGGACATACCTACACGTGTCCGTATGTGATATTCAACGTATATTATTACATGAATTATATACCGTATTTATGGCGTACGTTGTATAATGCGTATTTATGCGTATGGCCGTATTTTCTTATACATTAGCGATGCGTATGAGTCCTTGAAAATTAATTTGTTATTATTCATCCTTACGATTTATATGACTGTATTTTCGTTGTATTTTTCTCACCTTTTCATCTTATCCAGTCATGGGGACTGGAGTGGTCAGGTCACTAAACCCACTCCACCACCCACTCCACCGCCCACTCCACCTGGAAATAAACTTAAAGAACATTGTAAATTATGGGTCTTAGTGAGGCATAAATCTAGGTCCTTCGTCACCCATGTTTCACCTGTAGTCTGAGTTAGTCTTCGATTTTGTTATTTACTGACATTTGACCATCGACCCTGACACCTGATACTCCATCCTGACACCTGATAATGACACCTGATACTCGACCTTGACACTTGACACTGAACCTTGACACCTGATAGTCGACAATGACACCTGACACAGACTCCTGACCTTTGATCCTGATAACCTGACCTTCAACCTTCACCCCCCTGACTTGTGACCCTCACCTCCCTGACATTTTGTAATAGGCGTCACCAAAATGGTTCCAAGACCAAGATGGTAAGACAATAAACACGGTAGGGAAGACCAGTCATCCACATATTGTAGCTGTGGTAAGTTATCGTCGTCCAGAGCTAAAAATTGGATAAAAAGTTACTGAGGAAAAATAATTCAGGGAAAAAAGTAACTTAAGATACTTACATGGGCATTAAAGTGTCTCTCAAGGCAGGAAAAGTCAATTAAAGATAATAAAAGGAAAAAAAATGTTCTTTAAGTTATTTTGTACCAAAGGAAAGTGTCAAAGGGTAATATTATGTTGTAGGGGGTCGTAGCATTTTCTCTCCCTCTCTCTCACTTCCCTCCTCCCCTCCCCCCCCCAGACGTGTCATGGGCTGAACGCCGCCATTGTAGCTAACCTGCCTGGATGATTACCCCAATATTGTACAGGTGCGAAATGGCCGTCAGGTAAAAATTACTCGGGTGAAGGATGACGCCATTATGAGGGGTGATAGTGGGGGGGTGGCAGGAGGGAGGGGGGAGGTATGAGAGAGGAGGGGGTAGGATGGTAGTAAGGGAATTTGATGGAGGGGTGACAGCTGGTGGCGGCGGGGTGGGGGGGGGGGGGTACAGTTAAGGAAGAAGGGAAGTGAGGAGGGGGAGGGGGAGGGGTGGGGGGGGTGATCGCTTAGGGTGAGGGGAAGGTATGGGGGGGGGTCATTGTATTAGACGTGTATTGTGATTATAGTTGTTATGTGTACGAAGATCCGTCTATGTGTGTGTATGTGTGTATTTGATGACTATGTACGTATTTTTACCTTATGTGTACGTGTTAACTTGTATACGTGGATTCAAATGTGTCTGGATATAGATATTGGCTTACACATATATGTACACACACACACACAAAAAAAAAACATGCCTACATATATATACTTAAACGCACACAAACACACTCTCTCTCTCTCTCTCTCTCTCTCTCTCTCTCTCTCTCTCTCTCTCTCTCTCTCTCTCTCTCTCTCTCTCTCTCTCTCTCTCTCCCCGGAATCATTAATATGCCAGAGTTTTTCAATTATCTCTTAAAAGATGAAGTTTATTGCATGTGAAATTAAATCCTAAAATAATATTGGAAATTTATGTGTGTGTGAGAACTAGCCTGCTGGAGTCAACGAAAGGTCAGGCCCAGATTATATTGTGTTCATAAGGCTCTTCAGTGATGGTTGTGGTGAGAGAGAGAGAGAGAGAGAGAGAGAGAGAGAGAGAGAGAGACCAGGAAGCCTCTCAGGTGACCCACTAACTGCCTCATCAGCAAATTGAACATCAACCTTGAACCTCCTACTTCTCTATTCGCCACTAATCATATTTTATCTCTCTTATCTTTAATTCTGTTTATTGTTCCTGTTTGTTCTAAGTTTCGTAACTTATTTGACTACAATGATCTGATATATGTTTATTAATCACATAATGTTTAGTTTAAATTTGTGTTAAGTTTGATCTAAGTTCCATTTTTTATTGTTTAAGAAAATTGATAATATATTCTTTAATAATTATCAACAGCGACTTTTTTGTCTATTTATTATTTACTAATTTTGTCTGATTTTTCGTATTTTTTGCCTATCTGTTTCTCCTAAAATAACTAGTAATATACTGTATATAATAACCTAACCCAACCTGACCTCTGACCTATCCTGACCTGACCTAACTTGACCTTCGCAGTAAGCAGCGTTATAATATATATCGATAAAACCACAGAGGATTGGAGAGGAAAGCTAAAGTATTCCAGTGTTTCCCCTTTCCTGTGTGATTTTATCGTGATTTATCCTGTCCACGTTTCCATTGTGGATCTACATGTTATATATTGTTTTTCTTTTCACAATTTCAAAAGTTGGTTTACAATATCCAATTTTACTCCCTTAAACTGACCTTCCTTTCCTCCATATCTTTTTGTTTACCTCCTTCCATCTATCCCTCATTCCCTCTTCACTCCTTCCTCCTTTCTATCTCCCTCCCTCCTTCCATCCCTCATTCTCTCCTCCATCTATTCCTCCTCCCTCCACCGATCCCTTATTCTCTCATCTCTCTCCTGTCTTCCTCCCTCCCTCTCTGTCTCCCTGAAAAATAAAGAACAAAACGATATATATATATCTTCCTCTACGACAAAGTATTGCTCAAGTTCCCTCCATGAACCTTGGGCAAGTCTTCCTCCTCCTTCTCACATCCCTCTGCATTTGGGCAAGGGTTCCCCCCCCCCCCTTACGTCTCCCCCCTAGAAATTCAACTTGGTCAATTCTCTCCTCCTCCCACAACCCTCTGAACTTGGGAAAGTTTTATCCAGGTGCAGTAAGAACCAACAATTGTAAAACTTGAGGGGGGAATGGAGAGAGAGAGAGAGAGGGAGAGAGGGAGGGAGGGGAGAGGAAGAAAAGGGGGAGAGAAAAAGAGGAGGGAGGGAGAGGGGTATGAACAAGAACAAGAACGTGTTAGTATAAATAAAGTGAAGAAACAGAAAGAAGAAATAATAATACTAATAACAACAACAAAGTGACAACAACAGGAATTAAACCAACAATAAAAACACAACCACGTTAAATAAGTATTACTAATAACACACACACAACACAGCCCCCCCCCCCCCCCCGGCACCTCACACACGTAAGAGAGGAAACATTACATTAAAACAACACAGTGTAGGAGTTTAATCGTCGAGGCCAGATCATAAAGAACATCTGCCTGGGCGATATTTCTGTCACACACACACACACACACACTTTGACCTCCCCGGCGCTAAAGATGAGCCAATGACAACTTCCGATAGTGATCTGATTGTCCTGTTCCAGCGTATCTATTGGCAGTTATCATTTGTCTCCTCAGCCAATAGAGAAGAAGGAGATCGTGGTGGGTGAGGGGTAGTGGGGGTATGGTGGGTTGGGGGTGAGGGGAGGGGAGGGGGGTGAGGCAAGGAATGGGGGAAATGATGGGGGCGCGTAAGTGGATGAGAATTATGGTAGAAGAAGGAGGAGGAGAATGAAAGATGGGAGGAGGGGAGGACTTGGTATATGAGAAGAGTGTAATGGGAGGGAGAGGAGGAGGATGAATAAGAGGAAGAGGAAGAGTGTAATGGGAGGGAGAGGAGGAGGATGAATAAGAGGAAGAGGAAGAGTGTAATGGGAGGAAGAGGAGGATGAAGAAGAGAAAGACTGTAGGTGATTCACACGGATGTTGTACCAAAGAGGAACTGAATAAACCTTTAATTTTCTCCTATTCCTCGTTTTATTCTTTTCTTCTCTTCTACTTTATTCTGTTTTGTCTTTATTTTATATATATTTATCCCATGTTTCTTTATTTTTTCGTTTTCTCTACTTTTCACTTTTTTCTTTCTTTTTCCACTTTCTTTTTTTCCTTTTTTCTCTTCTCAACAAAATATAATTAATCATCACTCCTTCAGTTCTGCTATAATTAATTTGAAGCGTGGGCAATTTTTTTCTTTTAGTTGAGTTTGTCTTCTTGCTCGTTTTCTTTTTTTCAGTTTATTGTAGTTTCCCGTTTTCTTTCTTCTCATATTATCAAATTTTTCTTATTTTTGTTTTTTTTTATTCTTTAATGTTTACTTTCTTTTTCCTTCTATTCTGTGATTTTGTTTTACTTCCAATATATTTATTCTTGTTTAATATTACATCTTTATCTTATTTTATTACATATTTAACGCAGAGAGAGAGAGAGAGAGAGTATTTCGCATCCTCAGGCCTTCGTGTTAGAGGTGATATAAATGTCATAATGATGCTGTGTGTGTGTGTGTCACCAGGTGTTCACAGGTAGACTATTAACATCCAGGTGTTTGTATATATCATAAATATAATCAAATATTTAAAATATTATTATATAGCTGTAAAATATAGTTATATTAAATAACGAATATATTTAATACTTTTCTAGAAACTTTATTACTTTTGGATAAATGGAAAATACAAAATATTATTAGTATTAACTTTGGATTCTTGGAGTGGTTTGGCTTCCTCGTCCCAGTGTCTGACTCTTGGTATATCTTACATTTTAGCCTCAAGTTGTAGCTCAGGGAGGCAGTGGTTTAGTGAGGTCAAGTTATAGCTTCCTCCGTGGGGCAGATTTCAGTCCACTTAATCTTAGGAAATTGGTAACTCTATCCAAGTTCATGAGACTAGTTTTCCAGTCAGGGTGATGCACACACACACACACAGATAAATTGGTGAGTTTTATGTGTGTGTGTGTGTGTGTGTGTGTGTGTGTGTGTGTGTGTGTGTGTGTATGTATATAAGTGCGTAGTAGCGTTAGAGCCGGTTGAACATACAACCACGCACGCACACACAGGCACGCACAAGCACATACCTGTGTGAGGGGTAAACACGCAGGTAACCTTGATACTCAGGTACTCCCTCAATGGACCCTCGGGGCACGCGACCACACATACACAAACACACTCACACATTTGCATACAAAAACACAAACACCAAAAAATAAATTACACTATTACACTTCCAAATATATCTACAGATATACCTACCTGTAATTATATGCCAAAATACACGTATACAAGACTAATGTAGTTTGTTAATGGCAAATGAAATTCAACACCAGCAAGTGCAGCGTACTTAATATTGGAAGAACAAATACTTATAATGGATACAGCCTTAACAACATCAACCTAGAGAAGTCGACTTGTGAAAGAGACCTAGGGGTACTTGTAAGCCCGGACCTACGGCCTAGAAAACAGTGCGTTAATGTTCGAAATAAGGCAAACAGAGTATTGGGTTTTATATCTAGAAGTGTAAGTAACAAGAGTGCAGAGGTCTTATTGCAACTATATCTTGCGCTAGTTAGGCCGCACCTCGATTATGCGGTTCAGTTCTGGTGCCCCTATTATAGAATGGATATAAATTCACTAGAGTCGGTGCAGCGAAGAATGACAAAAATGATTCCGGGACTTAGAAACCTTCCATATCAGGATAGGTTAAAGAAACTTAACTTGCATTCCCTAGAAAGACGAAGAGTGCGGGGAGATATGATAGAAGTATTTAAGTGGGTGAAAGGAATCAATAAAGGGGATATAGATAAAGTTCTTATAATATCCGAGCAGGATAGGACTCGGAGCAACGGATTCAAGTTGGATAAGTTTAGGTTTAGGAGGGAGATAGGAAGAAACTGGTTCACAAATAGGGTGGTGGACAAGTGGAACAAGCTTAGCAACTTTGTAGTAAGTGCTGGAACGCTGGAAAGTTTCAAAAGGAGGCTAGATAGATTCATGGATGATAGAGAGTGGTAGTAACTCTCGACAGGAGCTGCCATGCACAGGCCAACCGGCCTATTGCAGACTCCTTATTTTCTTATGTTCTTAATATACGTATATACATAAAGACCAACAAACATACTTACAGAAGCGGTTGTGGATATATTAGTTACTCTTCAATTTAATTCATAATGTATATGTGTGTGTAATTTTTTTTAATGATGTGACACCTGACCTTCCCTCACCTGGCTGGGTTGGAAACAACGGAGCACCTTAGCTTTCGTCTTTATTCAAGACATCTTCAGAGGCAACTGGATTACATGGACAGAGAGAGGCTTAAATATACAGGGTGACCTTATTAAACATGAGGTCAGGTCATAATGATGTCATCCACTAATCCCCACACAAACGCACACGTAGAGGAGCTTAAGAGAAGGGGGCGACGTGACTAGTCAGGTTAGGTAAAAAATAAGGGACCCACTAAATAACTATCCTACATCTAGATCCAAGGTTTTCAAAGCATTTTTAACCTTGGGCCACTGACAAATAAATTTATGTAACATATTATCAGTTTTGAACTGACCATCACTAAGGTTTATTGATTTTAATTCCTTAATCAAACTAGCTTCAACCAGAAGTCTTTCTGTGACACAAGATGATTTGAATACTTCTAAACTTTTTTCCCAAGCAATGGGATGATTATTATTCCTAACATGAAAGAACAGGGCACTGCTTTCTGATGCTGTTCTGATATTGTAGTAATGTTGTCTGATTCTGAGCTGCAATGTTTTTCCTGTCTGACCTACATAATTACCATTACATTTGCTACATGGAATACAATAAACACTTCCATTTACATTCAAACTTGGGCCATTTTTTATTAACATATTGGTAATGGTTGAGTCATACTTGAAAACAACATTAATATTTAGTAGTTTGAGGGACCGAACTAAGGGGACAATTCATTACAATAGGGCAGAGTCAAAATGTTCTTAAGTGTAGGAATTTGCCTGGTTTGAGAGGAATGAAAGGATTTTTTAGCCCTTTTAAAACAACGATCAACAAAGACAGAAGGGTACCCAGGTTTTTGTGCAATGGAACGAATGTGTTTCAATTCATCTTCAATAAATTCAGCGTCACAAATAAGCAGACATCTTAAGAACATAGGAGAAAAAACTGACATTTTGGTAGACTCCAGGTGATTCGATAAAAAGTGCATGAAACTGTCTACCTTAAATTTGTAGTTTTGGCCATTTCTCATGATAAGCATATCAAGGAATGGAAGGGATCCATTTATTTCTCTTTCAATTTTGAATGTGATACTTGGGACAATATCATTAAGCTTGTCTAACAATTCCAATGGGTCACTGTTTCTAGGCCAAAGACAAAGACCATCATCTACATATCTATACCATGAAGGAATAAAGTGATGAAAGCATTTATTGTGAGCTTACGAAAGATCCCCTGGAAAATATTAATGTTATCGAATTCCAAAATGAAGATGTTATTGAAAAAGGCTTAGTACTGTATATAGTATACTGTGCCTTAGTGTCCGTCATGCTTGTAGGTCTCACATGCACTCCTGTCCGTCCCTAAAATACAGTCAGCCCCGGTAAGATACATAAGAACATAAAAACATAAAACTGGGGGAAACTGCAGCCGTACCATTGGCCCCTACTGGGCAGTACCATTTACACCCAACCCCTATCGCTCATATATCCATCCAACCTATGTTTGATGCTATCCAGCGTATTCGAGTTAATGATAATGTTTGGTAACTTGTTACTCTCGTCCGCTACTCTATTTCCAAAGCAATGTTTACCTATTTCGCGCCAAAATTTAAATTTGTCTTAATTTAAAACCATTGTTACGAGTTTTCTCGTAATTGGATAGTTTGAGTACCTTGGCAATGTCACATTCGCTTAGCCCTGACTTCCATTTATACACCTGTATCATATCGCCCCTCACTCTACGTCTCTCAAGGGAGTGCAAATTCAGACGCTTTAACCTGTCTCTGTACTCAAGGCTCCTAATGCCCGGGATTGGTCTTGTCATTCTCCTCTGAATTCTTTCCAAGGAATCTTTATCCATTCTGTAGTACGGTGACCAGAACTGAACCGTGTAATCCAAGTGAGGTCTCACAAGCGCAAGATATAATTTTAGGATGACCTCGTTAGTCTTGTAACTCACACTCCCAGTTGAATGTTACGTTACGTCCCCAGTGATGTAAATAACTTAATCAATCAAAAGATCTTACTCCACAATTAGAAAATACAGCAACCCACTATTACTAGCCCACAAGAAGAGCAATATAACTTGAGCCAAATAGGCTTTCTACATGGCCTTTCAGGCTTATCGTCACTACTGCTTGGTGACGTTACGTGTGGCTGCTGGGTTGTCGAATTATCTACCGGTAGTTAATTACCTTTTTCTTCTATTTTGGATACCGATTATTTTGTAACGTCATCCGGATCGTTCTGTAGTTCCTGCATTTTGGAGGACGACTGTGTTTGTTCTGGCAGTTCCGCCTCTACCGTCGTTTAGTTTTCTGAAGTTGTTTCTACGCTTTGGAAATCATTATCTTCATCATCGTCACTAGCCACGGTTAACAGTATTTTTTTTATATTGGAGTTTTCGAGGCTTATCTAATACGATGGCCTTCTAACTGTGTTCATACAATTGGGGGGTCCTATATCAGTACGCTACACAGTGGCGTCATCATATTTAAGGTCAATATGTATTGCAATAGTTTCCGTTTTGGGGTCATATTTTATCCACCTGAGGAGGGAGGTTTTTATCACTTCGTATTACACCGTATCATTTTCTAATATACTCCAGTTCGAAGGGGATAGGGGCACAAGCATTATGGCACTGTTTTCTATACCTGTTATCTGTATCGAAATCGAGTTTGGTAGTTTCTACCTAAGGTAACTGTCCGTAACGACTTCCTTGAGTCGAATCCAACTTTCTTCAATTTCGTGCTCGGTCATGGGCATTCCGGGGTCATAAAATTGGAAACATCCCAGGGAGTTACTATTTTTGTCCTCAAATACCAAAATTTGTCCGTCTTCGATCCGCTCTGTAAAGGTTTTAAGGGACATCTCTGATTTCCCAGTCTTCGAGCAAAACCTTGTCCACTTTATTCTTACTTCTGAATCTTCTTCAAGCTAGGTAAGGAAAGTAAACATCTTCATGTTAAGTTTCAGTGGGCCTATCTCTTGGTAAACGCAGTCCTGGAGAAATATTTGCCATTTTTTCTTGTCCAGAGACGATGAGAGAATCTTTCTTTTTCTGCTGGACTAAATACAGCAGAATTTAGTTGTCTTATATTCAACATCAATGGTGAAAGTTTTGGGTAGCTTGTTTAGGCTGTCTGGAACAACCACCAATGCTCGACACATCGTCATCATCGTTAAGCTATGTCTTAGATATTAATTTCATAACTAATACCTAAGACATAGCTCAAAGCCATTATCCTTGAATTTTTATAAAGACTGCTTCGAATTTGTTTTGTTCCCTGGAAACATGTGGTTCAGAATAGTGTTGTGGTGAATATGTAGTACTAGTGTTGTGGTGAACATGTAGTACTAGTGTTGTAGTGAACATGTAGTACTTTTGTTGTAGTGAACATGTAGTACTAGTGTTGTAGTGAACATGTAGTACTGGTGTTGTAGTGAACATGTAGTACTGGTGTTGTAGTGAACATGTAGTACTGTTGTTGTAGTGAACATGTAGTACTGTTGTTGTAGTGAACATGTAGTACTAGTGTTGTAGTGGACATGTAGTACTGGTGTTATAGTGAACATGTAGCACTGTTGTTGTAGTGAACATGTAGTACAAGTGTTGTAGTGAACATGTAGTACTAGTGTTGTAGTGGACATGTAGTACTGGTGTTATAGTGAACATGTAGTACTGTTGTTGTAGTGAACATGTAGTACTAGTGTTGTAGTGAGCATGTAGTACTGTTGTTGTAGTGAACATGTAGTACTGTTGTTGTAGTGAACATGTAGTAATAGTGTTGTGGTGAACATGTAGTAATAGTGTTGTAGTGAACATGTAGTAATAGTGTTATAATGGTGTTATATGTCGTGATGATAATGGATGGTGTTATATGTAGTGATGATGGGTGGTGTTATATGTAGGGATGATCTATATATAGCCTATATATAAATATATATATATATATATATATATATATATTATATATATATACTATATATCTGTATATATATATATATATTATATATATATTATATATATTATACTATATATATTATATATATATATAATATATATATATATATATATCTTGATAAAATCACACGGGAAAATGGAAACAACGGAGTACCTTAGCTTTCGTCTTTATTCAAGACATCTTCAGAGGCAACTGGATTACATGGACAGAGAGAGGCTTAAATATACAGGGTGACCTAAAAAACATGAGGTCAGGTCAAAATGATGACATCCACTAATCCCCACACCAACACACACGTAGAGGAGCTTAAGAGAAGGGTGGTGACGTGACTAGTCAAGTCAGGTCAGAAAAAAGGGGGCCCACAAAATAACTATCATACATCTAGATCAAAGGTTTTTAAAGCATTTTTAACCTTGGGCCACTGACAAATAAATTTATGTAACATATTATCGGTTTTGAACTGACCATCACTAAGGTTTATTGATTTTAATTCCTTAATCAAACTAGCTTCAACAAGAAGTCTTTCTGTGACACAAGATGATTTGAAAACTTCTAAGCTTTTTTCCCAAGCAATGGGGTGATTATTATTCCTAACATGAACGAACAAGGCACTGCTTTCAGATGCAGTTCTAATATTATACTTATGTTGTTTGATTCTAAGCTGCAGTGTTTTTCCTGTCTGACCTACATAATTACAATTACATTTGCTACATGGAATACAATAAACACTACCATTTACATTCAAACTTGGGCTATTCCTTATTAACATATTAGTAATGGTTGAGTCATACTTGAAAACAACATTAATATTTAGAAGCTTGAGGGACCGAACTAACGGGACAAATTCATTACGATAGGGCAGAGTCAAAATATTCTTAAGTGTAGGAACTTGTCTGGTTTGAGAGGAATGAAAGGATTTTTTAGCCCTATTAAAACAACGATCAACAAACACAGAAGGGTACCCAAGTTTATATGCAATAGAACGAATGTGTTTCAATTCATCGTCAATAAATTCAGAGTCACAAATACGCAGACATCTT
>CAUDMG010001921.1:1160468-1185468 GCA_958450375.1 Homarus gammarus
TAGTGAACATGTAGTACTAGTGTTGTAGTGAACATGTAGTACTAGTGTTGTGGTGAACATGTAGTACTGTTGTTGTAGTGAACATGTAGTACTAGTGTTGTGGTGAACATATAGTACGAGTGTTCTAGTGAACATGTAGCACTAGTGTTGTAGTGAACATGTAGTACTGTTGTTTTAGTGAACATGTAGTACTAGTGTTGTGGTGAACATATAGTACTAGTGTTGTGGTGAACATGTAGTAATAGTGTTATAATGGTGTTATATGTAGTGATGATAATGGATGGTGTTATATGTAGTGATGATGGATGGTGTTATATGTAGGGATGATCTACATATATACGGTATATATGGATAAATAATTATTTAAAGAACATCATTGGCCAAAGGGAGGCTATAGGTAGAAGGATAAATCGTGGCGAAATTCACCTCCGTGACTATTATAGGGTATTGGCGAGTAGGGTTAAAACCGAGATAAGGAAAGCAAAGAGGAATAATGAGGTAAGTTTAGCAAGGGCGGCGAAGACAAGCCCCAATGGATTCTACCAAATGTATCAAGATAAAACACGAGAAAAGATTGGACCAATACGGTCAGACTTCGGCGAGCTCATTGATAACGACGGAGAAATGAGCAATAATTTGAATAAATATTTTTCAACAGTTTTCACCACCGAAAATTTAAACATGATACCCTAGGCACCGACTCTATTCAGAGATAGTGAAGAAAACAAATTAAGTGAGAAAGTAGTGACTAGTAACGATGTTAGTAAGCAAATAGACAAACTAAGGCCTAATAAGTCACCTGGTCCCGATGAGATATTTGCCAGAGTATTAAAGGAATGTAAGGAAGAGCTTAGTATGCCCTTAGCAAAGTTGTTTAACATGTCATTAAAAACAGGTGTAGTACCAGAATCCTGGAGGATCGCGAATGTAATACCGATTTTCAATAAGGAGGATAGATCACTATCCTCTAACTACCGCCCAATCAGTCTAACATCAATAGTAGGCAAATTACTGGAAGCAATCATTTCAAACTCTATTCGAAATCACCTGGAGAAGCACCGATTGATCAATGATTCCCAACATGGCTTCACAAGCGGACGTTCTTGTCTAACTAATCTATTAACATTCTTTTCATCAGTTTTCGATCAGTGGACGAGAGGCACAATTATGATGTGGTATATCTCGACTTTAGCAAAGCCTTCGACAGAATCCCCCACGAAAGACTAATTAGAAAGGTAGAAGCTCATGGTATCAAAGGTGACATCCTTAAATGGATTAGGGCGTGGTTACTGGACAGGAAACAGCGAGTGAGCATTAACGGCACTAAGTCCCATTGGAGCAACTTCACAAGTGGAGTTCCCCAAGGCTCAGTACTTGGACCATTATTATTTATTATATACATAAACGACATGGATATCGGCATTGACAGCAACATAAGTAAATTTGCTGATGACACTAAAATAGGACGTGTTATCAAATCTGACGAGGACTCGGCAAAACTACAGGAAGATCTAAACAAATTTTTCGAATGGTCTGAAAAATGGCAGATGAAATTCAACGTCGACAAATGTAAAGTACTCAGTATAGGAGATGTAAACAGGGAAACCAGATACCAGATGAACAACGATGCCATAGAGAAATCCGACTGCGAGAGAGATTTAGGAGTAATGATAAGTAGGAACCTTAAGCCAAGTAAACAATGTGTTTTTGCTCGTAACAAGGCTAATAAAGTACTTGGGTTCATACAAAGGAGTGTTAGTTACAAGACTAGCGAGGTCATCCTAAAACTGTATCTTGCTCTTGTGAGACCACACCTGGATTACGCAGTTCAGTTCTGGTCACCGTATTACAGAATGGATATAGAATCCTTGGAAAGAATTCAGAGGAGAATGACAAGACTAATCCCGGGCATTAGGAACCTTGAGTATAGAGACAGGTTAAAGCATCTTAATTTGCACTCCCTTGAGAGACGTAGAGCAAGGGGCGACCTGATAGAGGTGTATAAGTGGAAGGCAGGGCTAAATAAAGGGGACATTACAAATGTACTCAAACTATCCAACCAGGAGCGAACTCGTAACAATGGTTTTAAATTAGACAAATTTAGATTTAGGCGTGAAATAGGTAAACACTGGTTTGGAAACAGAGTAGTGGATGAATGGAACAAGTTACCAAATATCATCATTAACTCGAATACGCTGAATTGCTTCAAACATAGGTTGGATGCTCATATGAGCAATAGGGGTTGGGTGTAAACGGGACTGCTCAGTATGGGCCAATGGGCCCGCTGCAGTTTCCTCCATTCTTATATATATATATATATATATATATATATATATATATATATATATATATATATATATATATATATATATATATGCAAGTAAATCACTGTAGGTGCGCGTGATCTAGGTATATGCTGATAACCACCAGGAAAGAAGAAAACACGAAGTTCCCAAGCGCTTTCGTGTAATTCACATCTTCAGGGGTGAGTACAGACTAGATAGAGTATGTACTCACCCCTGAAGATGTGAATTACACGAAAGCGCTTGGGAACTTCGTGTTTTCTTCTTTCCTGGTGGTTATCAGCATATATATATATATATATATAAGAGATTGACCCAACAGAGCTAATGATGGGTCTTGCTGGGTTATTGGGCTTGTGGGTCTTGATTAAACCGTACATGTAAGGCAGTGGAGGGGACGTTGAAGTAAACTATCGAAATGGTTAGTTTCCTTACTAAACCCCCTAGTTGGCAACATTTCTAACTCCAATATCAAGAATAATATGGATCTGGTTGATAAACTCAATAACTTGCACATTAATCATGATTTTAAACTGGTCAGCTTTGATGTAACGTCACTTTTTACAAAGGTCCCAGTTGATGATTTACTAGAGTTCCTCATAGATTCCCTGGATAACATTTCACTGCCCGTCTCGAAAGATGACTTCATCGAACTCATCAAACTATGTATTAAGGATTGCAAATTCGAATTCAATGGGGAATATTATGCTCAAAAATTTGGTATGGCAATGGGTAATCCACTCTCACCTGTATTAAGCAACCTATATATGGAATTCTTTGAAAAGAAACTGTTAAGTAATATTTTACCACCCTCAGCAGTCTGGTTTAGATATGTTGATGATGTATTATGTCTCTGGCCATGTAATGAGGACCTAAAAGTTTTCCTACCACAACTTAACAACTTAGCCCCCTCGATCAAATTCACTGTGGAATTAGAGCAAGACTGTAAATTGCCATTCCTAGACTGTCTGATACACAGAATGGGTAACACTTTCAAGTTCAGTATTTATAGAAAACCAACCAATGTGTGTTCATACATTCATTATTATTCTGCCCACCATAATAAAGTCAAACAGTCAGTATTTACAACAATGTTTTTACGTGCCTTGAGAATTTGCAGTCCGGAATTCATCGATGAGGAATACAAATATATATATAATATTGGCTCAAACCTTAAATACCCTAGATCTTTCATAGACAAATGCTTAAACATTACTAAGAAAACTTTTTATAGAACTGATCCCAAGCCCACCCATGACCATAAGAATATCTTAATATTACCATTTCACAAAAATTTCTCACACATTCCGGCACAGCTAAAATCTTGGAACGTCAATGTGGCATTTAAAAACTCATGCACTGTTAAACAAATGTTAATCAAGAACTCCCCCAACAACACAATTGGTTGCATTTATAAAGTTCCTTGCAAGGAATGTAATATGTTTTACTTAGGCCAGACAGGTAAAGATCTTGTAACTAGAATTAAACAACACAAATACAGTGTCAGGACAGGCCAGGAATCCAATGCTCTGTTTGTTCATTTGAGGGATAACAAGCATTGCATTGACTGGGATAATGCCTCCTCAATATTACCATGTAATTCAATTGATAGTAGGAACATCATAGAATCTAGTCTTATTAAACATACCGAAGCATTCAACATGAATTTGAGTAACGGCTTGTACAAGCTGGACAACTTTGTAATTAAGAAGATTTGTGATCAGGTGAGAGGGCGGGTCACTGTCCCATCTGACCCAACCACCAACCGTTGTGTGCCATTTAAAGATTAGTAGGGTCATTACCTGACCATTGTGGACCTGGTCTCACCCTCCTCTGTATATATTCATCTTGTTCTGCATTACTCTATCTAGTCTGTACTCACCCCTGAAGATGTGAATTACACGAAAGCGCTTGGGAACTTCGTGTTTTCTTCTTTCCTGGTGGTTATCAGCATATACCTAGATCACGCGCACCTACAGTGATTTACTTGCATATATATATATATATATATATATATATATATATATATATATATATATATATATATATATATTATATATATATATATATATATATATATATATATATATAATTTTTTTTTTTTTTTTTTTTTTTTGTAGATCCACAATGAAAACGTGGATAAGATAAATCTTGATAAAATCACACGGGAAAAAGGGAAACAACGGAGCACATTAGCTATCGTCTTTATTCAAGACATCTTCAGAGGCAACTGGATTACATGGACAGAGAGAGGCTTAAATATACAGGGTGACCTTATTAAACATGAGGTCAGGTCATAGTGATGTCATCCACTAATCCCCACACCAACACCAACACACACGTAGGGAAAGGGCGACGTGACTTTCGTTATCGTTTACAGAAGATAAATTAGTTAAAATATTTATAAAAAATTTACAGAAAAAAAATTGGTTGTTAAAAAATTGCGTAAAATGGAATGAAGGTGGAGGAGGTGAATGATGATGATGATGATGTCTGTTGCTGTCGTTCTCAACTCGATGATGATCTTAAGACGTGAGAGAGTTGAGTGAGAAAGGAAAGGAGGAAAATTTGTGGATCTCTCTTTCATTTTATCACATTCAGCGATTTTTTTGTCTTGTTATTCAAAAGATTTTGTCCCTTTTTATGGTAGAAGATGGGGGAATTTTTTCCTTTTTTCCCCTGAATGGTAGAGAAGAAGGAGAGAGGAAGAGGAAGAAGACTGGATAAAGTTCTAAAAGGGAGAAGAAAGAAAAAAAGTTGTGAAAAGTTGTGAATTTTGATTGATGAGGGATGTCTTGTGGAGAGAGAGAGAGAGAGAGAGAGAGAGAGAGAGAGAGAGAGAGAGAGAGACTACATATCACTCTTCTCACTAAAGTTTGGTCTATAAGCTTATAAGACTCTTCTCCCTGCGGTCTCTCTCTCTCTCTCGTTCTTTCTTTCCCCTCGAGGCAAAAGATTTAAAAGGGGAAAATGTTGTGTCACTTGGTTAGCTCTGGGAGGGGGGGGGGGGTGATACGTCAGGCCAGGGGTCGTGTGTGTGTGTGTGTGTGTGTGTCCTTTGGGGTTTTTTGGGGGTGGAGGGAGATGAGAGAGAGAGAGAGAGAGAGAGAGAGAGAGAGCACTTTACAATCAGGTAGAAAGGCCTCTGTCTACTCAACACAGGTATACGTTCACCACACCTGTCCCTCTCCTCGCCTGATATACATGACACACACACACACACCAGTGACTTTTGTGTGTGTGTTTTTTTCCCCGTGTCATCTACTTTACACATCCCCGCCTCCGTCATTTCAACCTTTATCTAATTTTCATGTTGCACCGCTCGACCTCACCGCCCGACCGTTCCGTCATACTCGGCGCCGGACGGACGATGTGACCGCAGTGCAGATGTAGAAATGAATGGACACCCTCGACACCCGTAACTCCCACCTCTACACACCTTTGCCATACGGACGCTTATCCCATCTCCCTTATACAATTAGATTACGCCTACACGGAGAGCAGCAGCAAGTAGCGACCCGTAATTGCTTATGGCCTCCCCAACACAACCCTGAGATAGGATTCTGATCGTCTGAGAATGTTTGTTTTTTTGTTGTGGGTGTTGGAGGGGGGAGGGGAGTACCCGAGAGCTGTGTGTGAGTGTGTGGAGGAGAATGAGTTACTTTCTCTCTGTCAACCCTCACCACCACCACCACCACCACCACCACCACTATCACCAGGTAAACACACCTGGCGAGAAAAAATATATAAATCAAGAAACCAATCCTAGAGCAAACATGGGTACTGGACGTGAGGTGTGTACCGAGGTGATCTTCCACCACCACCACCACTACCTCACCCTCCATCACTACCTCACCCACCACCACCACTATCTCACCCTCCATCACTACCTCACCCACCACCACCACTATCTCCCCCATCACCACTACCTCACCCTCCATCACTACCTCACCCATCACCACTACCTCACCCTCCATCACTACCTCCCCCACCACCACTACCTCCCCAACCACCACTACCTCCCTCACCACCACTACCTCCCCCACCACCACTACCTCCCCCACCACCACTACCTCCCTCACCACCACTATCCCCATCCCATATTAACGCCACCAATACTGTATCGTGAACAATGTATGTATGGTACAATTAGTGGTTTTTAATGTATAAATAGTAGAGGCGATAGTAGTAAAGTAGTCGTGTTAGTTGTAGTTGATTTGGAAGTACAATGCCACTATTATTATTATTATTATTATTTTTATTATTATTATTATTATTATTATTATTATTATTTGCAGTAAAAGTAGTAAATGAAGGGGTTTTTCTTATGACAGTTATACTTTAATGAACTACAGTTGTCATACGTAGTCCCTTGTGTGTGTGTGTGTGTGTGTGTGTGTGTGTGTGTGTGTGTGTGTGTAATTTGTAAAATGTAAGAGAGATAATTGAGAGAGAAAAAAAATAAATATAGAAGGGACACAATTGCGATAAATGATCATTATGAAGGAAAAAGAATTAGATGCAGAAGAAAGACGAATAATAATGATGATAATAGTAAGAGGAAGAAGAAGAAAAATAAGACACCGTAGCGGGAATACCTTGAATGGGTTTTGTCCTCAGAAGAAAATTAGGTTATTTTTCCCCATCTCTCTCTATCAGAATATCAATTTCCAATAAGCTATCTCCAGCCGCGGCAATTTACAGGTATTTCCGCAACATTAGGTTCGGGAGGAGAGTGGTTTTGTGAAAGCTATTCTTAAAATGTTTCTTTGGTGCAACCTGGGATATTAATGTAGCCAGATAGAGTGCTTTTGTTGTTGGTGGTGGTGGTGGTGGTGATAATGATGATGGTGATCAGGTTGGCGGTGATGAGGTTGGTGGTGGTGATGATGATGATGATGATGTAAAAGAACTTGAACATAAAATAGAGTTTATCATAAGGCTGTATAGATGTAGGTCGTTGTTGTTAATCTGAAATGGAACTTTTGAGTCGAGGAAACTATTAACATTTATATAAACACTTTTGCCGTTGTTTCCCATTGTCAACATTAAAGGCATTACGGATACATTAATGATTACTAATTCCAACCTAACCTAACCTAACCTAACCTAACCCAATCTAACCTAAATTAACCTGACCTGACCTGACCCAACCCAACCCAACCCAACCCTATTTACCATTTTTCGCCCCAAACCACATCGCCACTGCTGGCAGAAGGCGGGTGCTCGAACGTTCTCTTGGCGTCGCTTCTATAGGCATGTAATTGCTAAGAGGTTGATGGAGGGGAATGGAACGCCAGGCGCTGTTGATTGTCCGTGCTGTCGCTGTTTTTGTGGTATGGGAATGAGGGGTAAAGTTAAGGGCGTCTTTATCTTCCTGATGTTCAAAGACTTTCCCTCCCTCCCTCCCTCCTTACCTTCTCTCCCTCTCCCTCCTTACCTTCTCTCCCCTTCTCCTTCCTCCCCCTCACCCTCCCTCCCCCCCTCCCATCCCTTCCATCGTCAGGAGAGAGGCAAGTCGAGGGTGCTTGAGTCAAAGGGGCATTAAACCTCCGCCCTTTAAATCCCCCAGCAGGAGGACAGCGGCTCAGCTCACTACCTCAACCGCTGGTGACTCACAGTGGGAGAGAGAGAGAGAGAGAGAGAGAGAGAGAGAGAGAGAGAGAGAGAGAGACGAATAAATAAACGAAAATGTAAATATCTGAATAATAAACTTTAGTACAGGACTAAATGAGAGAAATAGATTAATAAATTACTTAAGGTTTAATAATGTTTTATATACTAGATTAAAGGTTTATTTTGAGAGTAATTATAAGACTTTGAGGTAAAGTATATGAATTATGTTTAGTTCATCACGTGGACCAGTTTTATAGTATAGAGACACAGACCTACCCTATAGAGACACTGACCTACCCTATAGAGACACAGACCTACCCTATAGAGACACTGACCTACCCTATAGAGACACAGACCTACCCTATAGAGACACGGACCTACCCTATAGAGACACAGACCTACCCTATAGAGACACGGACCTACCCTATAGAGACACAGACCTACCCTATAGAGACACAGACCTACCCTATAGAGACACGGACCTACCCTATAGAGACACGGACCTACCCTATAGAGACACAGACCTACCCTATAGAGACACAGACCTACCCTATAGAGACACAGACCTACCCTATAGAGACACAGCCCTTCCCTATAGAGACACGGACCTACCCTATAGAGACACAGACCTACCCTATAGAGACATACCTACCCTATAGAGACACGGACCTACCCTATAGAGACACGGACCTACCCTATAGAGACACAGACCTACCCTATAGAGACACAGACCTACCCTATAGAGACACAGCCCTTCCCTATAGAGACACGGACCTACCCTATAGAGACACAGACCTACCCTATAGAGACATACCTACCCTATAGAGACACAGACCTACCCTATAGAGACACGGACCTACCCTATAGAGACACGGACCTACCCTATAGAGACACGGACCTACCCTATAGAGACACGGACCTACCCTATAGAGACACAGACCTACCCTATAGAGACACGGACCTACCCTATAGAGACACGGACCTACCCTATAGAGACACAGACCTACCCTATAGAGACACAGACCTACCCTATAGAGACACGGACCTACCCTATAGAGACACGGACCTACCCTATAGAGACACAGACCTACCTATAGAGACACAGACCTACCCTATAGAGACACGGACCTACCCTATAGAGACACGGACCTACCCTATAGAGACACAGACCTACCCTATAGAGACACGGACCTACCCTATAGAGACACGGACCTACCCTATAGAGACACAGACCTACCCTATAGAGACACGGACCTACCCTATAGAGACACGGACCTACCCTATAGAGACACGGACCTACCCTATAGAGACACGGACCTACCCTATAGAGACACAGACCTACCCTATAGAGACACGGACCTACCCTATAGAGACACGGACCTACCCTATAGAGACACAGACCTACCCTATAGAGACACAGACCTACCCTATAGACACATACCTACCCTATAGAGACACGGACCTACCCTATAGAGACACGGACCTACCCTATAGAGACACAGACCTACCCTATAGACACATACCTACCCTATAGAGACACGGACCTACCCTATAGAGACACGGACCTACCCTATAGAGACACAGACCTACCCTATAGAGACACAGACATACCCTATAGAGACACAGACCTATCCTATAGAGACACAGACCTACCCTATAGAGACACAGACCTACCCTATAGAGACACAAGTGGCATTATTGATCTCATCCCTGCGTCCACTCGAACACACTGCCCGACGCCCGATCCTAGACGTGTCTTGTGTGGCACCTGTCGATACTCATCAACACCTGTCAATAATTCCCCGTCACCTGCTGGTCCCTCATACCCTCCCCTCCCCCGTAACACTGACACTAAGAGCTAAGGGGTAGAGATTGGGTGAGAGGTAAGAGAAGGGGGAGTGGGAATGGAGGGGGTTTTCTATTAAAGGGAAAGGTAGGGTGCGACTTTCTTTTGAGGTAAACGGGAAGGGAAGGCTTACTTTTTAAGGGGGGAAGGGAAGGGGGAATTTGCTGTTGATGGGGTAAGGGGGTGGTAGTTCCCTAGAAGTAAAAATTCACCTACACACACACACACACACACTCTCTCTCTCTCTCTCTCTCTCTCTCTCTCTCTCTCTCTCTCTCTCTCTCTCTCTCTCTCTCTCTCTCTCTCTCCAGTATACCGGAGGAGGCCATTTCCCCTTAACTCCTCCCATCCTGCTAAGAAAATCAGGAGGAAATTATCAGCGGAAGGATCCCTTAAACTCCTTAAGGAGGAGAGGGAGGGGTAATGTGTGTGTGTGTGTGTGTGTGTTTATCTTCTTGAGTTTTCCCTATCTCTCCCTCTTGCCCCTCGCCTTCTTAGTCTTGGAACCTTCTATTTCGAGAGAAGAGGAGGAAGAAAGGAGAAGGAAGAGGAGTAGAAGGGGGAAGAGGAGGAGGAAAGGGGGGGGGGGGTTAAGTCCTTGATCTGCCTCGCAAGAAAACTTAACCAAATTTCCTCCTCCCCATCTTTCCGACATTACTGACCTGAGGTGACCTGATGACCTTGACCTTTAACCTCTTCACAGTTGTTGTAGGGTTTGTTAATGTGAACACGCATGTTAAGTTTGAACACTTTTGATCACTCCGTTCTCGTGTTATACTGTGGACAGGAGTGAGTTTGTTATGGTGAGTAAGTATGAACAGTGCTACTCGCCCTACTCACACACACACACACACACGCACACACACGCATACACACACACACACATACACAGAATATTCTTTTGGTTTATTCGTGTGAGTTATATAGACAGGTGCGTGTGAGAAATTGCAGGCAAATGTGTCACCTGGACAGATGTTTGGTGCTGCTAATATTTACTTTCACACACACACATATATATATATATACACTCACACACTCAAAGCAGTCTTCTCTTCTCTTCTCTTCTCTCTTTCTCCCTTTCTCTTCTCTTCTCTTCTCTTCTCTTCTCTCTTTCTCCCTCTTCTCTTCTCTCCTCACCTCTCCTCGTGTTGCGCCAGTTGAATATTGTGTCCGTCGTATATATCGCTGGAGTGTGACGTATTTATATCGCTGGAGTGTGATCGATTCGATTTTGTGTATATCTCTGTTAAGGGGCAGTGGTCTGTGTTATTGGTCTCTCTCTCTCTCTCTCTCTCTCTCTCTCTCTCTCTCTCTCTCTCTCTCTCTCTCTCTCTCGTAATTGTTGTAGTTTTCATTGCGATAGTTGTAATTGTGGTTGTTGTTGCGAATATGGAGATGTCTGGCTGATAAACATACATACATACATACATACATACATGCATTACATCATACATACATACATACATACATACGAACGTACATAAGTGGCGGGAAATATTAGATAAGAGGGCCACACCGCTTGGCCACCTGCTCCTCATTTTAAACGGTGTGGCCCCTTAATATAACGGTGTAATATATCACTATCATATTTTTCACCTCTCCCCCCTTTCCTCCCTCAACCACCCTCTCCCCCCCCTTCCCTCCCCTTTCTAACCTCCCTATCTCACTTCTCTTCTCTCCCCCCCCCCTTTTCCTTCCCTCCCCTCCCTCCTCACCTCCTTCATTCCTCCTCCGTTCTCCGTCACTCCCCTCATTCACCTAATTCGCCACATCATCCCTTTCTCTTCCTTTCCTCGCTTCCTCATTCATAAGAACATAAGAATGGAGGAAACTGCAACGGGCCTATTGGCCCATACTGGGCAGTCCCGTTTACACCCAACCCCTATTGCTCATATGAGCATCCAACCTATGTTTGAAGCAATTCAGCGTATTCGAGTTAATGATGATATTTGGTAACTTGTTCCATTCATCCACTACTCTGTTTCCAAACCAGTGTTTACCTATTTCACGCCTAAATCTAAATTTGTCTAATTTAAAACCATTGTTACGAGTTCGCTCCTGGTTGGATAGTTTGAGTACCTTTGTAATGTCCCCTTTGTTTAGCCCTGCCTTCCACTTATACACCTCTATCAGGTCGCCCCTTGCTCTACGTCTCTCAAGGGAGTGCAAATTAAGATGCTTTAACCTGTCTCTATACTCAAGGTTCCTAATGCCCGGGATTAGTCTTGTCATTCTCCTCTGAATTCTTTCCAAGGATTCTATATCCATTCTGTAATACGGTGACCAGAACTGAACTGCGTAATCCAGGTGTGGTCTCACAAGAGCAAGATACAGTTTTAGGATGACCTCGCTAGTCTTGTAACTAACACTCCTTTGTATGAACCCAAGTACTTTATTAGCCTTGTTACGAGCAAAAACACATTGTTTACTTGGCTTAAGGTTCCTACTTATCATTACTCCTAAATCTCTCTCGCAGTCGGATTTCTCTATGGCATCCTCCCTTCGCCTTATTCCCCCTCCTTTCTCCCTCATTCCCCCATCCCTTCTCCCTCCCTCGTTCCTTCTCCCTCCCTCGTTTCATATCCATTCCCTCGTCTCTTCTCCCTCCCTCACCCCCTTCATTCACCTCCCACACCCCCCTCCCCCTCACCCCTCACCCACTTCCTCACCCCCACACCACTTACTCATCCCCTCACCCCCTCCCTCACCCCCTCACCCACTTCCTCACCCCCACACCACTTACTCATCCCCTCACCCCCTCCCTCACCCCCTCCCTCACCCCCTCCCCCTTGCCCCCTCCCTCACCCCCACTCTCCCTCCCCCTCACCCCTAACTCACCCCACACCCCTCCTTACCCCCTCCCCCTCACCCCCCTCCTTACCCCCTCACCCCCAACTGTGATATATTAGCACAAGTTACCCCAACCCCCTCCTTACCCCCTCCCCCTCCTTACCCCCTCACCCCCTGTCCCTCACCCCCTCCTCACCCCCTCACCCCCAACTGTGATATATTAGCACAAGTTACCCCCCACACCCCCCCCCATCAGGCCCTAATAACCCGGCATCAACGTACTAGAGACTCCGTGATGAATAGCGTCAAGTGGCCGGTAATTTCTGCAGCGCCTGGCAACTGTGTGTGTGTGTCTGGGGGGGGGGGGGCGTGTCCTAACTACCTCGTTATAAGTGGTGGTCGTTATCATCAGGACTAACATGGTGATGAAATTATACCGAGACTCGAATTTAGCGGTGTTAATCTCATTCATAGTCGGGTTGTTTTTTTTTCCCCTTTTTTTCTGTTGGTATATTTTTTACCCCTAAAAACCCATACGTTTTTTTTTCCCTTTTCCCCTAAAATAAGAAAATTAATATCGTATTTATGTGCATCGAGTCACAGTGCTATTTTGAAGACATAAACCTCACCATTAATTTTATTTTTTATTTTTTTTTGGTTTAACGTGAGGAAATTAGATGGCGGCCTCACGTGAGTAGTTAGGTGGAAGGATTTAATGTAGGAACGCTTTTCAAAAGAGTCCTTGAACCCCTCAGACCCGGACTCGGAACTAGAGGTAAATGATGCCGTGGACTTGTTAATTAGACGCCAAGGTAACATATGCAGGTGAGAGAGAGAGAGAGAGAGAGAGAGAGAGAGAGAGATAGGCTGGAATAAGGAAGGCGAAAGGAGGTGGATAACTAAAGGAATGAAGACATATAAATAATAGAGGAGGGAGGGAAGGAGGGTGAAGGGAGGGAAGGAGGGTGAAGGGAGGGAAGGAGGGTGAAGGGAGCTAAGGTGTCAATCTATTTTCTTTGTTTACCTGTTCGGAGGAGAAAGGGAAAGAAGAAAAGGTAGGATGGAATAAAGGAAGGAGGGAAGAAGAGAGAGGAGAAGGAAGGAAGAGAGGAAGGGAGATAAAAGAGAATGGAAGAAGACAGAGAGGGAGGGGGAAGGAAGGAATGAAAGGCAGGGAGGGAAGAAAGAAAGGATGGAGGAGAGGAAAGAAGTAAGAAATTTTGGAGGGAGGGAGGGAAGGAAAAAACAGGAAAAAAGAAGGGAGGAAGCAAGCAAGACACTCTCCCTTCTTTGTCTGCCTACTGGTGGTGGTGATAGTGGTGGCACAATAAACGCTCTGGCTGCCCACAACATTGGTCGCCTCACTCACTGCTATAAATATTTGATTGGGTTCAAGTACAAAGCATTGTACCTTGTGATGAAGTTGTGGTGGGGTGGGGTGGAAGGAGGTTTATGTGGGGAGTGGGGAGGAGGAAGGAGGGAGGTGTATGGGGAGAAGGGGGAATGGGGGTTTGGGGAGGAGTGGGTTTTATTGGGGAGTAAGCAGGTCTGGGGATGGGAAGAGGGATGACTGTAGGAGAAGTGGAAGGTAACGAGAGAGAGAGAGAGAGAGAGAGAGAGAGAGAGAGAGAGAGAGAGAGATTAACACCATTTTTACTTGACCTAATTCCTGCTAAAGATAATTAGACGAAGCCATTTAAAACGTCAGTCATTTCCTCTAATAAATAAAATAATAATAATACCAAATAATAATAATGATAATGATAATACAAATATATAATAGTCATGATATTGGCCAATCAGGAGACCACTACCAGTTGTGAGTTAAATGTAATTACGTAGGATTATTAGGAACAATTTGTCTCACGGAGGAAGACGAAAATGTTTAGGTTTTAGTGAAATGAATGATCCATTACGTGTCGCGGGGGGGGGGGGGGGGGGGCAGGCAAGGCAGGGCAGGCAGGCAGGACAGGCAGGCAGGGCAGGCAGGCAGGCAGGACAGGTAGAATTTTGCCAAACATATTTTTTATTTGTCTCTTAAGTGTTAAAATAATTGCAATATTTTTTGTAAATGGTCAAAGTTTTAGATTTTTTTAAATGGTATAATTGGGTTTATAAATTATTTTTTTTTAAGCTGTAAAACCAACAGATTTGTTATATATGAAACATTTAATTAAATTTTTAATTGTAAAATACTAGGTATGAAGAATTTTATGTAAATGGTAAATTAGAAGTTTTTGTAAATGGTGAAAGTAGACATAGAGAGTTTATATAAGATTAAAAATGTAAGATATTCTTATTTTAATTTTGTAATGTAAATAAACTGTTAAGTCTTCATTTACGTGTGTGTGTGTGTGTGTGTGTGTGTGTGTGTGTGTGTGTGTGTGTGTACAACCTTCAGCATTGATTATTTTCTTCCTGTCTGTGTAGAAGAATGCATGACGATATATTTTACATGAAAACTCCCAAGATTTCGTTTATTTCCCATATTTCTGATTTTTTTTACGAGCGATAGACTAGGAAAAAAAATCCCATTATGAATCGTAATGTACGTCGTAAAAAAACTCGTAAGATCGCGTTTATTTCCCATATTTCTTGGCTTCTTGTGAGCGATAGATTTGATTAATCTCTGAAGACCCATTATGAAACGCCATAAATATCGTATATTTCTGAATGTTACATGAGCGATAGACTGGGGTACTTCAGGATCGACGGAAGCATTACGATTTACCATTACGTATCGTTATAAATCTCCCCACAATATCCCCCCCCGCGCCGTATTACGATCTCCTTGTGGACTGTTGTATTGCATGGAACCACAATTACGATACGATGTGTGCACTGCGTCTCTTTTTACCAGTTAGGACAACATTGCAAGATACATGAATGCAATATTGTTGTTGATTACTCGGGCTGGGACGATGATTGTGGTGATGGGGGGAGCAGAGCCAACCCTTGTATATTCATAAGTATGGATTAGGATTGTGTTCACCCTTCACAATCGTCCCAATCACGGTTTGTGTGTGGCCTGGAGAGAGAGAGAGAGAGAGAGAGAGAGAGAGAGAGAGAGAGAGAGAGAGAGTATATTACCTGTAGAACACCTGTCTGTACCATTAATAAATATATATGACTATGCATGACGAATATATGTGACGTTATTATTATTATTATGTATATGCCTATTGGCTGTCGTGTTGCCAACTAGTAAATAATGTCTAGTTTTTATATGTGAAATACCTGTAGATATATACTGTACGTTATGTATTGTTTATCTCTATATATATGACACACACACACACACACACACACACACACACACACACACACACACACACACGCGCGCACACACATACGTTATATATAATTGTGATTATATATAAACTACTGTATTAATATCCTATGTGTATATATATGATACCTGTCCTTATATGCAGGTGACTATTGAATGTATTGCACCTGTGTCTAATTAATGTTTTCCTGACAGGTGAGTTGGGTCGAGGCTGATGGTGGCGATACTGGTGTTCTCAAGTCAAGGTCAACCTCCAACAGTAAGTCCCACTCGTCTCTCACTTTCTCTATTATTTCACTTTTCCCTCTTTTTCACCTCCCCTCTCTCTCTTTCTCTCTCCCTCCATCTTCTTCTCCCTCTCCCCTTGTTTGCTAACTGACTGACTCATTGACTGACTTGACTCACTGATTTACTGACTGACTAAGTTTGTACTGAGGGGGAGAGGGAAGGGGGGGGGGAGACACCTGGAGTCCAAGGGTGTACCTGCTTAGAGACCTCATTAAAAGAGAAGAAAATCGTGGTGTTAATGCAAACAGATAAGGGGAGGAAGGGGGAAGAGGGAAGAGGAGGAAGGGGGAGAAGAAGTAGTGGAGGAGGTAATAAAAGGAGGAGGAGGTAAAGAAGAGGAGGAGGAGGCCTTTAATAATCTGGCTTAACCATTAGGACGCCTCCGTCATTACAGGGCCACTAGGGCAGGTCAACCCTATGTGGTAGAGAGAGAGAGAGAGAGAGAGAGAGATTAACTTTGCATAAAAAAAAAGTTGATATGAAGTTGGGAAAAATTAATATGAAACTTTGGCAATATTAATCCTGGGAGCGATATTAAGAACTAGTTTCATCAACGTTAGCAAGTGAACCTGTGTGTGTGTGTGTGTGTGTTGTGTGTGTGTGTGTGTGTGTGTGTGTGTGTCGTCCACCTGCTGACACCTCTTCTCGCCCGGTCTATGTCACCAGGGGGTCAGGCAGTCACTGTCATGTCAGGACCTCGGAGTTATTAAGTGCTTCTCCTCTGGCCGCTGTCACTTCTCCCAGCGGTTCCTGTTGAGTCAAATTCCCCCAAATATCTTCAGTTTTATCTAAGAACATTCCCCAAGTTCATAACCAATTCAGGTGAAGCCTTGTCTCGTTTACCGGGGCGGGGCGGGGCGGGGCGGGGCGGGGCGGGGTGACTCGGAGATACAGGGTCAACACTCACTCGGCTACACCTGTATTGTATAGCATTTACCTGGGTGTGTCACTTAGGAAGTGTGGAATGGTAGCTGGGATGGTACCAGGAGGGACAGTCTTAGCGTGAGTGTGGATGGATGTATGTCGTGGGTGTGGATGTGTGTCGTGGGTGTGGATGTGTGTTGTAGGTGTGGATATGGGTATGGGTGGATTGGTTATTTGATAATTTGTTTCCCCCCCCCCCCCCCGGCATCACCCCCCCCCTACTACCATCACCCTCTACCTACCATCACCCCTCCATCACCCTAACTCCTCCCCTTCTCTGATATTTTCTCCTCCCCACCATCATTTATCCCACCCCATCCCATTCACCCCCACCCATATCATCGTTTTTCCTCCCCATTATCATATATTTGTCTCTCACCTCATCTTACACCCCCACCCCCCTCCCTCCCTCCCCGTATGGCCTCTCTCTCTCCTTCCCCCTCCATATAATCTATTTCTTACCTATTATCATATATTCTTCTCATACCTCACCTCCTCCCCCCCATTCTCCCCTCCCCCCTCCCTCCCCGTATATATAATGGATTTCCTTGCCATTATCATAAGTTTTTTCTCCCCCCTTCCCCCTCCTCCTCCCCCCTTTCTTCTCTTCCTTTTCCTCCTCCCCCCCCTTCGCCCCTCCATATAACCTCCTCCTGTTGCCTCTACCCCCCCCTCCCCCCTCGAAGCACCAGTCTGGCGATATATTTGTCCTTTGAATAATTTTTCCACTGTTGCTTTATATTGTTTGAGAGAGACCTACTCACTTGACCCCCTCTCTCTCTCTCTCTCTCTCTCTCTCTCTCTCTCTCTCTCTCTCTCTCTCTCTCTCCCTCTCTCTCTCCCTCTCCTCTCTCTCCCTCCCTCCCTCCCTCCCTCTCCTTCTTTTCCCTCTCCATTTTCCCTCCCTACCTGCTTCTCTTCTTCATCACACCCTGCCTCTTCCTCCTATCTCCTAACTCAATAATGTTGGGGGGGAGGGGGTGGAGGGAGGGACGGCGGTCATTACCATGCAAGGCGTCAGGTGCGACAGAGACAAATTGTCCCTCTCTGTCCCGGGCCAATCCCCAAAATACCCCGAGATTGGGACGATTTAGTCGCCTGTCTGATTAGGCCAACCGAGGGATATGTCTCCCGCCTGTCTGATGTCTTCCGCGTCCAGATTGTCCAGTCGGTTTCTTCCTCCCTTTTAGTGACACACACACACACACACACATGGGCCAGCTACCAGTGGACGCGTTTATTCTTTTTTCTTTTTTTATTTGCTAACGGATTACGTTGCACAGAGAGAGAGAGAGAGAGAGAGAGAGAGATATGACCTTACTCACTCACGTTTGACCCCTGAAGATCTATCTATCTCTCTTCACCCGTTCCGTCGTGTTGGGCTGACCGTGTTTTATTACGCTGATGTGAGTTAAGAAGTGTGTCATTCGCTTCTCTTGTCTCATTGTTCAGTATTTCAGGTTATTTTTTTATTATAGTGAGATAATGACGTTGAGAGATAGTGTATTATTTTCCTGGCGATGAAGTGAGTGAGTCTCTCTCTCTCTCTCTCTCTCTCTCTCTCTCTCTCTCTCTCTCTCTCTCATATATTTCAGTTAGATTCGATGTGTGTGTGTGTGTGTGTGTGTGTGTGTGTGTCAAAGGGGAGTGCTGTAAGAGGAAGCGACAATAACAGGAACAGCAAGAGTAACAGTTACAACCACCGACTTACACACTTCCTCCTTCCCTCCACGTACCCCCACCCCCGTAACCCCCTCCCCCTCCCCCCCAGGGATGAAACTATCCTCCTGTGCTAATGGCGTCATTTAATAGGACAAATTAGGGAAGATGCAGACACTAGGGCCGACGTTCTCCCAATTTGCTCTCGTCTGATGCTAATTTTCGCGACAACCAATTTCACGCTAGATGAATTGCCCTCTAGCGGAAGTTTGCCAATATACCATTTACACGATATCGCGGTAGGGGGCGTTGGCGGTGTGCCGTGCCAGATACGTTACTGTCACCGTGTGTGTTTGTGTGTGAAGGAGAGAGAGAGAGAGAGAGAGAGAGAGAGAGTGGTAGAAGCATGACAGCCGTGACAGCAGCAATTCAGCAATAATCATGGACCTGGTAATGAATGCTGTGAATAATGGTCATTTGAACATATTGTTGCACCGACGACCAGACACATGGACGACCAGGTGTGGCGATAGATAGAGAGATAGATAGAGAGAGAGATAGAGAGAGATAGATAGAGAGATAGAGAGAGAGATAAAGATCAATGTGTTTTCTCTCGGGATTTTCAGATATTTGGTATAAATCTAATCTGTATGGGTGAACATTTATTGAGAAAGGGTGTGGTGTGTGGTGTGGTGGGGTGTGGTGTGGTGATGTGGTGTATGGTGTGGTGGGGTGTGGTGTATGGTGTGGTGGGGTGTGTGGGGTGGTGGGGTGTGGTGTATGGTGTGGTGGGGTGTGGTGTATGGTGTGGTGGGGTGTGGTGTGGTGGGGTGTGGTGTATGGTGGGGTGTGGTGTGGTGTGGTGTATGGTGGGGTGTGGTGTGGTGTATGGTGTGGTGGGGTGTGGTGTGATGTGGTGTGGATCGTGATGGTATCTGACGAACGTACTCCTTTCCCATTTTACCAGGAAGTAAGAATGACCTCAAAATACCCATCACATATCCCTCCTATCACCCTTCCACTCCTTTCCCTCTCATCCCCTCCCTCCCATTTAACTCACTTTCCCCTCCCCATCCCTCCCACTCAACTGGCTTTCCCCTCCCCATCCTCACTCCCTCCGCTCCCTTCCTCTCCCCTCTCCCTTCCTCCCTCCTCTCCCTTCCTCCCTCCTCTCCCTTCCTCCCCCCTCTCCCTTCCTCCCTCCTCTCCCTTCCTCCCTCCTTACCTCTCCCTCTTCTCCCCTCCCTCTCACCTCTTCCTCCCCCTCCCTACCTCTCACACCAACCATTCACACGTTCAGCAGTACCACTAGATAGAACTTATATAATGGCCAGAGAGCTTACGTTCCCTGGAATATTTTGCGTAGAACTAATTTAAACTTTGGGTCCGTTCTTTAGCGAAACACCGTACGATCTCTCTCTCTCTCTCTCTCTCTCTCTCTCTCTCTCTCTCTCTCTCTCTCTCATAGGATATAACCCCGTTCCACATTACATCCCTCCCTCCCCCCCTTCCCCCTCCCACAGGTAACCTAATACCCATTCCCTCCCTCACTAACACCCTCCTACCACCTTCTTCCCCACTAAATACCCTCCATCCCCCTCTTCCTCCCCTTCCTCCTCCTCTTCCCCCTCCCCCTCCACCCCCCCCCCTCTTCCTCACCCTCCACTCCATCTTAGTCTTCCAGTCAATTATTTTAATATACAATAATAACAACTGCGCCTCAATAATACATAACGTATATATTTTTTTCCCTCGGTGTGATGAGCAACTCGGAGGAAATTATGTATTTTTTCCCCCTAATTGTATCTCCCTTCAATTAAATTTTATCCACAGTTTTCCTTTTGAGTTGAGGATTTTTTGTTGCTCGACTTTTGCTAATTATGACGTGTGTGGTATTTTTTTTTTTACGTTAATCTTTGGTGTGTGTGTGTGTGTGTGTGTGTGTGTGTGTGTGTGTGTGTGTGTGCGTGCGTGTGTGCGCGTGTGTGTGTGTGTGTGTGTGTGTGTGTGTGTGTGATTATCTTCTTTGTTTTACTTCTATTGATTGCGTTTGTTGTTTTTCTTTTGGGGGGGTCTCTCTCTCTCTCTCTCTCTCTCTCTCTCTCTCTCTCTCTCTCTCTCTCTCTCTCTCTCTCTGACCTTCAGCTAGACACAAAAAACAATCGTCGCAGAGTTACACCTTAATTAAGTTGCCACAATACACGTCGACTAAACCTGTAAATTATTTGAGTGTCAGACGAAGAAACAGACAAGATAATCCCCAGGTAAAGACAGTGGTAAATGACACACACACACACACACACACACACACACACACACACACACACACACACACACACACGTGATAATTGAGACGCGGAAATCAATTAATGATAGATTGTAGAGATAAAAACTAAAGATAATTACAGATGGATAAGAAACATATATGATAATAATAATAAAAAAAAAAAAAAAAAAAATTGATCTCCGTCGCGTGTGTTTTGAGTTGACATGAAGTCGAACACGCGATATAACTTCCTTCTTCCTCTTACTTATCTCCCTCTTCCTCTCCCTTCCCTCTCCCTGCTTCCTTCCTCTATTCTCTTCCTCTCTCTCCCCCTCTCCGCCTCCTCTTCTCTTCTTCCCTTCTCTCTCACTCCTGTTCTCCTCTCCCTACCTCCTCTATTCTCCCTCTCTCTCTCTCCCTTCATTATTCCACCCCTTAAGTCTTAGTTATACACAAGGGGTTGCTGACATCACTCCTAAAGGCATTTTGTCAAACTGTCACAGAACGAGATGTGGTTGTTAACTGATACTACATGGTGTAATGGGAGGGAGAGAGAGAGAGAGAGAGAGAGAGAGATTATGTATTCAGTGATATATCTAGTTGGTGTCATGAACGCATTTTCACTCTGCATCTTTGTTCACACACACACACACACACACACACACACACACACACACGCGCGCGCGCGCCCGCTTCCCTTCATCTGTTTATTCTCCCCCTTCTGTCTCTTTCCCTCTTCCCATTTCCGTTCTTGCGTTCTCCCTTTCTCCTTCTTTATCTTTCCTTCTGCTACGTTCTCTCTCTCTCTCTCTCTCTCTCTCTCTCTCTCTCTCTCTCTCTCTCTCTCTCTCTCTCTCTCTCTCTCTCTGTGCTCTGTCTTCTCCACTCCGTTATTGTCTGTCCCCTCTCCTTTCTCTCCTCGCTCTGTTTTCTTCGTTTCCTTCCACTCCTACCCTTCCTCTTCATTCCTCTCTCTCTTTACCATTTATTCCTCGTTGACCATCCTCTCTTTTTCTTCTTTCTCTACTTCTACTACTTATTTTTTACTCTTCTTTCCCCTCCTTCTTCTCCTTCTTTGTTCATCTTCTTCTTCCCCATCCTTCGTTCTTCTCCTTTCATCACCATATTTTATTCCTTCCTTCTGTATTTCGTTTTTGTTTTCTCTCTTCACAATTTTCCCACTTCCTTCTCCCTTCCTACATCCCCCCCCCCCACTATTTCGTCATCTGCAGGAGGGGGGGGGGGAGAAGGAGGAAGAGGAGAGAAGGAGGAGGAGGTGGGGAGAAGGAGGAAGAGGAAGGAGGGGGCTGTGGGCCAGTCTTCCTCCTTGGTGGTTTTAATGCAGTAAAACTTAAGACAACTTTGTCGATTGAGTTCCCGCCGCTGCCACTACTGTTATATGGCGCTGTTAGTCCACCCTGTCCTTGTTTGGTGGTGTGGTAGAGTGATGGAGTCGTGGTGGTGTGGTGTTGTGGTGTGGTGGAGTCGTGGTGTGGTGGAGTCGTGGTGTGGTGGGGTCGTGGTGTGGTGGAGTCGTGGTGTGGTGGGGTCGTGGTGTGGTGGGGTCGTGGTGTGGTGGTGTCGTGTTGTCGTGTGGTAGTGATGGTTACGTTGTCGTCTTAGAGATTGTCGTCGTAACAGGGTCGTGCTCATCTAGTCGTCGAGTCGTAGCGGATGTTAGTAAAGTGTTGACGTATTTTCGAATTGCATCTTATCAAGTGCCATTTTAACATGGTGTTGCATTCTTTTGGCACTGTCTTGGCACTATTGACACTATCTTGGCTCTGTCTTGGCACTATTAACACTATCTTCGTGCTATCTTGGCACTGTCTTGGTACTATCTTAGCACTGTCTTGGTACTATCTTGACACTATCTTGGTTCTGTCTTGGTACTATTTTGGCACTGTCTTGGCACTGTCTTGACACTATTTTGGTGTTGTTTTGGCACTGTCTTGTCACTATTGACACTAATTTGGCTCTGTCTTGGCACTGTCTTGGTACTATCTTACCACTATCTTGGTAATCTCTTGGCACTATCTTGACACTGTCTTGTCATAATAATAGTGCCTCATCACATCAGGACTTGGAACTTCTTGGGTAATTTACGTCGTCTCCAACTTCTTAGAATTTACTCAGAATTTCTTTTTTCTTGAGATTCTTTTAACGTCTTCACCTCAGAAGTTTATCCAGGTGTTGAGGTATTGTCCGAGGTGATTAGTTACCTGTGTATACCTGTTTTGTTTATTGAGAATGGCATGGTGTAAAGGTATGGGTGGTGTAACTCTCTCTCTCTCTCTCTCTCTCTCTCTCTCTCTCTCTCTCTCTCTCTCTCTCTCTCTCTTTTGCATCATGATTCAGATCTAAGTAACCAGAGTTAAAATCTCCCTCTTCCTTTCTCCTTTCCCCCTCCTCCCCCCCTCGTTCCCCTTGATCACCCTTTAAATAGTCGCTTTCGTTACCCGCCATAATAACCACTGAATTACTCCTTTAATAACCCTTACTTACCCTTAACAACCGCTTTAATTGGCCCGTTATCAAGAGCGGTTATCTAGTCTCTCCCGCAGCGCCACTCCCTAAACTAATGACGGGAGGGGGGGGGGAGACGGGGGAGGGGGAAATCTTGGGAGGGGGGTGATAAATGCTCATGTGGTAAAAAGGAGGAAGGAAAGGGGAGGAGGGAGGGGGGAAGAGGATTGAATAGGGGTATGAGAGAGGGAGAGGGGAGAGAGGGGATGGGGTGGGGGGAAGAGAACGAAGGAGGTGGAGAGAGGGGATGGAAGGGAAAGGTAACGGAAGGGGAAGGAGGGAAACTGGTGATAAATTTGGACCTGATTGGGAATATTGTTGCAGTGGGAGAGACGAACACGGCTCCGTACGGCATCACCACTTTGAGCGATCAACAACGTTTGGCGAACACCACAGCCAGTACGAACGGTGAATATCATTTAGGTGTTTTCTTACTACTTCTTCGTCTTCTTCGCCAGACTAACGTTTTCTCGCCTCTGCCGTCACTGGAGAGGTTATTTATGGTGACGGGGCTGTGTGTTGAGTCAAAGGTATTGGTGAGACCAGTTATATTCTCTCTCTCTCTCTCTCTCTCTCTCTCTCTCAATTCACATCCAAGGGGTAGAGAGGCGTAGATCAGTCACCTCACCAAAAACACGGTATTTCGACCCCCACTTTCCCCATTTAATTACCAATAATGAACAAACATGACACCTGGATACATTCTGACGGACTCTACAACGCAAACAAAAAGGAAATATAAACAACAGATGTTTATTTTTATTTTTAAAACGCGACCAGGTTGGGGGGGGGGGGAGAGATTTATAACCAAGGAATAATTATATACATTGTTTATATATTTTTAGAGATGACGGGATAATGGTGAGAGACATTCGTGGGGGGATTGGTGTGTGTATGAGAGAGAGAGAGAGAGAGAGAGAGAGAGAGAGAGAGAGAGAGAGAGAGAGAGAGAGAGATTACAACCTATGGTCTCTTGGGGGGGGGGGGATGCATAATTCTTAGAGGATTGGTAAAACACAGGCCCCGGGGAGGTTTATAGTGATGGGCTGTGGTCGCCATCCCTCAGACAGGATAAAGGTGATTCATTCCTCTATATTTTCAACATTATAAAGGCGAATTCCTCTCTCTATATTTTTTCATGGGTAAATAAACGTGAATTTTGACTTGTATATGAACGTGAATTCCATTTTTATATTGTGGGATCATTAAATAACTACCAACTGCTGTGTATTTTTTGATCAGTCCATGAAAGCGAATTTCTGTGTAATTTTAAGCAATCTGAAAGCAAATTTACATGTAGACGCCCCGTTGACAGCCGCCCCACGTCGAGGCAAATTTAAAGTTTGTGTCGTTTCCTCGTGATTTTGGTCCACCGTTCACAGAGTCACGAAAATAACACCAAATTAGGGCTTTTCCCGCCTGTCGTTCATACCTATTGAGACCAATCTGGCTGACGGTGTGCAGTAAAGGTTCCTTGTGTCGGCCTTGATTGA
>CAUDMG010001921.1:1190468-1311692 GCA_958450375.1 Homarus gammarus
CTGTCCGTCTGTGTATCGCTAATGACACTTCGTACTCTGATTTTTTTAATTCCCCGAACGGAAAGAAATCTCCAAGAAAAAGGAGGAGGAGGAGGGAGAAGAGGAATAGAAGAGGAGGAGGAAGAGAAGAACATCTAGTCTCGCCTTACAGCCGTCGATCATCGGGGAAATAAAACGCAGAGTGAAGAAAAAAGAGAAAGAAGAAAGAAATTAATGTGAAAGTAGAAATTTCCTTCACACGTCAGTTTCCTGCTGCCAAGAAGAAAAAAAATGTAAATAAATTAGATAAAAAAAATAAGAAATAGAAAATAATATAGCTGTCTTGATGTGCTCGCTGGTCCATGTGAGAGAGAGAGAGAGAGAGAGAGAGAGAGAGAGAGAGAGCACTGTCACCATCAGCTCTCCATTAGTTTTCATCCATTATTATATGTTCCATCTTGTTCTTAATTTTTTTTACATTCTGTCTTTCAAATTTGTTCCATCTTGTCTTAAAAATGTACTTTATTTCGTTAATTTTCGTCCCAAAGTAAACCATGTGTAAAGATTTTGGTGTAGTTGGGTCTCTCTCTCTCTCTCTCTCTCTCTCTCTCTCTCTCTCTCTCTCTCTCTCTCTCTCTCTCTTTCCTTTTTTTAATCCATATATTTCTTCTTTCTGTTTTTCTTTGATATTTTGTATGATTTTGTCTTCAGGAGAAAAAAATTAATACCTTGGAAAATAAGGTTATGTGGGTTTTTTTCTCTGTCGGATTTCCTGTTTTTTTTTTCCTGTGTAAATTATTATTATTATTATTATTATTATTATTATTATTATTATTATGATTATTATTATTGTTATTATTATTATAACAGTGGTAGTAGTAGTAGTATAAGACTTATCATCATCATCATCATCATTATTGAGGAAAGGGAGAGGGGAACAATGGGGAGAGAATGTCGGGGGGGGGGGGAGGGGTAAGGAAGGAAAGGGATAATGGGACAGTTTAAGGGGAGAGGGAGGAGGAAAAGAGGGTTCAGTGAGGGGAAAGTGAAAGCGTATTGTCAAGGGAAAAGGGATGAGATATAAATGAAGATATTAGAGGAAGAGGGAAGGGAGGTGGGGTGTGGAAGGGTAGGAGGATGAGGTGGGGTGTGGAAGGGGAGGAGGAGGAGGTGGGGTGTGGAAGGGGAGGAGGAGGAGGTGGGGTGTGGAAGGGGAGGAGGAGGAAGTGGGGTGTGGAAGGGGAGGAGGGGAGGTAAGGTGTGGAAGGGGAGGAGGAGGAGGTGGGGTGTGGAAGGGGAGGAGGGGAGGTAGGGTGTGGAAGGGGAGGAGGGGAGGTAGGGTGTGGAAGGGGAGGTAGGGTGTGGAAGCGGAGGAGGGGAGGTAGGGTGTGGAAGGGGAGGAGGAGGAGGTGGGGGTGTGGAAGGGGAGGAGAAGGAGGTGGGGTGTGGAAGGGGAGGAGGGGAGGTAGGGTGTGGAAGGGGAGGAGAAGGAGGTAGGGTGTGGAAGGGGAGGAGAAGGAGGTGGGGTGTGGAAGGGGAGGAGGGGAGGTAGGGTGTGGAAGGGGAGGAGAAGGAGGTGGGGTGTGGAAGGGGTGGAGAAGGAGGTGGGGTGTGGAAGGGGAGGAGAAGGAGGTAGGGTGTGGAAGGGGAGGAGAAGGAGGTAGGGTGTGGAAGGGAAGGAGAAGGAGGTGGGGTGTGGAAGGGGTGGAGAAGGAGGTGGGGTGTGGAAGGGGAGGAGAAGGAGGTAGGGTGTGGAAGGGGAGGAGAAGGAGGTAGGGTGTGGAAGGGGAGGAGGAGGAGGTGGGGGTGTGGAAGGGGAGGAGGAGGAGGTGGGGTGTGGAAGGGGAGGAGGGGAGGTAGGGTGTGGAAGGGGAGGAGGAGGAGGTGGGGTGTGGAAGCGGAGGAGGGGAGGTAGGGTGTGGAAGGGGAGGAGGAGGAGGTGGGGGTGTGGAAGGGGAGGAGAAGGAGGTGGGGTGTGGAAGGGGAGGAGGGGAGGTAGGGTGTGGAAGGGGAGGAGAAGGAGGTAGGGTGTGGAAGGGGAGGAGAAGGAGGTGGGGTGTGGAAGGGGAGGAGGGGAGGTAGGGTGTGGAAGGGGAGGAGAAGGAGGTGGGGTGTGGAAGGGGTGGAGAAGGAGGTGGGGTGTGGAAGGGGAGGAGGAGGAGGTGGGGTGTGGAAGGGGTGGAGAAGGAGGTGGGGTGTGGAAGGGGAGGAGGGGAGGTAAGGTGTGGAAGGGGTGGAGAAGGAGGTGGGGTGTGGAAGGGGAGGAGGGGAGGTAAGGTGTGGAAGGGGTGGAGAAGGAGGAGGGGATTAAGGGGAGAGAGTAAGAGACAGTGCTTGTTGGTTGACTCAGTACTAAATACTCTCCCTTTTTCCCTTAGTCTTCCTCTTCCTCCCTTAGTCTTCCTCTTCATACTCCCTTTGTCTCTTATTCCTCCCCATCCTCCATTATTCCCTACATCTTCTTCCTCCTCCTCCACCCACAACAACAAGCATGGCGGTGGTACTCGTGTTTGCCAGAATATGTCGCCTGGTTTTATAGCCTCAATTTAAATTAATTCCTGGATAATTATCGCTGATGGCGTGTTGTCTGATGCACGATAGACGAAGTTGTGTCGTTAGGAGACCATTATTGTCCTCTCTTGATGATGGTGACGACGCCTGATGGGTTGGGGGGGGGGTGACGTAGGAAGGCGGACCAATGTGCATGATGATTCATTATTATGATCTATTTACTCTTTGGTTTACCTTCTAATTCTCTAAAAGTTTGTATTTAATATTTTTTTTATCCCTTAACTCACATAATTTTATCTACGACACTTTAAAAAAATGGGATTCTCAAAGGTTCGAACGATTAAATTCACCTAAGTTCATGAAAGTCGATTATTTTACCTCATGTAACATTATATCTTACACTACGAGACGATACTATCTCAAATGTTCTTATCTCCAATTATTTCTCATCGTAGCGGGAGATGAGAGAACTTAGTCTATCTCTCGCTGATTTAAGAGATTCGTAGGGTAATATTTTCTCCCTACAGGTAAAAAACAATTCATAACTCAGATAAAGATTCTTACGTAATTTATTTCTCGTAACTGTGACAACAAATCCAACTCACTCACTCACGCCTGTATGTATGTATGTATGTATGTATGTATGTATGTGTGTGTGTGTGTGTGTGTGTATGTATGTATGTATGTCATAACTTACCTAACTGGGACTCTGGAAGGCTTACTACGATACAAAGATTCTGAAATAGTAGTAGTGAGTTGTTAATAAAAATACATAATTAATAACAAGGGAGATTATAAATAGAAAGAGAAACATTAAGAGAGAGGAATAGAGAGATTAATAGAGAGATAAAGAGAGTGAGAGAGAGAGACCAGGTAGATGTTATCCACCTGTAATAATTAGAGAGGAGTTAAATTAACAGTTCAATTTTCTAATGACATAAAACAAGAAATTTCTCTCCACTAAAAATATTTCCAGATACAAACATTGTAATTATGAAAGTGATAATGATAACACTAGACAAGTAATGCTTATACTATAATGAATTATACTAATACAAATAATAATAATGGTATTAATTATAGTGTTACTAATAAAAATAATAATAATAATAATAGCAACAACAACAACAACAACAACAATAATAATACCAATAATAATAATAATAATAATAATACCAATAATGATAATAATACCAATAATGATAATAATAATAACAATAATAATAATAATAATAATAATAATAACAATAATAATAATAATAATAATAATAATAATAATAATACCAGTAATGATAATAATACCAATAATGATAATAATAATAACAATAATAATAATAATAACAATAATAATAACAATAATAATAACAATACATCACCTGTCAGGGAGTACAGGTAACACTTGACATATTACACTATAAACAGGTGGAAAAAATACCAACAATCAGGGTCAATCTCGTTATCGATTTAAAATTTCTGATGGGTCAATTAGATGAAGATGAGAGGAGATGAAGGCAATTAGAGGTTAATGAGTGTTATTAGTGGGGTCATTGTCCAGGCTGTGTTATCCACTGTCCATATTTGAGTGTCTAATTAGTCATTATCAATTATCTGAAATGGACACCTGTGCGAGGGTCTTTACCTCCGGGTTATTGACAATTAGTGACAGCTGCTGAAGCAACACTGAGTGACGTGTGTTGGAGATTGAGAGATAGGGAGAGAGAGAGAGAGATATGAACACACACACAAACAGGATAAACCGATTCTCTCTCTCTCTCTCTCTCTCTCTCTCTCTCTCTCTCTCTCAGTAGGGTGATCCGATCTTTGCTTCACGGCTGAGAGAGCATTTCACATAGTGGCCATAATAATTCTATGGGTGTATATTTGTGGATTATTCTTTTTCCCTTCTATTCCCTTCTATTCCCTTCCATTCCCTTCCCTCCACCTCCCCTATCTTGATCTGTCCTCCTCTCTCTGCCCATTCCTTCTTTCTTTCCTCCATCCCTCACTACCTCCTTCCCTTCTTTCCTTCCTCCTCCCTCACCTCCAGTCCCCCTCTTCCCTTCTCTCCCACTTCTCCCCCTCCCATCCCCCTTCCCTCTCCCCTCCTCGACACAATAGCTTCAATTACTGCTGTCAGAGATGATACCCAGATAAACCTTTATTCTTTTTCTTTCATTCTGTATATTTTTTTTATCTCTTTATTAATCTTCAATTTATTATAGTTGTGCCTCTTATTTTTTATTGTAATTTTTTTCTATCATATTCATCTCTATTTTATTTAATATTTGGTGTTATATTTTTCTGTTTCTTTTTTTGTTTTGTGTTTTAGGCCGTGTTTTAAGGAAGGGGGGGGGAGGAGAGGAGGGACAAGTAGAGAGGTTAGGTTAATTCAGGTATAGTTAGGTTAGGCTTAGGTTAGGTATAGTTCGGTTAGGTTAGGTTAGGTTAAGTTAGGTTAGGTAATCCTTGTGGCAGCTATTGTATTAATTAAAAGGTTTTGACTCCCAACATTCTCTTAGATGGCGTAGTGTTGTACTCTGGCGTGTACTCGTGCTTCTTGACTTGTACTCGTGCTTCTTGATGTACTCATTGACGGGAGTAAGTGTATACATTTTAATACATAAAAGGCGGTCGTGTGTATACGTTATAATGCTTGAAAAGTGAAGGAGTCAATTGTGAGCGTCGATTGTGAGGGTCGATTGGGTTACCGAGGCTTGTACTTAGAGTTATTGATGTGGGTATTGATAGGCGATACTATGTTTATTCCAACCCCCCCCCCCCCCACACACACACACCCACCCACAAACACTACCCCACCCACATTCCCACACACACAAACACTACCCCACACCCCCACACACACAAACACTACCCCACCCACGTCGTCTTTGTGTGTGTGTGTGTGTGTGTGTGTGTGTGTGTGTGTGTGTGTGTGTGTGTGTCAAAAGAGTTCAGCGCAATTAGTCTTTCACTTGTGAAGAGCAGAACGTTAAGCTCAGGGTGACTCGAGACTCGGTAGACAACCTCATTATCACTCGTAGACAATTACGTGGTGAGGGAGGGAGGAGGGGGGGGGGAGAAGGAGGATTGGTTACAGGGTGAGAGGTCAAGGTCATGATATGAAACGAGGTCATCGAGGTCTCTGTCAGGAATGTCACTGTTAAATATGTGCGAGGTTAAGTGTTAAGTGGGCAGTGGAGGCCGGGCTGTCATCTGTGTTGAGGTTGTGGAGGCTATAGGTTGACGTCTGTGTGAGGTTGTGGAGGCTATAGGTTGACGTCTGTGTGAGGTTGTGGAGGCTATAGGTTGACGTCTGTGTGAGGTTGTGGAGGCTATAGGTTGACGTCTGTGTGAGGTTGTAGATGCCTGGATGCGAAAACGGGGGTGGAAGGGGAGGTGAGAAAGGAAGGGGAAGTGAGAGGTGAAGTGATAGAGGAGAGGTGATGTGAGAGAGGAGGAGAGGGGAAGTGAAAGAGGAGAGGAGGAGGAGAGGGGAAGTGAAAGAGGAGAGGGGGGAGGGGAGTTTAGAGAAGAAGAGGAGAGGAAAGGTGAGAGAGTATGGGGAAGTGAGAGTGAGGTAAGAGGGGGAGGGGAGGGGGAAGAGGATGTGGGGAGAGTGGAGAAGAGGGAGGGGACACACACTAAGTGGCATAAGTGGTCGTGGTCACTTTGTGTTGAGATGAGGTAAGCTGTAGGGAAGCGGCGCCCTAAGTGTGAATGACTGTCTACTGAAGAGGGCTGGGGGAGGGGGTAAAGGGAAGGGGGAAGGCTTATAAGGGGAGAGGGCTGAGGGAAGGGGGAAGGCTTATAAGGGGAGAGGGCTGAGGGAGGGGGGAAGGCTTATAAGGGGAGAGGGCTGAGGGAAGGGGGAAGGCTTATAAGGGGAGAGGGCTGAGGGAGGGGGGAAGGCTGAGGGAGGGGGATTAAAGGGAAGGGGGATGGTTTCTAAGGGCAAGCAAAAGAGAGAGAGGCGTATTGTGTTGTGACCATGGAGGGGCTTATTTATCACCCCCCCCCCCCTTGCCCAAGATATCGAGCACAAGCCATTGTTACTGTCAAGCCGGTAACATACCACCTCTCTCTCTCTCTCTCTCTCTCTCTCTCTCTCTCTCTCTCTCTCTCTCTCTCTCTCTCTCTCTCTCTCTCTCTCTGTACCTGTGGCCTTAATACAATATGCACAATGTAATCACCAGGGTATACTGTAGTTGCTGGTTTGCACTCAGAGGGAGAGGGGGGGGAGAGGGAGTGGAGTGGAGTGGAGGGGGTGGAGAGGGTGAAAGGGAGGAGTTAAAGGTGTAGGAAATACGTGAACCTTTATTTTGTTGTATTTTTATTTTACATAATATAACCTTAAGGGTAAATAGTATCCAGGGCGTTTATTATTATTATTATTATTATTATTATTATTATTATTATTATTATTATTATTATTATGATCTTTTCTTACAATGTTTATGGGACCCACTGTGGATGTCTTGCAGTACAGTGATATCAATAATCTGTTTTACTGGGACAAGGAAGGGTCATTCAGAATCCAAGCTGTGTGATGTGGTAGTTTCCTGGTAGCCGTGTTGGTGTGGGTTGGTGGCCGTGTTGGTGTGGTTGGTGGCCGTGTTGGTGTGGTTGGTGGCCGCGTTGGTGTGGGTTGGTGGCCGCGTTGGTGTGGTTGGTGGTCGTGTTGGTGTGGTTGGTGGCCGTGTTGGTGTGGTTGGTGGTCGTGTTGGTGTGGTTGGTGGCCGTGTTGGTGTGGTTGGTGGCTGTGTTGGTGTGGTTGGTGGCTGTGCTGGTGTGGTTGGTGGTCGTGTTGGTGTGGGTTGGTGGCCGTGTTGGTGTGGTTGGTGGCCGTGTTGGTGTGGGTTGGTGGCCGTGTTGGTGTGGTTGGTGGCCGTGTTGGTGTGGTTGGTGGCCGTGCTGGTGTGGGTTGGTGGCCGTGTTGGTGTGGGTTGGTGGCCGTGTTGGTGTGGTTGGTGGCCGTGTTGGTGCAGGTTGGTGGCCGGGTTGGTGTGGGTTGGTGGCCGTGTTAGTGTGGGTTGGTGGCCGTGTTGGTGTGGGTTGGTGGTCGTGTTGGTGTGGTTGGTGGTCGTGTTGGTGTGGTTGGTGGCCGTGTTGGTGTGGTTGGTGGTCGTGTTGGTGTGGTTGGTGGCCGTGTTGGTGTGGTTGGTGGCTGTGCTGGTGTGGTTGGTGGTCGTGTTGGTGTGGGTTGGTGGCCGTGTTGGTGTGGTTGGTGGCCGTGTTGGTGTGGGTTGGTGGCCGTGTTGGTGTGGGTTGGTGTGGGTTGGTGGCCGTGTTGGTGTGGGTTGGTGGCCGTGTTGGTGTGGGTTGGTGGCCGTGTTGGTGTGGGTTGGTGGCCGTGTTGGTGTGGTTGGTGGCCGTGTTGGTGTGGGTTGGTGGCCGTGTTGGTGTGGGTTGGTGGCTGTGCTGGTGTGGTTGGTGGTCGTGTTGGTGTGGGTTGGTGGCCGTGTTGGTGTGGTTGGTGGCTGTGCTGGTGTGGTTGGTGGTCGTGTTGGTGTGGGTTGGTGGCCGTGTTGGTGTGGTTGGTGGCCGTGTTGGTGTGGTTGGTGGCCGTGTTGGTGTGGGTTGGTGGCAGTGTTGGTGTGGTTGGTGGCCGTGTTGGTGTGGTTGGTGGTCGTGTTGGTGTGGTTGGTGGCCGTGTTGGTGTGGTTGGTGGCCGTGCTGGTGTGGTTGGTGGCCGTGCTGGTGTGGTTGGTGGTCGTGTTGGTGTGGGTTGGTGGCCGTGTTGGTGTGGTTGGTGGCCGTGTTGGTGTGGGTTGGTGGCCGTGTTGGTGTGGTTGGTGGTCGTGTTGGTGTGGTTGGTGGCCGTGTTGGTGTGGTTGGTGGCCGTGCTGGTGTGGTTGGTGGCCGTGCTGGTGTGGTTGGTGGTCGTGTTGGTGTGGGTTGGTGGCCGTGTTGGTGTGGTTGGTGGTCGTGTTGGTGTGGTTGGTGGCCGTGTTGGTGTGGTTGGTGGCCGTGTTGGTGTGGTTGGTGGCCGTGCTGGTGTGGTTGGTGGCCGTGTTGGTGTGGTTGGTGGCCGTGTTGGTGTGGTTGGTGGCCGTGCTGGTGTGGTTGGTGGCCGTGCTGGTGTGGTTGGTGGCTGTGCTGGTGTGGTTGGTGGTCGTGTTGGTGTGGGTTGGTGGCCGTGCTGGTGTGGGTTGGTGGCCGTGCTGGTGTGGGTTGGTGGCCGTGCTGGTGTGGGTTGGTGGCCGTGCTGGTGTGGGTTGGTGGCCGTGTTGGTGTGGTTGGTGGCTGTGCTGGTGTGGTTGGTGGTCGTGTTGGTGTGGTTGGTGGCCGTGTTGGTGTGGTTGGTGGCCGTGCTGGTGTGGGTTGGTGGCCGTGCTGGTGTGGGTTGGTGGCCGTGTGGAGGAGGTGATAGGAGTGTTTGTTTTGATACCTCTATTATTACTACTCTAAGGTCCTTCCTCTTCCTCCTCCTTCTTCCTCTCTTCCCTCCTCCACCTCCTCCTCCAAAACAGTATCAACTCCAAACCTATCCACATTTATCACTGTCATCCGCGCCGCCCCCAACACCACCTTCCATACTCCTCACCACCTGCAGTGTGTTCTTTTGTTCCCCATCGACAACTGCCATTATTCCTTTACCTACACCGTCAGTAGCTCCAGGACCCTCCCTATACCACTAACTAAGCGGACAGGCTTAATACCCTCCAGCCTCCGTGACCTCACCAGAGAAGAGCAGGAGAGGAAGAGAGGAGGAGGAGGAGAGGGAGAGGGAGGAGAAGGAGGCGAATGGGGAGGGGGAGGAGAAGGAGAAGATCTTCTTGACGTGCCGGGTGCAATAAGATTCAGGTGAAATATGTGAATAATAATAATAATCCCGAGAAGGAATTTCCCTGGTTGGCTCTTGTATTACAGGGCAGAGGAAGCCAGAAGCCGACGGAGGCGCTGAAGCAGAGGACGACCCCCGGCTATTCATAACACACTTTTTACTGCTTCTTATATTTGGCCATGAAGAACATTCCCGGCGTTGTAAGATCTGGCTAGCGTGTTATTTCTGGCTATAAACATGTCCTGGCGGCGCATGAGAGACGGATAAAGCCCCCACGGTGGACGTCAAAGGGCTCAGCTCAGCTCCTGTCTCGAGGATTCTGCATGACTAAAACTGCTTTTCGGTTTCACTTAGGTGTTTGGCTGCCTTTTGATCTGGGGGTCTCAAAAGTCGCTTCTTCCTCCTTCACTGTAGGCTGACAGCTGACGGGGAAACACACATGACATCTCCTCCTGACGTTGACTCCTTGTGTTTAGTAAGAAGAAACATGAAGGAGTGTTGGGTAGTTCTGAATGGCACATTGGATTAAGTAGAGGTGTTTTGAACATGACTGTACGTGTTGTCGTGAAGGATAGAAGTTTGTAGTTGAACTACAAACTTCCCTGCTGTGTGTCTGTGGTTGTGAGTGATGGTGTGTGTGTCGTCAGAAGTGTTATCAGTGTTGCTCTTTGTGTGAGTTAAGTTCACATTTGTCTCTCCTGGACAAGCGGGAACATTGACACCATCGGCAGAGACAACAGCAGTAAGAGCAGCACCACCACATCAAGACTCCTAATATTGCCAATAAAGCCGAAGGGTGGATAGAGGCAGAGGGTGTTGGATCCCTCTCCCCTATAATGCCTTGGATGTGGGCAGTTTACATGTGTTTTATTGTCTATGAGGGAAGCTTGGATCCTCTTGTACCTTTGTGATGATGGTATTCAAGCTTCCTTCAATTCTCCCATTTTCTTTGATTGACGGGAAGGGTAATGGGGTGACTATCTTGTTTCTTTTTTTTCCCCCTTTTTGTCTGGGGTAAATTTTTCGATTTTTTTCGTCTCGTGAATGTGATTGTTTTGTTTGTGATTTAATTGTCTAAACACACACACACACACACACTCTCTCTCTCTCTCTCTCTCTCTCTCTCTCTCTCTCTCTCTCTCTCTCTCTCTCTCTCTCTCTCTCTCTCTCTCTCTCTCTCTCATCCTGACTTGCCCAGCGGCATCAAATCTCACGGCTGAATGGAATCACCAGGTCAAGGTCCGTTCACGCCACAGGGATCAGGTCAGGAGGGTGAGGTCAGATAAGGTCACGAGATAACAGATGAAGTCACGTCATTGTGGACAGGTTACCAGGTCACACATTACTAGCCCTTAAGTTCACGCCAGGTAAGGTCACATTGTCTTGAATCAGGTTAGGTCACATCTAGAATCAGGTCAGATCATGTCACATAACTTGAATTAGGGCAGGTCAGGTTACATTGTCTTGTATCAGGTCAGTTCATATTGTCTTAAATTAGGTCGGGTCAGGTCAAGTCACTTTGTCTAGGGTCAGGTCACGGGGTGTAGAGTCCTCGGGGATAATCACTATCAGTACAGGACGCGACCAGCCATTAAACTGGTTAACGAACTGAGTGCGTCTTGGTGGGTCCCTGGCTGGCTAATTTACTCCAGATGGGGGCGGAGGAGGGGGAGGGGGGAGGAGAGGGAGGGAAGAGAAGGAGAGGAAGGGAAGAGAAGGAGAGTAAGAGGGGAAGGGAAGGGAAGAGAAGGAGAGGAAGGGAAGAGAAGGAGAGGGAGGGAAGAGGAGGAGAGTAAGAGGGGAAGGGAAGGGAAGAGAAGGAGAGGAAGGGAAGAGAAGGAGAGGGAGGGAAGAGAAGGAGAGTAATAGGAGGATGGAAGAAGAAGAGAAGGAGGGAAGAAATGAAGGGAGGGAGGGAAGAGGAGGAGAGAAGGATGCGAATCAGAGGGAGGGAAGGAGAAGGAGAGAGAAGAGAACGCAGCATTGATAGAGTAAACAGCCACTATACCACCCATCCCATCTACCACACCATCACTTCCACCACTACCACACCATGTTTCACACCACCACACCATCCTCACGACCACTACCACACTCACCCCCCCTCCCCCTTTTACCACACCACCACCACAAACTACCACAATCGATAGACAACAAACAGAGCCACGTGGAGCGCCTTAATTACAAGCTCAGTCTTTCATAACTCTCAAACACTTTTTCCAGCCAGGTGTGTGTGTGTGCTTCTCAGGTCTCTCTCTCTCTCTCTCTCTCTCTCTCTCTCTCTCTCTCTCTCTCTCTCACTCTCGCTCTCTCTCTCTCTCTCTCTCTCTCTCTCTCTACTTTCTTTGCTTCTCTCTTAAAAATCACAAAATTTCTCTCTGTTTCTCTCCTCTCATTCTTAACAACACTAAGCATTCTTCTCCCTTACATTATACCACTTTTTATTCTCTCGTCTCTTTCTTCCCTCCTAACTCCCTTCCCCCTCCCCCTCCAAGTCCCCCCCTCTCTTTCTTTCTCTCCCTCCCTCTCCTCTCGTAACTCCCAGACCTTCCTCCCCTCACCAAATCCCTCTCTCCCTCTCATCCCTTTCTCCCCCTCCAAGTCCCAATCTCCCCTTCCAACTCCCCTGCCTTTCCGTCTTCTTCTGTCCCCCTCCTTATCTTCTTGTCTCCCCTCCTTATCTCGCTTTATCCCCTCTTCCTCCTGCTTCTCTTCCTCCCACTTTTGTTTATCCTCTCCCACAAACTCTTTCATACAACGCTCCCCTTCCTCACCCTCTCTTGTTCCTTTCCCATCCTCCCCATATTCCGGTGTCTCCCTCTTCCTCTTCGCATCCCTTGTCCCCTTCTTATTCGCCTTATTTTTTCTTCTTCCTATATCTCCTTCCTCCTCTTCCCCCTCCTCCTTCCTCCTCTTCCCCCTCCTCCTTCCTCCTCTTCCCCTTCCCATATCCCATTCCCCCTTCCTCCTCTTCCCCTTCCCATATCCCATTCCCTCTTCCTCCTCTTCCCCCTCCCCCTTCCTCCTCTTCCCCTTCCCATATCCCATTCCCTCTTCCTCCTCTTCCCCATTTCCTCTTCATCCTCTTCCCCCTTCCTCCTCTTCCTCTTCCCTATGTCCCCTGCAGCCGAGGTTCATGAGGAATAAATCGTCTTTATGGAGGCGGGACTCACGGTGGGCTACAGTAATCATAATTCCAATATGCCACACACTGCTAAATTCTCACTCCCTGGTGCTGTGTGTGTGTGTGTGCGTTATACAAGGATAATGTGTATACCAATATAATGTGTATGTGTATTTGATGTCTCGCTGGTCAGTCTTTAACTACCCAACCCTCTCATGTCTGACCGTCTCATATAACACACGCACTCTTTTCCTTCAATTAATTTATGTGAAGTAAAATAAAACCAATAAACTTAATATATAATAATCAGTAAACGCAAACTCATCCACAGGTGAATGACATCATCTTCATTAGTGTCTGTGTGAACGTCATAAAGAAAAACATGAAATAATATAAATACCTGAAAGGAGTCACGTATAAATGCCAATGCTAAGAGAGTTCCCGTGTGTCCGTGTTTGATTAGGTCCGTAAAAGTTCATATCACGTACTAGCATGGACACGAACAAGTCATTCCGTACAGTAATAGTTTTAGAAGACAATGAATGTGTTTGTTGTGTTTTTTTTTGTTGCATCATGCTTCTTGAGGGAGTCGTTTTGTGAGAGTAATAACCTTTAAGACAAGGACAGAGAATGTCTTTGTATCATGCTTCAGGAAAGACATTTGTTAGGAATTATGGCACACTAAAACAAACACACTGTGATGTCTTTGTTTATCTGCGTCATTAAAACAAGTACATTTTTTTTACCTTGCTTTTACTCCTCAGTAAGTCATCTGTGGAACAAAGACAACCTGTTTTTGTTTTATGATTCAAGAAGTTGAGACTTTAAACAAAGACAGATTGTTTTTGTTTGAGCAATGATCCTGAGTTTATGATTTAATGCTTCTACAGCATTCTCTCTCTCTCTCTCTCTCTCTCTCTCTCTCTCTCTCTCTCTCTCTCTCTCTCTCTCTCTCTCTCTCTCTCTCTCTCTCTCTCTCTCTCCTTGGCATGTCATATACAGCTCCTGCATGACTAACTGTACGTGTAAAACAGAACATAAAATGATTATGCCTCTAGACCTTCGTAAAAAGAAAGAGAATGTGTGTGTGTGTGTGTGTGTGTGTGTGTGTGGTGGTAGTAGTGGGAATTGTCACTGTTGTCAGGTAAGGCTCGGTCGCTCAGGTGTGGGACCAGTAATTAACTCGGGGTAGGTAACACTTGTGTCAGGGATGACACACACACACACACACACACACACACACACACACACACACATGTTTTTAATTTGAGTTTTCGATAATTTGGTGAGATTTATTGTCGTGTTAGACAGGCGGAAATAATTAATGGCTTTATTTATAATTCCTAATATTGCAGCGTGAGATAATTTTGAGATAATTTACTGTGTTAAATAATTTGAAAGTAAGTTAGTAATTTCAAACCTTAATGTTGGGAAAAAAACATGAAGGAATTTTGTGTTAGGTTATTATTATTATTATTATTATTATTATTATTATTATTATTATTATTATTATTAAGTGATTAGACGGATAGGCTGCATACTACACACTCAAAGGTTCATTATATAAACAGTCGAGAGAGAAATTGTGTGGAAAACTCTACGGATTCCACCCGCCACATTTAACTAAGTCGTACCCTCACCCTGCACTGCCTTCTTGTCGCGTCACTCCCACAATAGTTTTGAAGTCCACTACTAATGGCCCCCCTTACCCCGTTAACCCCCCTTACCCCGTTAACCCTTAGCTCACCCCCTTACCCTTTCCTGCCCACTTAGTAACCTGCAGGATGTATGATTCCTTGTTTGATTTAGTCTCACAACGACCCAACACCGCTGTTCAAACTTCAGGTCGCGAACATCTGGTGGTGATATGCAGAGCCGAGCACATCCGGTGAGGAGTGTGTGTGTGTGTGTTGGTGAAAATTATACCCCCTCCCCCTCCTCCTCCCTCCTCACCACCTCCCCTCAATTGGTTGTTTCAGTGCCAGAATTATTTGACTTTGGAGGTGTGTGTGTGTGTGTGTGTGTGTTTTATAAAACCTTGGTGTATATGCAAATACGTCTGTTGTGCCTTAAATTATATAGAATTAGTTATTTCATCACACTCCTCGATTGACTTGACATGGGAGACCGTTACACCGAACTTAGTAGACATACATACATACATACATACATACATACATACATACATACTCCTACGGTTGGTTACTTTACAACAACAAATTTCTTTTATTGTTTAACGTTGACTTACTCGACTCATTAATACGGTGATAAAAAATAATTGGATAATGTTGGGATGTTATTAGACATTTTTATGAGGGCAAGAAAATGTAATTGTTCCCCCGAGTGTTACCGGCGGCCACGTTTTACTATTCATAAATATCGCGGCGGAAAACGTAAACAGGATGAATGTAGTGAGTAAAAGAAGGGAAAAGAAGAGGGATAACAGGTCTAATATGTGATAAACTGATAATAACTGAAGAAAATAAGGAAAGGGGGGAATAACAGCTCCAATACGTGATAAAACAGACAGGCAATAAAAAATAAATAAATATACTAGTGTCGTGTAAATGTAAATAAAAAACAAGTAAATAAAATAAATAAACCACAATGTAAACATACGTAAGTGAATTAAGTTTAGGAGTCTTACGTCATCAAGTCGCGTGTTTTTTTTTTTTACATCTCCATGTTTGTTTTGTGTGGGGGGGGGGGGGGAGAGACGCGTCACACCTGCCGTTTTGTTGTTGATTGATTGAAAGGTGAAAACACACCTGTCACTCAGATTCTTACCTGTGTTTTTTTTCTAATTAGTGGTATTTTAGTAACTATTTATCTGACTCGCTGTGTGATTGGTGATGTGTTGTTATTATTATTATTATACAAACGAATAATAATAATAATAATAATAATAATAGAAAAAACATTTGAAATATATAAACAAGACGAACACAAAACTCACGACGATAATAGTGTCAGAACAATAAATAAAGAGATAAATAATGTAAATAACGTGTGTGTGTATGTGTGTGTGTCCCAACGTTATACCTTTAAATACAATACATAAATAATTCACGTGTGTTACGAGGACATGATTTTTCCCCGTAACACACGTGAATTATTCTTTATAGTCCAAGGTCAGTTTAGGGGGGCGTCCAATTTAGCTGACTGACAGACGTACAGCCAGAAACAGACAAGAGGAACTTCAAGGGAGAGAGAGAGAGAGAGAGAGAGAGAGAGAGAGAGAGAGAGTAACGAGACAGTCTTAGTACAGCCCCCCGGCATCGTCTCATCCTCTTGTCACACGTCATGGAGATAGAGAGAGATCCCCTGGGTGAGAGACTGCTGCTAGTGGATGGTCTCTCTCTCTCTCTCTCTCTCTCTCTCTCTCTCTCTCTCTCTCTCTCTCTCTCTCTCCCTCACATCTGTTTTTTCATCTCCTCCATCTCCATTTTCTTCTATTACCCTCCCTCTTTGTTTATTTCATCTTTCTCTCCCACTTTCTCTCTTTTTTGTTCTTCCTCTTTTCTCCCATCTCTCTCTTATATCCGACTATCCCCCTTCCCTCTTCTCCCCCTCTCTCTCCCTGCCTCCCCTCCCTCCCTCCCTCCTTCTCCTCCTCCTCCCCTCCCAATCCCTCATCCTCTCTTCTGACCTTTTATTCTTTCCTTCTCCTCCACAGTATTCGTTTATTTCCTAGTTCCTTTTTTCCCTTCCTTACATTTTTCCCCACATCTCGTATTTCCTCCCTCCCCCCTTCCCCCCTCCCTCCCTCTCTCTTCCTTGTGTTTATATGTTTATTTTTCTTACATTTATTTTCCATTTGTCTCTTCCTTCCTCCTCTTCCACATTTTGTATTTATATTTTTCGTTTTCCGTCTCTTTCTTTATCATACTTTCTTCTCTCTCTCTGTTTTCTTTCCAGCATTATTTTTATTTACAATCTTTTCCTCTTCCCCCTTTCTCACGATTTTTCTGTGTGTGTGTGTATTGTTTTATTCTGTCTGTGTCTGTCTTTCTTTCATTTTACCTTTCTTCATCAAGCAGAGAGAGAGAGAGAGAGAGAGAGGCATTTGAATATATTTTGCACCCTCTCGTTTCTCTTCCCTTCTCCTTCCTTCCTTCTTCCTCCTCCTACATGCTCTTCACCTTCCTCTTCTTCCTCCCTTTATTTTTAATCTTTCTGAGCGTCTCTTTGTTCAGTACTTTCCCAAACACTGACTTTCGGTAATACTCTCTCTCTCTCTCTCTCTCTCTCTCTCTCTCTCTCTCTCTCTCTCTCTCTCTCTCTCTCTCTCTCTCTCTCTCTCTCTCTCTCTCTCTACCAACCGGAGGAATTGAGTGTTAAAGGGAAGAGATAAAACAAGAGAAAGTGTGAAAGAGGGCGAGAGAAATAGGTAGATTGAAAAGGAGAGGAAGATGGAGAAAGGAAGAGAGAATAAGGGAGAAGAAAAGAAGGGAGATAAATAGAAAGCATAAGTGTGAAGAAGAAAAGATAAGGTGGGTAGTGTGAGGGAGTGAGGGAGCGTAAGTATCGAGGAAAGAATGGAGGGAGAGAATGGAGGTAGGGTGAGAATGAGGAAGGGAGGGAATGGAGGGAGGTGGACTAGGAATGTGATCTGATATGCATGTAGCCTTTGTTTCAGGTCTCTCAGCTCAAACTTGACGGAGCTGAGTTTGTGTGTGTGTGTGTGTGTGTGTGGAAAGGCAAATATAGGGCCGCCGTGTTATTTAGGATATGACGGAGGGGGAAGGAGCGTTGGGGGGGTGAGGATGGGAACAATGAGGATGAGAAGGGAGGGGCAGGGTGTGGAAGAGAAAAGAGGGGGGGGGGAGGATGAGGGAGGGGAATGTGGAAGGGAAGAGGCTGAGAGTTGGGCTTTGGGTAAGAGAATGAAGTGAAAAGGAAATAAGAATGTGAGGAGATGATTTAGGGAATGATTAAGAGGCGAGAGAGGAGTCGGAAAAGGTTAGAACAAATAAGGGAGAGAGGGAGGGAAAAAGAGAGGGATGTGTGAAAAATGGGAGAGAAAGTAGGGAAAAAAAGAGGGGAGTGGAAAGACGGTACAGGTAGAAAGGAAAAGGTATAAAGGAGGATGGGAGAGAAAGAGAGGGGGGGGGGGGGTAGGAGACGGGTGGTAGGGAGGGTGGGATGTACACCCTCTTCCCCCTGCTGCACCACACCCTCCTCCCCTGCTGTACCACACCCTTCTCCCCCTGCTGCACCACACCCTCCTGCTCTCCGATGCACCACACCCTCCTGCTCTCCGATGCACCACACCCTCCTCCTCCCCGATGCACCACACCCTCCTCCCCCTGCTGTACCACACCCTCCTCCCCCTGCTGCACCACACCCTCCTCCCCCCGCTGCAGCACATCCTCCTCCCCCTGCTGTACCACAGCCTCCTCCTCCCCCCGCTACACCACACCCTCCTCCCCCTGCTACACCACACCCTCTTCCCCCTGCTACACCACACCCTCTTCCCCCTGCTACACCACACCCTCCTCCGCCCTGCTACACCACACCCTCCTCCGCCCTGCTACACGACACCCTCCTCCCCCCCTGCTACACGACACCCTCCTCCCCCCCTGCTACACGACACCCTCCTCCCCCCCTGCTACACCACACCCTCTTCCCCCCGCTGCACCACACCCTCCTCCCCCTGCTACACCACACCCTCTTCCCCCTGCTACACCACACCCTCTTCCCCCTGCTACACCACACCCTCTTCCCCCTGCTACACCACACCCTCTTCCCCCTGCTACACCACACCCTCCTCCCTCCTGCTACACGACACCCTCCTCCCCCCTGCTACACGACACCCTCCTCCCCCCCTGCTACACGCACACCCTCCTTCCCCCCGCTGCCACCACGACACCCTCCTCCCCCCTGCTACACCACACCCTCCTCCCCCCTGCTACACCACACCCTCTTCCCCCCGCTGCACCACACCCTCCTCCCCCCGCTGCACCACACCCTCCTTCCCCCCTGCTACACCACACCCTCCTCCTCCCCGATGCACCACACCCTCCTCCCCCTGCTACACCACACCCTCCTCCCCCCTGCTACACCACACCCTCCTCCCCCCTGCTACACCACACCCTCCTCCCCTCCCCCCTGCCTGCACCCACACCCTCCTTCCCCCCTGCTACACCACACCCTCCTCCCCCCTGCTACACCACACCCTCCTACCCCCTGCTACACCACACCCTCCTCCCCCCTGCTACACCACACCCTCCTCCCCCCTGCTACACCACACCCTCCTCCCCCCTGCTGCACCACACCCTCCTCCCCCCGCTGCACCACACCCTCCTCCCCCCGATGCACCACACCCTCCTCCTCCCCGCTGCACCACACCCTCCTCCCCCCGCTGCACCACACTCTCCTCCCCCCGCTGCACCACACCCTCCTCCCCCCGATGCACCACACCCTCCTCCCCCCGCTACACCACACCCTCCTCCTCGCTCTCCATTTTCACGCCAGCCTGGTTGAGTTGAAAGAGACACACTACTGTTTGTCTACAACAGCTGAAAATCATCGTCTTTGTTTGGTTATCAGAAACCTGGCTCACTCTGCCTCAAGGGGAGTGGTGGGAAGAGGGGAGGTTGGTGGGGAGATGGGAGGTTGGTGGGGAGATGGGAGGCTGGGTGGGAGAGGGGAGGCTGGGTGGGGAGAGGGTAGGCTGGATGGGGAGGGAAGAGAATTTTGGGTTGGGTGGGTGGGAGGCGGAACGTTGGAGTTGATGGGGTGAGGAGAGAAAATTGGGGTGAATGGGAGTGAGAGCGTTGGGTTGGTTTGGGGGAGAATGTTGAAGTGGGTGAGGGGAGAATTTTGGGGTGGGTGGGTTATAGGACGTTATGGTGTGGGTGATAGGAGAGGGGATGTTGAGGTCGCGGAGTGGATAGTGAAGAGGAGGTGAGAGTGGTGACGGGAGAGGGTGTGATGAGTGGGAGAGATTGTGGTGATGGGTGAGAGAGGGTGTAGTGATGGGTAAAGGAGAGAGTGTGGTGATAGGGAGGGGGAGGGCGTAATGGGTGGGAAAGAGGGTGTGGGGGAGGGAAGATGGTCTATAGTGAAGATGGGAAGGAAGGAGAGGGAGAAAAGATGGAGAGAGTGAGAGGCCAACTTGCTTTCTCTCACCACACACACACACACACACAGGTAAGACCTTTACGCCACAGTTACAATCCTTGGACAGGTTTTAAGAGTAGTAAACGTTCTTTCAACTCTTAAGATAAAAAAAAACTTTACAAAGCGAAACAGAAAGAAACGTTTTATTAATTTTTTATCACATCCACAAACGCTGTCTGACTTAAGGCTGCAGCTTTGCATCTATTGACGATACTAAACCTCATGTGATTTCAAGTGACGAGTTACAGATGGTTTAGGTCGTGTGCGGCTTTTACAAATTTCCCCTGAAAAGGATGAAAGCCAGTTTGTGTGTGTGTTGGTGAGAGACTCCCCGTGTTGCTTGTAGCGTGAAGAAAAGATGTTGGCTTTTATGTTCAGAGTTTTGTTGGTGATATTGGTGAGGCAGTATATATATATATATATATATATATATATATATATATATATATATATATATATATATATATATATATATATATATATATATATATATATATATATATATATATATATATATATTAGATGCGACAGCGTTTAATACCCAGAAAATTTGTGTACATATCAATATTTTTCCTAATTTAGAAAGCATTATAGAGATATGAATATTAACCATCAGTAGATCCAGATTAATACCTGATGTATTGCCAACACTTTTTGTATCCCTCACAGTACAGTATTTCATGAATATTGAATATGATTTGGGGAGGGAAATTAATTAATTATCCTAAATTTAATGTATTTAATTCCAATCATCGATAGTAACAGGTGACCCCAGAGTTGACCGTCCCAGTACATGTTGTGAGTGATCCTGTTCAGTTGAGTAAGGCGACGTAATAAACCAGGAATGAACCTTACAAGAGAACAGAGGAGTGGACGAGGTGGATCACAGCGACTGAGTAACCCAACTCCCCACATTCCTCCTCGCTCTGAGCTGAGACACGAGAGAGAGAGAAAAAAAAAGAAATAAAAAGAAAAACAGAAGAACAACAACAAGACTATTTCCAGCTATGAATGAAACACTACACAATTCCGGACCGCTTAAGCCGTCTCCTATATTCTCCGGACCGGCCCTTATAAGTGTCAAAAGAAGCACCCGCCGCCAAACGTAAAGGTCCGATTAACAACTTTTATAATCCTGTGTTCTTGTTACAAAACTTTCCCATTGTTAGCTTCGGATGGAGGGCAGAAAATTGGTCCACTTTAGCCCCTCGCGGAGGCCTGAAATGAAATTGCCAAGTTGGGGCAGAGTGGCTCGAAATATTTGGCTGCAGTTTCCCTGCTATTGTCCGAGGAAATGTTTAAGATAACTTGGCAGATTTCTTCCTCGATTGGAGCGTGTGATGTTGTGGGTGCTGGAGGGTATTGGTGTGATGTTGTGGGTGCTCGAGGGTGTTGGTGTGATGTTGTGGGTGCTGGAGGGTGTTGGTGTGATGTTGTGGGTGCTCGAGGGTGTTGGTGTGATGTTGTGGGTGCTGGAGGGTGTTGGTGTGATGTTGTGGGTGCTGGAGGGTGTTGGTGTGATGTTGTGGGTGCTGGAGGGGTGTTGGTGTGATGTTGTGGGTGATGTTGTGGGTGTTGGTGTGATGTTGTGGGTGATGGAGGGGTGTTGGTGTGATGTTGTGGGTGCTGGAGGGGTGTTGGTGTGATGTTGTGGGTGCTGGAGGGTGTTGGTGTGATGTTGTGGGTGCTGGAGGGTGTTGGTGTGATGTTGTGGGTGCTGGAGGGTGTTGGTGTGATGTTGTGGGTGCTGGAGGGTGTTGGTGTGATGTTGTGGGTGCTGGAGGGGTGTTGGTATGATGTTGTGGGTGTTGGAGGGTGTTGGTGTGATGTTGTGAGTGATGGAGAGTGTTGGTGTGATGTTGTGGGTGATGGAGGGGTGTTGGTGTGATGTTGTGGGTGCTGGAGGGGTGTTGGTGTGATGTTGTGGGTGCTGGAGGGGTGTTGGTGTGATGTTGTGGGTGATGGAGAGTGTTGGTGTGATGTTGTGGGTGCTGGAGGGGTGTTGGTGTGATGATGTGGGTGCTGGAGGGGTGTTGTGGGTGATGGTGTGACGTGGGTTCTCTCTCTCTCTCTCTCTGTCTCTGTCTCACACACACACACACACACACACACCCCGTCACAATGGTGCCACTAATTGTGCCTCCCAACACCAAGTTCGCTATTTCCGACATTAAAACATAAAGTCATACCAATTATTTGTGTGTGTGTGTGTGTGTGTGTGTGTGTGTGTGTGTGTACAAGTTATTATTACCTCCCCGTGGCGCTCGTAACAATCCGCTACTCTTCTATTTGTCGCTAAGTTTTGTAATCTTCTTAATGGCGTTGAAATCGTGAATTGAGTGTTAGTGAACATGAAGGCACAGCGTCAACAAAGACATCGTGTTTTTGTTTCTTCGTCGTGGTTGTTGAATACCCAGTGGTGGGCGAGTGGTGGTCTGACAAGCCTACACACACACACACACATTAAGACTCTTTTACACACACACACATTAAGACTCTTTTACACACACACACATTAAGACTCTTTTACACATAAATATTACGTACATACTGTAAACCTTTTGATAAATACCTACATATATGTATTTTAACGACACATTAATTCCTATATGAAATGAGTTATTCTTAACTTGTTTTATTGAGTATTATGGAGCCCCCTTCCCAACACCCTGCGTAGTAAATATTTTTTTTTCACTAGGAAAGTCTCAGATGAAGTTTTGTTGACTGTTTGACGTAATAGACAATCTATTATTTTCAGGGTAAGTCTGTGAGAAAGTTATATTGACCAGTAACACAATCATTATTTTTTTTCCTAGGTGAACCTTTGATGAAGTTATATTGACTATTAACAATGGTAATTTTTTTTCCAGGTGAGCCTCCGGAGAGAGAGAGTCCATCAAGCGTGTGAGTCAGGAGTCTGTGTAACCTTATAGCAGAGTGACAGCAGGTAAGATACTAGTTAGAACAAGGCGAGGGACAGGTAAACCTCAGACACCAGAGAGAGAGAGAGAGAGAGAGAGAGAGAGAGAGTAAACTGTAGACTCACGGTAAGTAGACCACGGTTATGCCATACATAGAACACATTTAAGCTAGATTTACTACACGTGCAAGTCGTAATAATAAGCTATGTAAATTCTAGCTAAACCTGAGATAATGTAAAGGTGTGCAGGTGGTGGGGGGGGGGGGGTAGTGTGGTGGAGAGATTGGGGGGGGGTAGTGTGGTGGAGAGATTGGGGGGGGGTAGTGTGGTGGAGAGATTGATGGTGGGATTTTGTGGTAGCGTGATTATTATTATTTTCTTTATTTATTATTATTATTATTATTATTATTATTATTATTATTATTATTATTATTATTATTACTGTTATGTTTATTCATAGTAACAGCACATTATGTCGTGTTGTCGCTACGTTACTCACACATTCCCTCCTGTGGCAGGATGTGTGTGAGGACATAAGACCACATTCGTAAAACATTCACACAATTGTTATTTTGAATGGGCATTCTTCTGCTTTCTCAATGGCTGGTGATCACGAAATGGTCTGACACTTTCTTCCAATCCTGAGATGGTCACGAGGGGCAATAATGGGTTTATGGGAGTGGGTGGAATGGGTTTATGGGTTTAGTAGGAGGGTGTGTTTGTGAGTGTGGAGAGAGTGTGTTTATGGGTGGAGATAAAGTGGGTTAAGGGGTGTGGATAGAATGGGTTTATGGGTGTGGATAGAGTGGGTTTATGGGTGTGGATAGAGGTGGCTTATGGGTGTGGATAGAGTGGGTTTATGGGTGTGGATAGAGTGGGTTTATGGGTGTGGAAAGAGTGGGTTTATGGGTGTGGATAGAGTGGGTTTATGGGTGCGGATAGAGTGGGTTTATGGGTGTGGATAGAGTGGGTTTGTGGGTGTAGATAAAGTGGGTTTATGGGTGTGGATAGAATGGGTTTATGGGTGTGGATAGAGTGGGTTTATGGGTGTGGATAAAGTGGGTTTATGGGTGTGGATAGAGTGGGTTTATGGGTTTGGAGAGAGTGGGTTTATGGGTGTGGATAGAGTGGGTTTATGGGTCTGGATAGAGTGGGTTTATGGGTGTGGATAGAGTGGGTTTATGGGTGTGGATAAAGTGGGTTTATGGGTGTGGATAGAGTGGGTTTATGGGTGTGGAAAGAGTGGGTTTATGGGTGTGGAAAGAGTGGGTTTATGGGTGTGGATAGAGTGGGTTTATGGGTGCGGATAGAGTGGGTTTATGGGTGTAGATAAAGTGGGTTTATGGGTGTGGATAGAATGGGTTTATGGGTGTGGATAGAGTGGGTTTATGGGTGTGGATAAAGTGGGTTTATGGGTGTGGATAGAGTGGGTTTATGGGTGTGGTATAGAGTGGGTTTATGGGTGTGGATAGAGTGGGTTTATGGGTGTGGATAGAGTGGGTTTATGGGTGTGGATAGAGTGGGTTTATGGGTGTGGATAGAGTGGGTATGGGTGTGGATAGAGTGGGTATGGGTGTGGATAGAGTGGGTTTATGGGTATAGATACATACAGTGTAGAAGTCCATTAATTACTATATGTTTGCATGTATCGACGGCTGGGGAGGAAAAGCACACACACACACACACACACACACACACACACACACACACACACACACACTATTTCCTGCACGTTAGTCTGCCAGAATCCTCAGGTCTTCCCTCACTACAAACGTCTTCCCGTCGTCTCAGCAGCGTCGGGGACAGACAAGCTTGAGCTGTGTTGCTGAACTTCAAAGCTGGAGGACATTAAGTGAAAATAAGGCGACTGGAATAGGCAAGTGAGACCTAGAGCCCCTTTTGGTGTGTGTGTGTGTGTGTGTGTGTGTGTGTGTGTGTGTGTGTGTGTGTGTGTGTGTGTGTGTGGCATTATGAGGTTGTGAGATCTGACCAGAGATATAAGTTTACGGATTATAGTATAGCTACCACCAATATCACCACCTTCACCATTACCACCATCATCCCTACCACCATCCCCACCCACACTTCATCACCACCATCACTACCACCATCACTATTACTACCATTACTACTACCACCACCATTGCCACCACCACACACTACTACCACCACCAAAACGACCCACATTTACACTACCATCAGCACTACACACTACCACTATCACCACCATCCCAGTGTTCGTGCTGTGGTGGTTGGGGTGGGGGGGGGGGGGGGAGCAGACCTGAAAATTGAAGGTTTAGCCTCCCTGCCCCGACCATCAGACAAGACACAGACCCTAGACACACGACACTATATTTTTAGTCCGGTTGTTGTTGTTGGTGGTGGTGGTGGTGTGTTGTTGTTGTTGTTGTGGTGGTGGTGGTGGTGGTGGTGGTCTGCATCACTCGTCTCTTTTATAATGTATTGCAACATCAACAGTCAATACAATAACGTTCTCATACATCGTAATTGATTATATAACCTCAGTTAAAGGTAAGGTAAACAAAGGTGATTTATTATTATTATTATTATTATTATTATTATTATTATATTATTATTATTGTTATTATTATTGTTGTTGTTATTATTATTGCCAATTGATTGTTACTTTTTTTATATACACTCCACTTAATCTATGAACATGTAACATACAGACAGACACTGTATTAATGGCTTTAAAAAATAACAATTAAGATACAAAACAAAATAATATCATATACCAATATATTCTAACTTAAACATTTAATAACAAAGGTCTGAATGTATTAATATTGTTCATCAGAGTTACAGTTTGACATACAAAAGCAAGTCAGGCTGTATTTTTTGTAACAGTATATTGTAACTTGTGCAATTAGGAGTTTGAATACAGGTATATTTTAGAAAGAAACAAATTCACGACTAACTGAAATTGAGATGAAGTGCTCAGCTGATTAATAGTTGGGTATGTAGAAATAAGAGAGAGAGAGAGAGAGAGAGAGAGAGAGAGAGAGAGAGAGAGAGAGAGAGACACTGGACGGCTATATCCTCCAGCTGGTACACAACACTGGGTCGCTGTGGGCAATTCCTACCGTAAATTTGGTGGTCTCTGAAGGGGGGCAGGAGACTGTGTAATATTTATTCCCTGCATACATCTGCATGGCCACGATTCTGACTTGATATGTCTGTTGATGAGAGTGGAGTGTGAGAAGGAGGGAGGCGGTGGGGGGGGGGGAAGTGTGAGAGAGGGAGGGATGGGGTGGGTGGGAGGGTAAATGGAAATGTGAGGGACGGTGAAGGGAGGGAAGGAGGGTGGGGGTGGATGAATAGAAAAAACAAAATCTTCAAATATTAAAACAAAACAGACAGAACGTTTAAGTGTAAATAAAGATGAACAAACGTTGCCAGATGTAAACAGACAAAACAAAAACGTTCTAGTAGTAATTAAAACCAGAATCAAGTGATATGTGTTGGTAACAATGAAGAGTAGAAGGAGGACTAATGTGACCATGGCAACACGGGGAGAATCAGCTGATTGCCTTACATGTAAACATACATACATACAATCAAAGGGTTGACAGAGACCCCTGGGTCCTAGTGGAAGTTTGACCCTGACCTGTGGCACTGACCTTTGACCTAGTTTCTCCCAAATTATACCATCTCTTCAGTGACCGACATTCAATCCTTCTGCCAAGTTTTATCAGAATTGATCGTCATTTTTATGAGATATGGCGGTTATTTATACACACACATACACACACAAAGCGACACGATAGCCTCAGACACATTCCAGACCGAAGTTTATTTAGAGCAACAGTCGGGCAGCAGCACGCATGGAAAATTATATATATATATATATAATATATATATATATATATATATATATATATATATATATATATATATTATATATATATATATATATAATATATATATATATATATATATGGGTTATACTGAATTGCACTATACCCCAGTAAATGCAATATGCAAACTACACATCTGGTGCACTATACTGCAGCATATTTATACACCAGTAGCAGCAGTATACGACATACACAAGGCCCGGGCGGCTATACTGCAAAATATATCAGGGAATGTTTATACAGCAACACAGACACCATTGAGGTAAACTCGTTGTATTGAAAGCCAGCAGTGAGTAACGACGCTGCTGGCTGAATACATTTATTTTTTTTTACTTTCTTTAGAGAATATTTACATTGCATGGTTTTTATCTCGGATTTTTTTTTCGTGTGCATCTTAGAGAAAAAATCTGGACAAGGGAATCCTATGAATTTTTAATCCATTTTTTTTTCTCTCGACTTGTTTGAGTAAATTGTTTTTTGTTTTTTTGTTTTTTTTAGGTCGGGAAGCTGAAACTCCCATTTGTATTCCTGATGGTACGACTTGATGCGTTGATGAAATATTTTGCTTTGTATTTTTAGTTTGACTTTTATTTTCTCCTTATCCTCACGAATGAGAGCGTAGCCATGGCTGTCTGTCTGTCTGTGTCTAGGGGGGTGTTAAGGTAGAGTTCCAGTGCTAATTAATCTCTCTCTCTCTCTCTCTCTCTCTCTCTCTCTCTCTCAATCAGACAGGCAGAGAGAGATAGTCACTCCAGGGCCACAAATAACACCACCCTCAGGTTGTGAATCTGATAAAATCGAAGACCTGGCAGACGCTTCCTGGAGCCTGCCACGGCGGTCATGCAACCCTGCCAGTCACCAGAGCGGCGCCCCTCCTCCCCCCCACACACACACTCACTCACACACTCTCTCAATCAATTACACACACACACACACACACACACACACTCAAGACACATATCAATAAGGACAGAAGAGGGTGGGGGGGGGGGGGGCTATGTGTTCCTTTATAACAATTGCTTTGTGCCTAATAGCGGAGGCCGGGCCGTAAAGAATAGTTCCCCCTCTCTATCCCCTGCGTGTCGTAAAGCGGGGCTGTGAGTGCGTATAGGCGAGGCGTTGAGTGCGTGTTGGGGTCATGGTAGTAACCGCTGCTAAATGAACCCCCGGTGAAGGTAACGGTATACATAGGAGTGTCTGTGGTGTGTGTGTGTGTACCTCCCCTCCGTCCCTCCCTCTTTCTCTCACTTCCCTCCCTTTTTCATTCTCTCACCTGCCTCCCTCTTTCCCTTCCTCCCTCCCTACCCCTTTCCCTTCCTTCCTCCCTCCCTCTTTCCCTTCCTCCCTCCCTCCCTCTACGATGAGTATTTATGAGGGGGTGTCGATACTCATGCTAAGGAATTTTTACGGGTCTTGATCCTCCTTTTGTCCTACATTGAGTATTTATGAGAACTTATGAGTATTTATGAGAACTTATGAGTATTTGTGAGAGCTAAAAAAAAAATATTAGTTTTGGGGAGATATTTTCCATTTTGTAATTTTTTAATGCAGTCTGTAGTGTTGGTTAGGTTAGGTTAGGTTATTGAAGCAGCTAGGTGACGTAACAGAGAGTTTGATATGGACGGTGGGATTGTGTGTGATATGAAGACGTCATGGAGAATCATTCTTTTAGGGCGGCTCAGATCATGACAGGCGCAGTCCTTGACAGGCATAAAGACATGACAGACAGACGCATGCACTAGCCTATCTGGCATAAATTCATGACAGACCTGCGTACCATATCAGGCATACGTACCATGACACATAAAACCATGACAGACATACGTATCATGACAGTTTGATATAGAACCATGACAAGCGTAGTCACCCCTTAACAAGACAGGCAGCGTTGAGGAGGACTCGCCCTAACAAACGATGGCAGCAGCGGCGGCGGGGACACAGGGGGCTGGAGGTCTTACAACGTGAACCCGAGACCTTCTTGTGACGCCCATTACTCAGGCAAGAGCTTAAGCTTAGGAGAGAAAGCGTGTGTCAATAGATGAAGTAAATGATGTTGAAATGAAAACGCGAGAAGGTTTTGAGAGCAGGGCGAGGCGAGGCGAGGCGAGGCGAAGCGAAGCGAGGCAGAGCTGGGCAAGGCGGTGTGGGGCGGGGCGGAGCAAGGTGGTGTGGGGCGGTGTGGTGCGGGGCGGGGCGGTGTGGTGCGGGGAGGTACGGTGTGGTGCTGGGCGGGGCGGTTTGGGAGTGGTTTACAGAAACAGTCAGGGCAAGCAGTGTGATGATGACTTTATGCTTCATACTCGAGTGTGTGTGTGGGGAGGGGGGGTTGACCTGGTGACTCTTGTAAGGAGGTGGGAGAGAAGGAGGGAAGGAAGGAATGAAAGAGAGAGAGAAATAGAGAGAGGGAGAGAGAACACCCAAAATTATTAATATATTCTGCACGCGAACCAATAATGTGTTATGATCTTGCTTAGCTCTTTCAGCACACACACACACACACACACACACACACACACACACACCATCAACACAGAATGATGATGCAGGTCTAATGGTGATGGAAGAATGGTGATAAAGTTCTTTTTAAATGGGAAGAAATGTGAGGGGGAAGAGGTAGGGAAGGGGAGGGGGGGGAGGAGTAGGATAAGGAAGGGATATAGTTTTCAAACGAGGAGGAGAGGGAAGGGGGATGAGGAGAGGAGAGGGGGCGATAAATGGGGGAGATGGCAGAATGGGAAGTAAACATTGTAATTAAGGAAGAGAGGAAGGAAAGGATGGGAATGGGGATTTAGGATGGGGGATGAATGGTTTTGTTTATAAGTGTGCATGGGGAAGGGGTGAAGATTTGAGGATTGAGGAAAGGGTGTTAAGGCGGGATAAGGGGGGGTACTGAAGAAGGATAAAGGGTGAGGAAGGGTATCTGAAGGTTGAAGGGGGACCAGGCAAGACACCCTAGCACGAAATAACATCCCCTTCCCCCTCCCTTTTGTCCTCTTTACCCCTTACCTCTCTTCCCCTCGTTCCCCGTTATCCCTATCTCCTCTTCCCCTTACCACCCTTACTCTCTTTCCTTTTACCTACATCTTTTTTCCCTTACCCCCCACCCCCTCGTGTCTCCTTCCTCTTGTTTCCCCTTACTCTTCTCCTTCACCCCCTCCCCCCTCGTTTCCCTTTACTCCTCTTCTCCTTTCCTCCTGCTAACCTGAGGCACCTCCATAATTTATGCCCCTCCCCTCCTCCCACTACCCCCCACCCCTCCTCCCACTACCCCCCACCCCTCCTCCCACTACCCCCACCCCTCCTCCCACTACCCCCACCCCTCCTCCCACTACCCCCACCCCTCCTCCCACTACCCCCCACCCCTCCTCCCACTCACCCCCCACCCCTCCTCCCCCTACCCCCCCACCCCTCCTCCCACTACCCCCCACCCCTCCTCCCACTACCCCCCCCACCCCCCCCCCACCCCTCCGCCCACGCCCCCCCCACCCCTCCTCCCCCGACCCCCCCCCCCTCCCCCCACTACCCCCCCACCCCTCCTCCCACTACCCCCCACCCCTCCTCCCACTACCCCCCACCCCTCCTCCCACTACCCCCCACCCCTCCTCCCACTACCCCTCCCTCCCCTCCTCCCACTACCCCTCCCACCCCTCCTCCCACTACCCCTCCCACCCCTCCTCCCACTACCCCTCCCACCCCTCCTCCCACTACCCCTCCCACCCCTCCTCCCACTACCCCTCCCACCCCTCCTCCCACTACCCCCCCACCCCTCCTCCCACTACCCCCCACCCCTCCTCCCACGACCCCCACCCCTCCTCCCACTACCCCCCACCCCTCCTCCCACTACCCCCACCCCTCCTCCCACTACCCCCCACCCCTCCTCCCACTACCCCCCCACCCCTCCTCCCACTACCCCCCACCCCTCCTCCCACTACCCCCACCCCTCCTCCCACTACCCCCCACCCCTCCTCCCACTCCCCCCCACCCCTCCCCCAACCCCCACCCCTCCCCCCACCCCCCATGGCCCTTGTGGGAGGACATTAAATGGCACGACGCGGGGGAGGCCTCGTTGTCAGAGCCCCCCGCGCTAGGGAGTCGTTGTACCCGGTCGCTAAATGGCACTGCACTAATTGGTGTTGTAGTAAATGGCACTATACTAAATGATAATACCCTACATGGCACTCCACTTATTGGCGATGTTATAAAGGGCACTAAGTGGTAATGTACTATAGATGGCACTGCAGTGATTGGCGTTGTAGAAAGTGGCATTTATCGATATTTGAAGTGTACTAAATATTACAACACTTATTGTGATTAATTGGCCCTACACTAAATGGCACTTTTGGAAATGGAACTGCACCATTTGGCAGTATGATGGCGTTGATGTTATATTAAGTGGCACTGCATTAAATGGCACTGTAAGAATCGTACAGAATGCCTATACAGTGATACAGTCTTCAGTGTCCCTTTTATTTCCCTGACGAACAATAAAACATCAAAAAATCACTCACTTCTACTCAGCCAAAATAATTTCAGGAAAAATCAAATAACTTTACACACAAATTCGTAACTATAAAAAAAAAAAATATATATATATATTTTAGTTATAGTTATGAGTGGTGATGGAAATGATGTTATGGTCCCCTCCTCACTCCCCTACCCTCCACCTACTCTTACCTCCCTCCCTCACCTCCTCTTCCTCACCTCTTCCTCACCTCTTCCTCACCACCTCTTCCTCACCTCTTCCTCACCTCCTCTCCCTCACCCATACCATTACCTCCCCATTTAAATCTTCTCCATTTCTGACTTTAATTTGTTTTTATATGATTTATCTGTTTTCTCGTACGATAATTTGACAATTATTTAAACGCCGATGCAATGTTTTTTTTTTTTTACTTCATACGATTGTTTTTTCTCCCTTACGACATTTTATAAAACTTTTACAGAAGGATTATTGATTTTTTTCACTCCTCCATGAACGACAACTTTAGGAATATAATTTTTTTTCTTTAATTTTCGATAGTTTTATAAAATATTTCGTTAGGATTGAATTCTTTTTTTTTCGGTCACTGTAATGATTTTATGAAGGCCACAACAAGGCAATGATTTCTGTGACCACACACACACACACACACACACACACACACACACACACACACACACACATAGGGCAATAATCAGTTCCTGTATTAATGACACAACGATGAATGTCAATATATGATACCTATAAATGGCTCATAAGGAGACAGACCAATAGCGATAAATGGCTCATAAGGGGACAGACCAATAGCGATAAATGGCTCATAAGGGGGCAGACCAATAGCGATAAATGGCACTCAGGTGAAGTTCTTTGTTATATAACATTGTGGCAGAAATGGCACTTAAGGAAACGATAAATAACTCTAGGGAGCAATAAAATGGCAGTTGGTTAGAGCAATATGTTGTATGGCCATAAATCGCAGTAGCTGGCACTGATAAATGGCATTAGGGGTAAAGTTATATTCATGACGATAGATGGCGTTTGGGGCAGTAAGTGTTATAAGTAAATAAGTGTAAATAAATGGCACTTTGGGGGGGGGGTTATTACGCAGGTTTAAATGGCAGCGAATGGAACTAAGGAGGAAGCCGTTTATCACTCGGGGGAAGACAATGTTATATAAAGATAAGTGGCACTAAATGGTTCTAAGGGGGGGGGGGGCAATAAAAGGGACGCCATTGTTGCCCAGCTCTGGCTTGTGTCGCGGCATTAAATGTATTGTTTTAATTAATGTCAGGATGGTTATATTTCCCTTGGCCCGGGTCACGCTGCCTGTTAATTGATCTGTTAATGGTGCCAGCGTATGGTGGTGCTTTGTGGTGGCACTGTATGGTGGCAGTGTATGGCGGTGGTTTATGGTGGCAACGTATGGCGGTGGTTTATGGTGGCAGCGTGTGGCGGTGGTGTATGGTTGTGGTTTATGGTGGCAGTGTATGGCGGTGGTGTATGGTGGCAGCGTATGGCGGTGGTTTATGGTGATATTGTATGGTGGCAGCGTATGGTGGTGGTCTGTGGTGGTACTGTATGGTGGTAATCTATGATGTCACTGTCAGATAGTAGTCTATGGTGACACTATTTAATGGTGGTGTGTGGTGGCATTGTATGGTGGCTTTGTATGGTGGTTCCTCATGTTGGCTCTATATAGTGGCACTTAGTTATGGCTCTGTAACAGTGTATTATGGCACTGTAGAGGTGATTAGTGGTGCTTAGTAATACAGTTGTTAAGATAATAATAATAATAATAATAATAATAATAATAATAATAATAATTCACCCCACAACAGGTATATTAACAAACAATTTTAATATATTTCGTCTATGATATAAATCCAGCTTATATATTTTTATACATAACGCCAACTATACAACAGCTTCAATATTAAATACCAGAGATGTTTTTATTTATCTATCTCTTCCTCATTCTATAATAATAATAATAATAATAATAATAATAATAATAATAATAATAATAAAGAAGATTATCAACACATGAATTTACGAGCGGGAAAAAACACGAAAAAACACCAACGTGCCGTAAAATATCTGGTTTAATATTGTGTCGGGTTTTTACAGTGGCCAATTTGTCGGTTATGAGCGTAAATCTAATGAAAGTACAGCAGAGAATGAGGGGATTAATATTAACCGAGAATAAAATATTTTGGCGTGTAATTTCTACGTCAACGAAGCTTCTTTTGTGTGTGTGTGTGTGTGTGTGTGTGTGTGTGTGTGTGTGTAATTGGATTTTTATCGTCGTGTTTGAGGTTTGTCGACGTTCCCTAGTCTTGGTACTACTTGAGGAGGGGGATGGAGGAGAGAGAGTGGGGGTGGAGGGTAAAGAGGGGGAGATGGGGGGAGGGAGAGGGAGGGGGGGTCCTGCCTTCTCTCCTCCGTCTCTAATGACTAAATGGTTTTAATGGGTTTTTAAGACACGTTTTCACATCATTTTCTTCCTCCCTCTTGCTGTCCCCTTTACTTTCCCTCCTCTTCTCTCCCTCCTTCCTTCATCCCTTCTTCCTTTCCTTCCTCCTGTCCTCACAATTCTCCCTCCTTCCCTCCTTTCATCCCTCTCTCTTGCTCTCCCTTTCCCTTTCTTTATTTTCTATCCCCGTCTCTTCGTCATCTTGCCCTCATTCCCCCTTCCCTATCGCCCCTCACTCTTTCACTTCGTCCCTCTCCCTTTCACTTCGCCCCTCTCCCTTTCTCCCTTTCACTTCGCCCCTCTCCCTTTCACTTCACCCCTTTCTTGCTCCCTTTCCTCATCCTCCTATCGTCTCCTGAAAGTAAGTGAACGTATCTAGTTGTGGTATAGTCTCATTGCAGTTTGGTCGCCATTTTGTTACAGTTATGAATAACAACTTAAGATGTGATTTATGGTGTCCGTGTAATAGGTAAACTTAACTAACTCACATTTTGAGAATCCGTCGTAGTGCCGCAGAAACGTAAGTTAAGGTGATCTGATATGTTCTTGTATATCCCGGAAGAAGGAAAAATTAATTTGAGAACTTTTGATAATCTTTCTTTTGTGCAGTGACTTAAGTTAGCCAGTAGTTGAAGTTAGTTAGGTATTTTTTCCATGTCTCTGGTTTTTTTGGGGGATATTTTTTCTTCTTTCTTCTTTCACTACAAACCTTTGAGGATGTTTCTTCGTGACGTACCTCAAGGGTGAACCAGTTGGACCGGTTCTCACATTTCCGGTTCTAGAGACAATTTTAGCCGAGCAAACTTTTGGGAATCGGGGTCGTGGTCGCCTGGGTCTTGTGTCTCTGTGTTTGTCTTTTAACAGTGAATATTTACACACCAGCCTCTCATAAGTTTAATTGTTTGTCGTCAGCGGCGGAGTGAAACATGGAGGACGTAGCGCCCCCTAGCTAGAAAGGGGAGAGACAAGGGGGAAAGGGGCAGAATATGGGGTGAGTGGATGTGATTGTAAATACTACCCTTGAAGTGGAGTGATGAGGGGGGGTAAATAAGGGTTAAAGGGTAGGGGGACATGCGAGTTACATTTACGGACACTAAGGGGAAGGGAATGAGGGGGAGGGGGTAAAGGTTAGGGGGTGCTTGTAAGTGGAGGGGGAGGATAACTAACGGGGGGGGGGGGTGAGGGGTGAGGCGACGCACCCCTCAGCCTTGTGTGAGGGGAAAGAGAAGGAGGTCTGGCGGGACTGTTAGTGTGTGTCACCCTGACTTATTGTGTGCTGTTCTGGCCCGCCAACCCTCGCCCCTCCCCGCCCCTCCCCGCCCCTCCTCCTCTCCCCTCCATGATTCCTCTCTTCCTCCCTCCACGACCTACCCCCCCTTCCCACTAAGATACCTCCCTTCCTTCTACCCTCGCCCCCACCACTTCTCTCTTCCACTATTTCTCACCTTCCTTCCACTTTTCCTTCATTCCACCACAACCCACATTAACTACCCCTCCTTATGCCATGCCCCCACTCCTTCCACTCCTTCTCCCCTCCTTCTACTACCCCTCCCTTTCTTCCACTACTCCCGACTCCCTCCACCACTCCCCCACTACCTCCACCACTCCCCCACTCCCTCCACCACGCCCCCACTCCCTCCGCCACGCCCCCTCCACCCACTCCCCCTCATCTTCCTACCCTAATGCCCCTGGGTTTAGGAGGAGGGGGCATCGACGTTCCCCCTGTCATGGGAATATTGGTTGAAAGAGGAACTACCCTTCCCCCCTTCCCCCCTTCCCTTTGCCCTTCCCCTTTCTCTCCCTCTCCCCTCTTCTCCCCAGAGTGATATAGCTGGGGAGAAAGAGAGAAGAGGGGAGGAAAGAGAGGAAACAAACCAGACACGAAGCAAAGTACTGAAAAATAAAGGAGTACCGAGAGACAGCCGGATTGTGGAGAGAGAGAGAGAGAGAGAGAGAGAGAGAGAGAGAGAGAGAGAGAGAGAGAGAGAGAGAGTACGAATTCAAAGTGTAAATGAAAAAAAGAAAGAGAAGAAAAACGATGAGACAGAAATAATTGATAATTTTCACTTACAAATAATGGATGGAAAAGGTATATGGAATAGGTTGATGATAGAAAAGAGGCAGGTATATAAACGCAAATGGAATAGGTAGCGACCAACTGGAATATGGAAAAGAAGGTTAAACTGATGGCCTTTTTAATTAAGGTACGATGGAATAGGGACAGGGAAGAATGATGAAAGGGGAACAATCAAAAGAAAAATGAGAGAAGGGAAAGAGGACTTAAGGACCCTACTAACGAACGGAGGAAAGGGAGAGGGATAGAAGAGCTGTAGGAAAGACGAAAGAAATGGAAGGGTAAAAGGAAGGGAGACTTGAAAACCTTTTGGGTCAACTGTGTAAATAAATGCTGTGGAATATTTAGGAGGTTTTAAGCGATAGAGAGACGAGGATCCTGATGTAAGAGAGGGAGAGGGAGAGAAAGGGATGGGAAGAGAGAGAGGGTGGGTGGAAAAGAAGGAGAGAGGGAAGGAAGGAGTGGAGTGGAAAGAGACAGAGAGAGAAAAGGGAAGGAGAGGGAAAGGAATAAAGAAAAACAATTAATGATGGCTCAGCATGTAAGATATTATATATAAAAAAAAATTATCCCTAAATTTCTTAAGATTTACGCAAGAGAAAAAAAAATCATATTCTTCTATAAATTTTATTCGTAAAGATAAACAAACAAATAAATTTCTCACTATCAGATGAAATGGAAGACCAATTAATGTTTTTGTTTTGTTTTTGTTTTTAGATTTTTGCAAACGTAGTCGATTGTCAAGATGTTTTTGTGTGTAGCTCGTCTTGTTGGAGTTCCTTGTGTGAGAGAGAGAGAGAGAGAGAGAGAGAGAGAGAGAGAGAGAGAGTTGTTTACAATTGCAGGAGTATACAGTAGGGAGAGGAGGAGAGGGAGGAGGAGAGGGAGGGGGAGGAGGGAGGGAAGGAGGAGAGGGGGGGGGGGAGGGAGAGGAAATCCTACGCCATGAAGAATCCGGAGCGACAGGACGAGAGTATCACACACCCTGAGTTGCATTTTCCCTGTGTGTGTATGTGTGTGTATGTATGTCACACTCCCTTGTGCCGCAGTGCAGTGTGGTGGTGGGGAGGGGATGTGTCTAAAGAGGGGGGGGGGAGATGGTTGGAAGGGGAAATGGTATATGGTCTGGGGGGGGGGGAGAGGGAGAGATAGTGAGTCTTGGTTATAAGGAAGAGCATTAAAGCCTTTACTTGTTTTTATGTGGTGGTAATGGTGGGGGAAGGGATGGGAGGGGGGTGGAAGGGGAAAAGAAAATGGAAGAGGATGAAAAAGAAAAAAAAAGACACTGGGATGGGAAGAAGGAAGAGGGGAGGGGTTAAAGAAAAGTAGATTGGGAAGGGGAGTAGGAGGTGGGGAAAGGAAGAGAGGTGCAAGAGGGGAAGGGGAGGAGGGGTAGGAAGGGGAAGGGGGGGGGAGGGGAGGCACTATAAGACATACATATATACACACATGAGAGGAGGCGGTAAAGAACAACTACACCAACTGTGTTATTGTTTTGTTGTGGGGAAGGAGGGGGGGGGAGAGGGGAAGGGGAAGAATAGGGAAATGGGTGGGAGGGAGAGACGGTATGGGAGAGGGTATCCACCATAGTGTATTTATATATATATGGGGAGGATGGGAGTAATGAGGTGGGGAGGAAAGGAGGATGACTTGGGTAATTGGGGAGGATGATGTAGTTAGTTAGCTGGGGAGAGGTTGATGTGGGGAGGAGAGGAATGTGAGGTGGGGAGGAGGGATAATGAGGTGGGGAGTAGGGGAGGTTGACGTGGGGAGGTGAGGAGGAGTGTTATGAGCGGTCGCATCAACACCCCTACGTTTTATTGCGGATTATAATGGCGTCTGTGTCTTAGTGGCGCTCGTTATGATTTTGTGGGGATATTTACCAAGCCAAGCTCCCTAGCCCACTCTTCCCTTGTCCTGGTGATGTTGGCTTGGTGATGGTGGTGCTGGCTTGGTGGTGGTGTTAATGGTGCTGGCGTATTAGTGATGGTGCTGGCTTAATGGTGGTGCGAGTGGTAAGGGCCCCTGACTCCCTGGTGATGGCTTAAGCTAGATGATGGTCTACTGATAATACGTAGTGACTTGTTGTTCCTTCTGGCTTACTCAAAGAGGGTAGATTGACTAACCTATCCTATCCTATCCTATCCTATTCTATCCTATCCAAGTGGCTATATTAACATTATATAGCGGACTAAGAGAGTATTATATATGCTTTAGGTGTGTGTGTGTGTGTGAGAGAGAGAGAGGGAGAGAGAGAGAGAGAGAGAGAGAGAGAGAGAGAGAGAGAGAGAGAGAGAGGTTGTTGATGTTGACCCCTACAAGAGATGGAACACAATAGCAAGAGTTTATACGCCAACACCTTCCTGGAAATAATAATAATATTGATAAAAGTATAAACCCGGGTATGTAAGTGCTTCTTGTACCTCCTATGACAAACAAACATATCTACACGTTTTCTCCTCTGTGTGTGTGTGTGTGTGTGTGTGTGTGTGTGTGTTTCGTATGTTTAGTGTTTTAGTTCCAAGAAGCTCTGAGACGGAGGGACAAACACGATGAGTAATTGTTTTTTTGTTTTTTCCTTTTATCTCAATGTTTGTTTGTTTTTATGTCACACACACACACACACACACACACACACGTGACACATACATGTGTGTGTGTGTGTGGGGTTTATAATTTGTTTCTCTGAATACACACACACACGTCCACAAGCACGTACACACAAACACACACAAGCACGTGCACGCAGACACACTCAAGCACACACACACACACACACACACACACACACACCATCAAGAAACATCTGCTGTGTATTATAAACTACGGCTGATGCTGCTGGCTCCGTACCTTGTGAGTGTTAGGTTCAGTGACCCCTGAAATACCACAGGGATGAACAACAGTAATGGCAGCAGCAACAGTTGTAGCAAGAACACTGTCAGCAACAGCAGTTAACAGCAGTAGTAGAATCGTGCGTGGTGTGTCGTGAAGAAGGTGGTGGTGGCGGTCGATGGTTAAATCTGCTTGCTAAGACGTGACGTGAAAATATATACAGCAAATATTTTTTTTTCTGTGTCTATGCGATTTATTGTCTTTTTAAAAATCCTCTTGAATTCCGCTTGAGCAGTTTACAGAACTTTGTCATCCTGAGTAATGAGTCTCTCTCTCTCTCTCTCTCTCTCTCTCTCTCTCTCTCTCTCTCTCTCTCTCTCTCTCTCTCTCTCTCTCTCTCTCTCTCTCTCTCTCTCTCTCTCTCTCTCACACACACACACACACACACACACACACACACACACACACACCTACGACCCAGCCTGACCTATCTCACCTCCCCCTCTTCACGTGTGACTCTTGACCCACAGGCCTCCATAGGGTGAGTGTTGGGGGGGGGGGGTAAGGTGAGGTAGTAAGAGAGGGGGAGTGGGAGGAGGGGGTCACCAGGACTCGCCACCTCCCCTGATGTATCCTCCAAACGCAACTTGACGTGTCAGGTAAGTTGGATAGAAAAGACTGATTAGGAAGCCAACGCATTAGCTAATTGGCCTAATGGGCGCTGCATTTGTGCCGGTGGGAAAGACTTATTATGGTGAATTAGATTTATAAAGAGACGAGAGGATGGGGGAGGGAGGGGGGATGACAATTGTGGGGGGGGGGAGATAATGTATTTTGTAGGTCAGGTTTATGTGGTTATGGGTTTGGTAGTGAGGGGGGGTCAGGGTGTAGTAAGGAAAGTTCCCATCTGCTGTAGTGAGTTGGAGACGATACAGTTTGTGGTTTAGTGGGTTTGCAGTATCGAGACTGATTTAGGAACCGGTTTTAGTGGGTTTACAATATCGAGACTGATTTAGGAATCGGTTTTAGTGGGTTTACACTACCGAGACCGATTTAGGAACCGGTTTTAGTGGGTTTACAGTATCGAGGCTGATTTAGGAACCGGTTTTAGTGGGTTTACAGTACCAATACGGATTTAGAAACCAGTTTTAGTGGATTTACAGTACCGAGACCGATTTAGGAACCGGGTTTACTGGGTTTACTGTACTGGCCAGAAAGGTTTAAATTACGGAATCTGATTTCTGAACCTTTTTTGCAGTTGTTGGTTTGCATATTGATAAAAAACTTTATTTGCGTTTCTTGAATCGTGTGTGTGTGTGTGTGTGTGTGTGTGTGTGTGTGTGTGTGTGTGTGTCCACGTAAAATAATGAAGGGAGTACAATGTGGTTTTTTTTTTACACGTAATATAATGTGCTTCAAGAGTCATTAATGTAAATAATGTAAATGAGATGTTAATTTACTTCGGTTCATTAACTTCCTCTAAAGAATATTGATCAACTATTTTTTTTTTTGGGGGGGGGGGGGGGGTGGAAATTTACACCTGAAAAAAAACACAACAGCATTTTGGAACCACATTCTGAATCTTGATGATGTGTAAACAGCTTTTGATTACGGTAAATGTGAAGGAATTTTTTTTTTTTTTTTTTTTTTTTGCATGGAAAGGCACAAGGGAACTAGACACTTGAAACATAGAAAATACTAACCAAGAACATACATACATACATGCATACATACATACATTCATACATACATACATACATACATATATACATACATATATATACATACATTAGACCATCTTAACATCTGACTACAACAAAAACAAACACAGAGGTTGTATTATGACATCATTACCAAGATGGCCTCCCGCCTAAGTTGGTGTGTGTGTGTGCAGAGGTTTAAGAGAGAGAGAGAGAGAGAGAGAGAGAGAGAGAGAGAGAGAGAGAGCCATTATGCCTCAACGTTGGAAGCGTTAATGTGGCGTGTGTAATGATTTTTTAATTAGATTGCAAGACGCCATTAAGTGTTATGAAGTAGTTTTTGGCTGTGTGCATTCTGGTAGTGGTGTGTGTGTGTGTGTGTGCGTGTGCGTGTGTGTGTGTGTGTGTGTGTGTGTGTGTGTGTGTGTGTGTGTTCTCTCTTACTTACCCATATGACTCGGTAAAAAACAAACAACGTGTGTGTATTAATTCCTTCACTATGGGTATTAAAAATGTCTGTTTATATTTTAAGTGTTTGGAAAAGGAACAATTAAAACAGAATTATATATATTATAGAATCGTGTATGTATATGTGTATTGGTTTTATACATCAAGAATATATGTATAGTTTTTGTGAGTTAGTTTTGTTGACTTTTGTTACGAGTTAGTGAAAAGAAAAAAGTATATTATTTGATGCTCTTTTAGTAAGGCAGTAAAGTCGAATTTCTAGTATTTTTCGTCAATGTTATTTCGGAGAATTCCCGTCGTGGTGAGAGGTCTGGTAAAGCCTCTTCACTTAGCTTACGACTTGCTCAAAACTAAACATAAATTCTAACTTTTTTTAATGAGGAAATAAAAAAAAAGTGAATTCCTGGTATTTTTTTAGATTATCATTATTATTTTTTTTTAGTACTCATTATAGGTATTGGTGGTATGTGTTTGTTCAGGGGAGTGAGGTATATATACGACTGCATACTGTTATTGCTTCCCAGAAAGAACATTACTATTGATATATTTAATAGACTAGAGCTAAAAAAAATAATAGTATGAGTATTGATTATCTGTACAGGGGAGGACCAGACAACACAACGCTAGAATTGATGTTTGTAATAGATCTATGAAACAAACTTCTATTTACGATTATCTTTAATTTATTAGTCAATTAAGTATCATATGATGTATTTTGTGGGTTATTTTGGTGGTGGTTTATTGATTGTTATTTATTAATGTGATTTTGCTATATATTTCCTCGTGTAATTTTAACTAGTCCTTTTACTATTATTATTTTATTGCTATTTCCTATTACAAATTTTGATAGCCTCTCTCTCTCTCTCTCTCTCTCTCTCTCTCTCTCTCTCTCTCTCTCTCTCTCTCTCTCTCTCTCTCTACATCCTCCCTTCCCTCTCCATCACCTTCCTACTTTCCTCCCTTCCTACCTCCCCATCCTTCCCCCCCTCCCCCACCCCATCCCCCATTAGTGAGGACTGAAGATGTGTGTGGTGGCATTAAGAGAAAAAGTCAATGTTTCTTGTCAGGGTGAATAAGAGTGTGTGTGTGTGGGTAGGGGGGTTCTCTGTGACTGTGTGTGTGTGTGTGTGTGTGTGTGTGTGTGTGTATACCAATCGGGTTAGGTGTGTGAAGCCAAGCGGTATCTAGATCCGATAATCATGCACACTCTCCTGGCTTTCTTCCCGTTGCATATGCAGGCCCTGTTGCACACTCGACTCCTAATGACCGTACCGTTATTGCAGCGACCTGTTAGTGTATCGTCTCGTGGGCTCTGTTGATTGTCCCTCCACCTCCTCCTAGTCCTCCTTCTAACAACCTCATTACAGCTGCACTAACAACCCAGCCTATTTGGGAGGGAGGGAAGGTCAGACACACGCGAATTGGTCAAGATGTTCGCTAATGGGTATTTTGCGTGTGTCGTTTTTATACCTCTTGTTTCGGCTGCCAGGGTTGTTTGTGTGTGAGAGAGAGAGAGAGAGAGAGAGAGAGTTCCCTGAAGTTTGAGTTATTCTTCGTCGGGTGTTTTTGTTTTGTTTGTTTTACTGTTTGTTTGTTTTAATTGTGTCCCTTATACGGGTTGTGAACGATCATTACACACACACACACACACACACACACACACACACACACACACTTATTATCCCAGGAAAGTGCACGGCCTCAAGGAGGTCGGCATCGGTCAGTGGTACTCCAAGGTAAAAGATCTCTGTGGTCTCAGCCGTCAGTCTCCCACACTTCCTTTCATCTCACATTTACCTAGTGAGGAGGCAGCTGAGATAATTAATAACCATTTTGCTACCATATGTCAGACCTTACCCAGTCTTGACCTCACTCTCCTCCCGGTTTACTTACCTTCCCTCCCCCCTCCCAGTGTTCAACCATATGAAATCGCCAACAAACTCCTGAAATTTAAATCCAAACGCTCCACGACCCCAATTGACCTCCCAATCAAAATATACAAGGAGTTTGCAGTCGAACTTGCCACCCCCCTTTGTTCTATTATTAATGCATCCCTCAGACAAAGCAAATGCCCTAATGAATGGAAAACCGCATTTGTCACCCCCATCCCCAAGGTCACCACCCCACAGTCCCCTAACGACCTCAGGCCAGTTGCCATTACCCCCATACCCAGTCTACTTTGTGAGGACTTTATTTTTGAGTGGGCATTTGCCAGTATCTATCAGTCAATTGATTCACAGCAATGTGGCAATATGAGGACCTCCTCTACATCACACTGCTTGGTGAGCTTTCTGGATTTTCTGCACAAAAACTTGCAGAAACGAAAGACATCACTGGCCGTTGCTCTTGTGGACTTCAGGAAGGCCTTTGACCTTGTTGATCACTGCACTGTTATCAACAAGGCTATTGCACTAGGGCTGCCCACCAACCTCACCAACATTAGCAATGTCGAGGTAGGGAACGAACTTGCAAACAGCGATCACAAAGAAATTCGATTCCAGTTAGATTTTCTGGGCAGGCGTAAGGAAAATTCCACTAAAGTACCAGATTTCAGAAGGGCAAACTTTGACAGCTTAAAGAGGCAGCTGAGAGAGGGGGTGTCGCGCTTGGCCGTGAACCTGACAGATGACTCAGACCTGATAGCGACATCTGAGACTGCCGAGTTCCACGTCAATTTAAATAATGAGTTACTTAATGCACAGAGGCAGAACATACCATACAAAAAACTCAGATCAGACAACAATGACCCTAAATGGATAAATAATTATTTAAAGAACATCATTGGCCAAAGGAAGGCTATAGGTAGAGGATAAAGCGTGGCGAAATTTACCTCCAGGATTATTATAAGATATTGGCAAGTAGGGTTAAAACCGAGATAAGGAAAGCCAAGAGGAATAATGAGGTAAGGATAGCAAGGGAGGCGAAGACAAACCCCAAAGGATTCTACCAAATGTATCAAACTAAAACACGAGAAAAGATTGGGCCAGTACGGTCAGATACCGGCGAGCTCACCGATAACGATGGAGAAATGAGCAATAACTTGAGTAAATATTTTTCAACAGTTTTCACCACCGAAAATTTAAACATGATACCCGAGGCACCGACTCTATTCAGAGATAGTGAAGAAAACAAATTAAGCGAGTTAGTAGTGACTAGTAACGATGTTAGTAAGCAAATAGACAAACTAAAGCCTAATAAGTCACCTGGTCCCGATGAGATATTTGCCAGAGTATTAAAAGAATGTAAGGAAGGGCTTAGTATGCCCTTAGCTAAGTTGTTTAACATGTCCTTAAAAACAGGTGTAGTACCAGAATCCTGGAGGATAGCAAATGTAATACCGATTTTCAAGAAGGGGGATAGATCACTATCCTCTAACTATTGCCCAATCAGAGTAACATCAATAGTAGGCAAATTACTGGAAGCATTCATTTCAAACTCTATTCGAAATCACCTGGAGAAGCACCGATTGATCAATGATTCCCAGCATGGCTTCACAAGCGGACGTTCTTGTCTAACTAATCTATTAACATTCTTTTCATCAGTTTTCGAATCGGTTGACGCGGGGCACAATTATGATGTGGTATATCTCGACTTTAGCAAAGCCTTCGACAGAGTCCCCCACGAAAGACTAATTAGAAAGGTAGAAGCTCATGGCATCAAAGGTAACATCCTTAAATGGATTAGGGCGTGGTTACAGGACAGGAAACAGCGAGTGAGCATTAACGGCACTAAGTCCCATTGGAGCAACGTCACAAGTGGAGTTCCCCAAGGCTCAGTACTTGGACCATTATTATTTATTATATACATAAACGACATAGATATTGGCATAGACAGCAACATAAGTAAATTTGCTGATGACACTAAAATAGGACGTGTTATTAAATCTGATGAGGACTCAGCAAAACTACAGGAAGATCTAAACAAATTTTTCGAATGGTCTGAAAAATGGCAGATGAAATTCAACGTGGACAAATGTAAAGTACTCAGTATAGGAGATGTAAACAGGGAAACCAGATACCAGATGAACAGCGATGCCATAGAGAAATCCAACTGCGAGAGCGATTTAGGAGTAATGATAAGCAGGAACCTTAAGCCAAGTAAACAATGTGTTTTTGCTCGTAACAAGGCTAATAAAGTACTTGGGTTCATACAAAGGAGTGTTAGTTACAAGACTAGCGAGGTCATCCTAAAACTGTATCTTGCTCTTGTGAGACCACACCTGGATTACACAGTTCAGTTCTGGTCACCATATTATAGAATGGATATAGAATCATTGGAAAGAATTCAGAGGAGAATGACAAGACTAATCCCGGGCATAAGGAACATTGAGTATAGAGACAGGTTAAAGCACCTTAATTTGCACTCCCTCGAGAGACGTAGAGTGAGGGGCGATATGATAGAGGTGTATAAGTGGAAATCAGGGCTAAACAAAGGGGACATTACAAAGGTACTCAAACTATCCAACCAGGAGCGAACTCGTAACAATGGTTTTAAATTAGACAAATTTAGATTTAGGCGTGAAATAGGTAAACACTGGTTTGGAAACAGAGTTGTGGATGAATGGAACAAGTTACCATATATCATCATTAACTCGAATACGCTGAATAGCTTCAAACATAGGTTGGATGCTTATATGAGCAATAGGGGTTGGGTTTAAACGGGACTGCCCAGTATGGGCCAATAGGCCCGCTGCAGTTTCCTCCACTCTTATGTTCTTATGTTCTTATGGCTCACTGATTTCTTGAGTGGACGTCGCCAAGCAGTGAGGTATCAGGGCTTGGTCTCTACATTCCAACACCTCACCTACGGTGTTCCCCAGGGGACCAGGATGGGACCACTGTGCTTCCTCATCCTGATCAACGACGCTATATTGGACACTCCTCACAGGTGGAAGTACGTGGATGACTGCACTGTGGGGGTTTCAGTGGACAACACCGCACCAGACTACTCATCGCTCCAAGGCACCCTGGACAGGCTACAGGCATGGACTATGGAGAACAAGGTCACCATCAACCACACCAAAACTGTAGTCATGCACATCAATACCGCCACCACTCCAGTGCAAGCCCCAGCAGTCACAGTGGGTGCCCATCCTCTCCAGCTGGTGCAGTCTGCCAAACTCCTGGGTGTAACTATAGACAACAAACTGGACTGGAAGGCCCATGTAAATAACACAGTCAAGGCAGCCTCGTACCGTCTCTACAAGCTACGAAGACTTAGGTCACTTGGGACACCCACGCCAGAGCTGAGGACCATCTACATTCCTTTATTCTCCCCAAACTAAAGTATGCGTCACCAGCCTGGTCGTCTTCTCTCAACTCCGCCCAACAACGTCAGCTAGAGAAGGTACAGAAAAGGGCCTGCAGAATCATGCTCGGCGCAGAATACTCCAGCTACACCAACGCTCTCTCCACCCTGGAAATGCCATCCCTCAGTGACCTCCACCACCAAGCACTGGAAAGGTTTGGCCGTGGACTACTACACCACCCTCGCCATCGCCACCTCCTGCCACCTGCAGCCCCCGCTCAGTCCGCCACTACAACAAAATTCAGCCCATAAGAGCCCACACCGATAGATATAAGAACAGCACCATCCCATCTATTGTTAAAATAATAAACAACTCCTGATTTATGTACTGTACAGCCCTGTAAATGTATTCAATGCATATTATATCATTATGTCTAAATCAAATGTAAGTCTGTATATTTTCAGCCACCGGCTGCAACACTATTAATAAACCGTTTATTATTATTATTATTATTATTATTATCATCATTATCACACACACACACAAATTAGCACCTGTGTGAATTATTATAGGTAGATTATCACGTAGATTAACTCATCTACCTGGGAATTACGACAGGCAGAGTCTCTTGTTAGCCTCACGCCCCTCTCTGTTCACACCCTGGTCGTAACAAGAGATAATTAGCACTGGTTATCTCTGTCTCTCTCTGTTATCTCTTGTTATCTCTCTGTGTTATCTTTTGTTGCCCTTTGTCTCTCTTTTTGTTGTCTGTTATCTTTTGTCTCTGTATTATCCCTCTCTCTCTCTCTCTCTCTCTCTCTCTCTCTCTCTCTATTCACAGTGTATCTTTCAACTCCTTTGCCACCGCGCATTTGAGAGAGAGAGAGAGAGAGAGAGAGAGAGAGAGAGAGAGAGAGAGAGAGAGAGAGAGTTGAGGGCGGGTTATCTGGGCCGGGCCGTATTTGACACTGGCGTTGGTGGAAGGCAGTAAAGGAGTTTATGGTGCCCAGCAGTGTGATAAAGAACATGCAGACTCTTATGCTGGGTCCTGCAAGGCTTAACTCTTGAGGGCTTTTTGCTCTCTCTCTCTCTCTCTCTCTCTCTCTCTCTCTCTCTCTCTCTCTCTCTCTCTCGCAGCTTCGTCGTGGTAGTAGTCGTGTAGGATGACCTCGCTGTTGTTCCGTGGTGCTCCGTAATGGTGGTGGTGGTGATAGTGATGGTGGTGATTATTATTATTATTATTATTATTATTATTAGTAGTAGTAGTAGTAGTAGTAGTAGTAGTGGTAATAGTTGTTGTAGAAGTCGTAGTAGTAGTAGCAGTAGTAGTAACCTTAATATTAAGTATCCTAATACATAAGTAGCTACCCTAAGCTGTGTTGAATTAGTTGAGCCGCAGATCTATGCGGGTAGTAGTCGTAGTCGTGGTAGTAATGGCAGTGGTGGTAGTGGTAGTAGTCATGGTAATAGTGGTGGTAGTAGTGTCGCCCAGTGTCGTAGTGGTAATCGTGGTAGTGGTATTAGTGGTAGTGGTAGTAATAGTGGTAGTAATAGCAGTAGTGGTCGTGGTAGTAGTTGTGGTAGTAGTGTCGCCCAGTGTCGTGAAGGATGACCATCGCTTCTCAGGAATAATACATGAGATTACATTTTTGTGTAGCGCATCGATTTATTGACTGAGGGGGGAGGTGGGGGGGGGGTCAGGAGGTGGTTGGTGAGGGGACTGGAGGGGGTAGAGGGGGGTCAGAGGTGGTGAGGGAGGTCAGGAGGGGATAGAGGTCTGGAGGGGGTGGGAGGGTCAGCACACACTATGCTCATTCCGCCAGCACCAATTTTATTATCCTTTCTCGCCTGGGATATAGTATTGAGACGTGAGCACTGTGTAGTAGAATTATTAGACAAACATTTCTCTCTCTCTCTCTCTCTCTCTCTCTCTCTCTCTCTCTCTCTCTCTCTCTCTCTCTTCTCTTCTCTCTCTCTCTCTCTCTCTCTCTCTCTCTCTCTCTCTCTCTCTCTCTCTCTCTCTCTCTCTCTCTCTCTCGGTTAATGCCTTTATCGATTGTTACGGTTATTCGACTTCCGATTTGGGGGTTAAAAAAAAAAAGAAGCAATATATTGACGCAAAAATAAAATGTGACCCGACTGTGAATTTATGTGTGTGTGTGTGTGTGTGTGTGTGTGTGTGTGTGTGTGTGTGTGTGTGTGTCCACCGACCTAATGTTTTCTATTATGTGTGTTGGTTGAATCGATCTGTCAACATTTATCACACAAGGACGACTTATTCCAGTTCGATTCCCGGGAATAGAGAGATAGACAGATTTTTTTTTCTCGAATATTGGGAATAATCCAGCGTGGAGTGTAATGATATTTCGGTAACAGGTGCGGGGTGTTGAGAGAGAGAGAGAGAGAGAGAGAGAGAGAGAGAGAGAGAGAGAGAGAGAGAGAGAAACATGGATAAAAAAAATGATGGTAAGGGATAGAGACATGAAGGAAGGGAGAATAGAACTATAGGGAAATATGGGAAAATAGCAGGGGCGGGGCGGGGCGGGGCGGGGCGGGGCGGGGCGAGACGGGGAAGACTGGTGTACGTGGGAGTGTATAGCAGAGGCCAATAAAGGAGTAGCTACTGTAAGTGTTGGTAATGACCGCTCGATGGGTTACTGCCGCCCCATTAAGATGCATATTAGATTATCAATTCCTGGCTCTCTGGTGTTGGTAGTGGGTCCAGACACTCGTCCCACCTCAAGTTGATTCCTTCTCGATGTATTTTACGACTTCCTGTGAAATTGAATGTTGTGCCGTCTTAAGGTTGAGTTTGTGTGTCTGTCGCTAATATTGCTTGGGGTAGATTCTGGATACTGTTTGGGTAATTTTTTTTTTTTTTTAATCGATGAATGTGATGGATACTGCGAATTTTATGTTTGTTTCTGGGTTTTTTGTATTGTAAAGAGACAGACAGACAGACAGGCAGGCAGACAGACAGACAGACAGACAGATTTGCGTATGTGTGTTTATCTTATTATATTCTTCTTCCTCCTCTTTACACCCGGGGAGGTCAGGTCACACCATAGGTCAGGTTACACTAAAGGTTTGGTCACGCCATTACCAGTGTGTCACACAACAAACTTATCAAATTGGGCGTAACATTTCACCTTCTGACCTCCTTAATGTGACCACCGCGTCCACGTGTGTTACAGCTGTCACGTTGGTTGTTCTCCTTCACCTCCACATCTGTTCACCTCCAAATCTGTTCACCTCCACATCTGTCCACTCCAAGCATCACCACCTGTGCTTATGAATAACTCCGAGTATAAATAACAAGACCCCGCGATACTATCAGACGAACCTAACCTAACCTAGCCTAACCTAACCTAACCTAACCTAACCTAACCTAACCTAATCTAACCTAACCTAATCTAACCTAACCTAACCTAATCTAGCCTAGCCTAGCCTAACCTAACCTAACCTAACCTAACCTAACCTAACCTAACCTAACCTAACCTAACCTAACGAAATATATTAGTATAAGCAGACTACAGCGGGATACCTGGGGGAAATTACAGGTGTGTGTGTGGTAAACTCCCCTGACACTTACACCCTCTACCCGACACCGTAGAGGCTTTGAAATGCGGATTAAACTCCCCATAACTCCCCCTCTCTCTCCCCACTCCCTGTTGAAAAATCCTTCCTCCCCATCCGGACAGATTCAACTACTTGCATCTCCCTCTCTCCCATATGCCCCCCCCCCTCCCCTCCCCCCATTCTCAGATCTCCTCAGACCTCACTCCCCTATCCCTCATTCCCAGAACCCTTTAAAACTCTCCCCTCTCCCCTTTCCTCCCCTATTCTTAGATCCCCCTCAGAGCTCTTCCCTCTCTCACCCTGCAGAAAACTCTCCCCCCTCCCCGTCAGGATAGGGTTATAGATTATAATACACACCCTGGTAATGCAACAAATTTTCCGTATGGAGTGTGGAGTTGTACTGGTGGCGAGGCTGGCGCTGGCCATCTGGGACCACCGCCCTCAGTAGTGTCGGACCGCCCGTGAATAATGTATAGTCTAGGATTAAAGCCAACGAGTAAGCACGACCACTGTTTTCTCTGACTACTACTACTTTTTTTTTTCTACTACTTCTACTACTACCACCTATGTTTTGATGGTGGTTGTGGTCGTCATACTACTGGTGGTGGTGGTAGTGGTTCTGCTACTGAAGGGGCTGGAGAGAGAGAGTGGGAGGCTAATTCTAAGACCAACTTGTACTCTTGCCTGTATTAATGACAACAATAGCATCGGTTTGTGTTGCAGGCGAGTATCCTCCTCCAGTGGCCCTCGTCAATAGCTTCCCTTCTGCTATTGGTTCCTAGTAGTGTTGTTGTTAATGTTGCTGCTGCTAGTGCTTCGATGGTACACTGTTGCTAGTCTTGTTTTATATTACAGTTGCTGTCACTAGTGCTGTAACTACTAATAATACCACTACTATTACTGTAGCTACTAGTACTACCACTATTACTGCTTTAACTACTAGTACTACCACTATTATTGCTTTAACTACTAGCACTACCACTATTACTGCTGCAACTACTAGTATTACCACTACTACTGCACCAACTACTAGTACCACCACTACTTCTACTAGTATAACCAACACTACTAACATTCGGCGATGGAAGTCGGTTGCTAGAAAGATAAATGGATAGCGTGATGGATCAACATATATAAAGAAACATTGCCTGAATTGTCCGGCTTTTTATTTAATTTACCGGTGGAAGACACAGAGTCGACGGTCGATATGGACGCCACAGCGGGAGTTCTGCGTCGGGATTATTACCACCAAATGGAAATGAGAATTTTTTCTTTTATATTTAGTCGAGTCGTACGCCAAGTTCTCTCTGTATTAAAGCAATTATCGCAGTATTGGGGGCAATAACTGGACCACCTGCCTTCTGGGTCTCGTGCCGGTAATTGGTCCCATTAAACGGAGTACAGCAACAGTGGTGGTGACGTACTGTGTTGTGTCGCTTTGTGGACACTATTAGCTAGTTCGGTTGATGGTTCGTCGGGTCCTCTCTCTCTCTCTCTCTCTCTCTCTCTCTCTCTCTCTCTCTCTCTCTCTCTCTCTCTCTCTCTCTCTCTTGTTTTTTATTTATTCTCAGTTATTCTTTCTATTTTTATTTTTTCCTCCCTCTATGTGTTGTGTTCCGCAGCGTCCATCACGGCTAAGCTAACAGACCTGGAAAATACAATACCCACACTCTGCTTTTGGCGTTCACTTGGTAGCGACGAGTTCTGCCGCTGATTCCCATTGGCTCCTCCGTTAATTTTTTAGCCTCAGCGAGGGATGTGGGAATGTTCTTAACCTAACCTAACCTAACCTAACCTAACCTACCTTACCCTACCCTACCCTACCCTACCCTTCCCTTACCTTACCTTACCTTACCTTACCTTACCTTACCCTACCCTACCCTACCCTTCCCTTACCTTACCTTACCTTACCCTACCCTACCCTACCCTACCCTACCCTTACCTTACCCTACCCTTACCCTACCCTACCCTACCCTTCCCTTCCCTTCCCTTACCTTACCTTACCCTACCCTACCCTACCCTACCCTTACCTTACCCTACCCTTACCTTACCTTACCTTACCTTACCTTACCCTACCCTACCCTACCCTACCCTACCCTACCCTTACCTTACCTTACCTTACCTTACCTTACCCTACCCTACCCTTACCTTACCTTACCTTACCTTACACTGTAACATAAAAGATAGATTCTCAATGATTCTTACGTTGAATTATTCTCTCTAACTAAAGACACATTTCCTTCCCTGACTACCTGGCTCTCTTAAACTAGGTCTTAAAACTCATCGCTCAAAGGATTACCTGTAAAGTTTCCCTGACTTGGAGAGATCTAAGAACGCATTTTAATTCTTTATATAATCTGTGAAACAAAAAATACTTCTCAAAGGTTTATACGAAGGAGTAAATCTTGTTCCTCAGTCTAGAGAAGTGATAACTCGTCTGAGGTAACTCGTCTGAGATAACTCGTCTGAGATAACTCATCTGAGATAACTCACCTGATATAACTCACCTGACTCTCTTTTATAAAATTACGACGCGAAAATTAGTGACTATAAATACTGGAGAAATTACACTGGAAAAAAAGATAACACGAAGAACGTCATGTGCCGCCGTGTTTTGATAGTGACGATGGGGAGGGGTCATGCAGAGGTCAAGGTCAGGTCAAGACAATGTGTGAGTCCGGAGTTTGTTGCTGGGCAGCCTTCAACAGTGTGACACAGCCAGACAGACAGACAGAAGGACTGACAACACAGACACATAATGTCCTTTGAAATGCTGCACAGAACAGAACAGCTATGCCCTAGAAATAGTTAGAGCCAGAGCCGGGTGGTGGTGTAAGAGGCGGTGGCTGGGGAGAAGATGTTAAAGATGAAAATTTCTCTCAGTGTGCCAGTCAGTCAGTGGTGTTCACGTGGCTGCCTAAACGCGGCCAAAAAGTGAAATAATTTGTGAAAGTACCTCTCCCTTTACCTGGGATGTTGGTAGTAAGAGCCAGGTGGTCAGTACCGCTGCACCACACCTGAGTACCGCTACATCACACTTGAGTACCGCTGCACCACACTTGAGTACCGCTTCATCACACTTGAGTACCGCTGCACCACACCTGAGTACCGCTACATCACAATTGAGTACCGCTGCACCACACTTGAGTACCGCTACATCACACTTGAGTACCGCTGCACCACACTTGAGTACCGCTTCATCACACTTGAGTACCGCTGCACCACACTGAGTACCGCTGCATCACAATTGAGTACCGCTGCATCACACTTGAGTACCGCTGCACCACACTGAGTACCGCTGCACCACACACAGTACCGCTGCACCACACTTGAGTACCGCTGCACCACACTGAGTACCGCTGCACCACACTGAGTACCGCTGCACCACACTGAGTACCGCTGCACCACACTTGAGTACCGCTGCACCACACTGAGTACCGCTGCACCACACTCCTGCTCATCTTAAAATGTGTTCCTACATCGCCTTTTCATCACCTTCTAGAATTTCATTAAAGTAAAAGCTGTAGGTAAATTCTTGAAGACAGCATCTGTGGTGGAGGTGGTGGTGGTGGAGTTGGTGGTGATGGTGGAGTTGGTAGTGATGGAGGTGGTGATAGTGGTGGAGGTGGTGGTGGTGGAGTTGGTGGTGATGGTGGTGGAGGTGGTGATGGTGGTGGAGGTGGTGATGGTGGTGGTGGAGTTGGTAGTGATGGTGGTGGAGGTGGTGATAGTGGTGGAGGTGGAGGTGGCGATGGTGGTGGTGGAGTTGGCGGTGATAGTGGTGGATGAGTTGTTGATGGTGGTAGTGATGAAGGCAGGCGGCATCTTAACACCACCGGCAGGGAGATAAGTAGATTATATGATTCCCAGCTTCCCTACCTGGGGGAGAGCCAGTGTGGGTGGGTGTGAGGAGAGAGCAGAGAAGAGAGAGAGAGAGAGAGAGAGAGAGAGAGAGAGAGAGAGAGAGAGAGGACAATGATATCAACACTCAGAATGTCAATACAGAAGACTCACCATGTTGGAGGCGAGTATCACTAAGACTCACAACACAATGGAGATTTATATTGCGGATGAGAGAGTGAGGTGACGAGACAGTGAATAGTTTGTGAAGGGTTTACAAAAGATGCAGTTATCATGGAAACCTGTAAGACTCTCCTCCTTCCCCTACTACTACTGCTGCTAATGCTCTCCTCCTCCTCCCCCCTCCTGCCGCAGCCGTCTTCAGCACCTGCTCCTCCACCGGCCGCCTCATCATAATCATGTGGCAGCCCAACACCAGACACCCACCTACCTGCAGACCTCACCGTCCAGGCTTCTCAGATGGTTCCTATGAAACAAAATTCCTCCCCCCCAAAAAATTTAAGCTGTATGACTGGATAGTAACTGACCCACTGACAGTATGTTACGATTTAAAGGCGAGGTACTGACTGGGTCGCTGAAGTAAGGATATTGGTCACTGTGGCGTCTGGATTGAGCTGAGCCTCTACCCCGGAAGTGGTGGATGTGTTCTCGTATCCTCAGGCAGGAGTAATGGATGGTTGACGTAAGAAGCTTTGGCAATCTGGTCCCTGGTCGCCTTCTTCAGATCAACACCACCACCACCAGCTGCTGCTGCTACTCTAAAGTGGTCATAGACGACCGCAGATGGTCACATGTTGCCACAGGTGGTCACACACACACACACACACACACACACACACACACACACACACACACACACACACACACACACACACTCTCTCTCTCTCTCTCTCTCTCTCTCTCTCTCTCTCTCTCTCTCTGAAAGAAAAACTTTGGTGGAAATCATTAATGGAAGGAGTTTGCGAGTCAGTGGCATTATGGTAGAGAATATTACAGCGGGGGGAGAGAGAGAAAAAGACTGAAAGAATGAAAGAGAGAGAGAGACAGAGAGAGAGAGAGAGAGAGAGAGAGAGAGAGAGAGAGAGAGAGGAATAAATTACTGTTTACATGAATACGTGAGTGCCATTAACAGCAGTAAATAACTGGTAATAGCAATAAAGTGAATAAAAAAACTATCACCCATGTATTTCCATCTGCTGTTTGGACTAATGTGTAATGATGTAAAGAAACTGTTATTGCAGCATGTTATTGTAGAAAATGTGTTATTGCCAAGAGTGGGTTATTGCAAAAAAAATATTACACACACACACACACACACACACACACACACACACACACACACACACACACACACACGAGAGAGAGAGAGAGAGAGAAAGAGAGAGAGAGAGAGAGAGAGAGAGAGAGAGAGAGAGAGAGAGAGAGAGAGAGAGAGAGAGAGGATGTTTTGTTGAAAATTAACAGAGTGAAAGGATTCGGTTTTTACTCTCTTGATTTTGTACGTGATAGACGATATGTGGGCGTGGTGAGGCGTGTAGCTGGTGGGCGTGGTGAGGCGTGTAGCTGGTGGGCGTGGCGAGTCGTGTAGCTTGTGGGTGTGGCGAGACGTGAAGCTTTAAGCCTTGGCGAGGCGGGGGTGACCTTGCTGTAGTTAGAGGAGTGTGGGCGTGGCAAACAGTGTAACTTGTGGGCGTGGCCAAGCATATAACGTGTGGGCGCGTGGCGACACTTGTAATGGCTTGATGGTGGTGTGGTGTGGCGAGGCGTGGTGTGGTGTGGCGAGGGGTGAATACGTATGCCTGAACCTTCTCCCTATCTCACCCCTCCCTCACCCCCCTGTCACCCCTCCCTCACCCCTCCCTCACCCCCTCACACCTCCCTCACCCCCCTCACACCTCCTCACCCCCCTCACCCCCCTCACACCTCCCTCACCCCCCTCACCCCCTCACACCTCCTCACCCCTCCCTCACCCCCCTCACCCCTCCCTCACCCCCCTCATACCTCCCCTCTTACACCCCCTCCCTCACCCCCCTATCGCCTCTCCCTCACCCCTCCCTCACCTATTCTAAGGCATGTATCTCCTTCATAAATTGTACACCTGCACGCACCTTTACCTGGGAATGGACGAGTGTTGTACTGTGCTCTTATTACCGTCTTTTTTCGCACTAACAACGACTGCCACTATCATGAACGATAAGATTGAGCTAATATTATTGTAAAGTTGTGGTTGTGTTTTTTTTTTATTATCAATACTTGTGTTATCATTATTACTTCATTATTATTATTATTATTATTATTATTATTATTATTATTATTATTATTATTATTATTATTATTATTATTGTTATTTTTATTATTATTATTATTAATCTTTACTAACAACACTGAACTCTCTCTCACACACACACACACACACACCCCGCCCTAATACACACTCGGGGTCAAGTTGTCACCTTATATTTTGATATAATTGGCGTCTATCAGTAAATTCAGCGACCCTTCTGTGAGGTGATTACATATATCACTTTAATGACCCACTAACTCGTTTCAACACTCTCATTATGTATATCATTTGGGATCCTCTAGACAAATTATATTTGTCACTACAATAACTACATCATTTTGTATCCAGTAAACTCCTGTACCCTTAGTATGTATGTGTGTCACTCATGTTCGTATTGGAATTATTTTTCTTTTAAGGTCTCGTGTCCTTGTTAGATATTATTGTTAACTTTTTATATGATTTTGTATTTGCTATGAACTTATATATTTACTGTATTTGTTATTCAGTGTATTTTTCTCTTAATGTATTTGTCACTCGGTGTATTTGTCACTCACGGTATTTGTCACTCGGTGTATTTGTCACTCACGGTATTTTTCACTCGCTGTATTTGTCACTCACTGTATTTGTCACTCGGTGTATTTGTCACTCGCTGTATTTGTCACTCACTGTATTTGTCACTCACGGTATTTGTCACTCACTGTATTTGTCACTGTATTTGTCACTCACGGTATTTGTCACTCACTGTATTTGTCACTCACTATATTTGTCACTCACTGTATTTGTCACTCGCTGTATTTGTCTTTCATGGTATTTCTCACTCACTGTATTTGTTGCCCGCTGTACTTGTCACCATAGTTACTACATAATTTTGTAATCTCAGAGGTCATGTACCCTCATTACATGTCACTGCTGTACCCACTTAGGGCCATTTTGAGAGCTTTTTGTATCTCTTTTGTATTGTTCAATGACCATAACTGTATTTTAAACCAACCTCCTCTTATATATTCCATTTACATAATTAAGCATGACTATATTACAGTTGTTACTACAGAAAATACATAATTTATTCTGAGGTACTGTAGTAAAGCTGAATTACTTGTATTCTGTTTTGTATTTGTTATTCTGAATGTAGTTAAGTTTACATTCCTGTATTATCTATAATGACGCTGTAATTGGGTTGTATTTCATGTGGTCATGCCGTATGGTCCTGCGTTACATATTTCTGTAAGTTACTGTATTACGTGTATTATCGCTCTAAAGTACAGCACTGTATTATATATTACTGTAATATACTGTATTACATTATATAAACACACTAAGGCGTTACATAGATTCTCCCTCTTAAGTACAGTCTTGTAGTACATAATACACCTTGAAGTATTGTACTCAAATCTAATTACCATAAGTCTGGTTGTTAAGTACATGAGTACACTCGTTCCCGCTCTAAATGTACGTTATTATAGACATTCATTGCATATCTTCACGCACCGTAATATTCTATGTATTATTTTATAAATTTCTATGTACCTTGACTAAGTTCTTTCCATTAAAACTATTAAATTCTCTCATTAATACTCTATGTTCTTTTTTCACTCTCTTATACTTGGGTGAGTATATTTATCCTCTGAGGTATATTTTATATCTTTATATCGTAATCTCTTTAAGTTATAATACATATATATTCCTCTGTATGTATACGTAATTATATATTCTTGGTCTATATCGTATACCCCTGGGTGCATTATATCGTTGTAACGTATATTCATGTGTAGGAAATTACGTTATATATCCTAGTATATACGTAGTTACATACACTAAAGCATAGTATCTAGTACATACTGTGTCTGGTTATATCACCAACGTATATTCTTGTGTGTGTATTTAAATATCCTCCTGTATATACGTAAATTATACATATCCTTAATTCCATGTATACCTGTGTATTCCATGTATACCTGTGTACATTATAACTGAATAACATTTACGGTATTCCTATTTTTTCATGATGGGATATATAACTGTATTTAATTGCATATATGTACCTGTATAGACTATTACATACATACATACACACACCTATACACCATATACCTATGTACGTTAATTACAGGTATTCACTCTCAATGCTCTGATGAACCCCCCCCCCCCCAAAAAAAAAAAAAAAATTCTCTCACTTTCCCTTACCTCTCACCTTGTTGTGGCTGACGACGTGAATATCCATTATTTATTCTCAGGTAAACTAGACATATATTTTCTCCTATTTATAATCACTGTTATTTTTTCCTCGACGGTTCCGCTGTGTCACTGGTGGTATTTATGGAGCTTTTGGTACGGTGTATATTGTGTGGTGGTAATCAGTGTCCGTGTCGATTTTTGCTGTTCCTCCTCTTTCTTTACTGTGTGTGTGTGTGCGTGTGTGTGTGTGTGTGTGTGTGTGTGTGTGTGTGTGTGTGTGTGTGTATCTTGGATTGCTGTATTTTTGGTGTTGATGTTTGTTCTTGCATGTGTTTGTTCGTGTGTTTGTGAAAGTGTGTGATTGTGCTTTTATGTACGTATGGGTAGGTTTAAATGGTGTACATGTGTGTTGAGGGTCTATCTGTATAAAGCACCAGTACATCACACCACATCACAACCACACCACACCACATCACAACCACACCACAACCACATCATAACCACACCACAACCACACCACAACCACACCACAACCACACCACAACCACACCACAACCACAACCACACCACAACCACACCACAACCATACCACAAACACACCACAAACACCACAACCACAACACCACAACCACACCACAACCACACCACAACCACAACCACATCACAACCACACCAGAACCACACCAGAACCACAACCACATCACAACCACACCACAACCACACCAGAACCACAACCACATCACAATCACACCACAACCACACCAGAACCACAACCACATCACAACCACACCACAACCACACCACAACCACACCACAAACACCACAACCACAACCACACCACAACCACACCACAACCACATCACACCACAACCACACCACAACCACACCACACCACTACCTCATCGCCTCGCCAAGCTTTTTAGTGTGACTGAGTGATCACGAAGCTTACCTCTGCCTGCCCCTGGTGTTGACTGAGAATATACACACACACACATACACACATACATACACCTGGCGGGCGGGGGGGGGGGGGGGTGTTGTATACTTGTGTGGAACGATCAATGCATTGGTCTTGGTGTTATGGTATCACGAGAGAATGAGGGAGAGGGAGGCATGATGGGTTGGAGGGAGAGAAGGAAGGGAGGATACGAGAGATAGGGGGAAGGATATGAAGGAGGAAAGGAAGGTAAAGTAGAAAAATCTGGGAGGGAGAGAGGGATGGAAGATTAGCAGGAGGGACGGATGGAAAGGGAGAATGGGATGGTGGAAAAGAGGCAGAAAGGAAGGAAAGGAGAGAGAGAGAGAGAGGGTGTGTGTGTGTGTGTGTGTGTGTGTGTGTGTGTGTGTGTGTGTGATCCATGACGGAGTTGCTGCTTCATGGTAGATTTCATGAATATGGCGGGGAGGGGAAGGGGGAATATCGTCCATTGTTTTGGTTCAGTCACGAGCGTTCATGGTGAGTGTCATGGCTTGGAGGGTGAGGGGGAAGGGAAGGGTGAGGGGGGGTAGGGTAGGGTAAGGGGGATGGAGGATTTAGGGGGGGGTGTGGAGGGAGGTAAGGGATAGGAGAATGGAAGAAGGGGGATCATTCTTGGTTAGTGTTTGAGGTGGAGGATAGGAGTGGTTGTTTAGGTGGGAGCGGAGAGGGTACAGGATAGTAGGAGGATAGAGAGGAGGTGTGGGGGGGTGTTATACATGGCTAGTAGTCCCCCAGGTAAGAGAGATAGGATAGAGGATGAACCTAATTTACATATCGATTTCGACTCATATAAATTCAAGTATATCAATATATATTTTCTCTCTATAACACCAGTAAATATGTTGGTATATGACGCGTGGCCTTGAGAATATAACGAGATTTACTTACACTGTATATACCAGGCTAATGAGTATACTGGAATATATACGTTTGTCTTTAAGAATAACTAAGGATCACTCTATTAGTATTTATACATAACAAAATTACTAACTTGTTATCTCATTACCCGGCGGGCCAGTGAGAAAGGCAGAGAAATAACCTAACTAAATTGTTGATAGAACTTGTGGTAAACCAGGTAGATTATCGCCTAAGTTTCAGGTTAATGAAGAGTTTGTTGGGTAAAAGGTCAACTTATCGCAGCGAGAGATTGAATAATTAGTTGGGTTAGTTATATAAGAGGGTCGTTGGTAGCCTGGCAACAGCTGATGACGTGAGGATATCAACTTGACCATTGAATTCAGGGCGATCGATTTAATAGGGTGGGACGGGGGTGGTATTGAATGGGTTGGGAGGAGGAGATAGGGGAGGGAGGGGGTAGTGGATGGGGGTGGAGGGAGGGGATGTGTTGGGGTGGGGGGGGGGGGGTGGACAGGAGAGTTACTGCAGCTGCCTCTATGCTCTTGTTGCTGTGTTTATGATGCCATAGCTATACAACAGCTTTATTGACGTAATAACCAGAGGGTCACCACGATATTTAGGGGGTCGATCTGGGCTGGGGTATGGAGGAGGGGAGGGGAGGTATGGAAGGGGGGGTATGGAGGGAGGGGGAGGGGGTAGTTATGGAGGGAGAGGGAGATATGGAGGGAGAGGGAGGGGGGAGGGAGTTATGGAGGGGGAAGGGAGGGGGGAGTTATGGAGGGAGAGGGAGGGGGGAGTTATGGAGGGAGGGGGAGAGGTATGGAGGGAGAGGGAGGGGGGAGTTATGGAGGGAGGGGGAGAGGTATGGAGGGAGAGGGAGGGGGGAGGGAGTTATGGAGGGGAAAGCGAGGGAGGGGTCATCAATTTCACCCTGTCATGCTGCATATACCGGTTGAGTCAGGTGGGGAAAAAAGGTCAAAATGGTGTCACCTTTTTATGTATTTATGTTTTTCCGAAAGCCGCATTGGGGGAAGTGCCGAGTCAAACTACGGAAATTCAGGAAAATAAACTGTACCATCAGATAGTAAGCCAATCAGAACCTCCTGATCCTGAACTTCACGTGAATCAGACATGGGGGGGGTGCAGTTTCCATTTGGGGTGCAGGGGGGTAAGAGGGAGGAAAGAGATGCATGTAGGGGGAGGTAAAAGAGGGGGGGTAAAAGTAGGTTTGCGGTAATTTCTGGACCATCACATATATCTCCCCCCACCCACCCACCCTTTCACCCCCTTGCTATATCAATCTATCTTTATGGTCATACCCTTTATACATACAAACATATATCTTAGCATTACTCCTCGTGTGTGTGTGTGTGTGTGTGTGTGTGTGTGTGTATATATATCAGATTGTAGTACTAAGTTTTCTTCTTCATCTTTGATACATACAGTAGGTGGGTATAATAGCATATCTATAACCCTGATATAGTCCAGTATAATCAAGTATAGTTGTACATGTGGGTATAACAGTATTCCTATAATTTGGTTTATATAACAGTATAACTAGAGTGGTCTATCATTCTTACATATGTTTGTTTCTTAATATGGTTAATTAAAGAACCTTACTAGGAAAATAGGCCCTATTTTTATCCAGGGTGAGAGAGACAAACTAGACGTGTCCGTACTCTTAACACACACACACACACACACACACACACACACACACACACACACACTGTCGTAGAAAAGTTTCTTTCCAATAACTCATATTTTTGTAACCCTCCCTCCCTCCCTTTCCTTCCTCTCTCCTTTACCTCCCCCTCCTCTCTCTCTTCCTTACCTCCCTCCCTCCCTCCTCCTCTCTCCCTTACTTCCCTCACTCCTCCTCTCTCCCTTACCTCCCTCCCCTGTTTCTTCCTTTATCTTTCCCTCCCTCCCTCCCTCCCTCCCTCTATTCAAGGCTCCCTGTGTAGAAATGAAATTGGATTCTTTAAAAGTTTTATGCATATTGGATTGAATTGACAGTTATGGAGTTCTGGCAATACTAAGGTGGGGGGGGAGAGGGGAGGAGGGGAGAGATGGTTGGGTTGGGTGTGGGTGGTAGAGTTGGCTTAGGCTTTTGGGATTGGGGAGATAGTTAGGATGGTTGTTGGAGGTAGTGTGGATGATGTGAGAGGTGAGGTGGTTGAAGATTGACGTGTTGGGGAAAGTTGATATCTCATCCCTCTCCCTCATTACTCCCTCAACTCCCCATCTCCCTCCCCCCTCCCTCAATCCCCAATCCCCCTTCCTCACCTCTATAACTTTTAACTCCCAGGTGAACATAAATAACTTAGTGTGTGGATCATGCCGATGGTTTCAGGTTGATGATATAATGGTCGTTGTTGTTGACAGGTAGTTCCTGTATGATGACGCTGTGTTGACCAGGGCGCCCCTCACCTACTAATGCCTTAACTCTTGTGTCTCCTCCAGATGACCGTTCACCGATGAAATGGAACCTGAAGGCCGCGCAAGGTCGGGGGCTAATCGTAGTAGTAGGCGAGGTCCGCGTTCTGATTGGCGGAGCAGCAACCAATCAGGCGGGACAAATTCTTCGGGCAACCAGTACTCATCGAGCGACGAAGAGTGTGGCGTCAGAAGCAGTGGGCGGGGCTACCGGGCCTCACAGAGAACAGGTAAGGGGGTGCTCACTCTCCACTCTTATGGAAACAACCACTTTCTTCATTTTCAGAGTAAAAAAAATAAAACTCGGCTGGAGTGTGTTGTTTGTCCGGTACAGAGGACGAGGCTGGTGTATGAGAGTTATTTCCTCTTGGGTCGACTTCATCAGCCTCGGACAAGTGGTATTAGGGGTTTCATGTTGACGTGACGCAGTTATATAAACCTGAGCGACAAGCATTGAAAATCTATCGCTTTCATCGACCGAGTATCGTCGTCGACGCTGATTCTCAGAGCCTTTAAACTTTTTTCTTAGATGCAAATTAATAATCGTTAAATGACATAATTAACTCTTATATTACCTAGTTGTTTAAGGTGTCCCATCAGGTGTTCAAAGTTAGCACACTGCTGTTTTTGTTACCTGTGTGTGTGTGTGTGTGTGTCACGGTAACAGTGTTCTGCAGTACAAAAAGCCTTTGCGCGCACACACACACACACACACACACACACACACACACACACACACACACACACACACATTCCCTGAATCCTGATATGACCCCAAAAAGCTATCACAGATTATTATTATTATTATTATTATTATTATTATTATTATTATTATTATTATTATTATTATAATAACGCTGCGTAAATGTAAATTGAATATGTTTACCAAAAAAAATCCCAGAATACATTGAAAAAAAAAGAAGCCGAGTGAGAACATATGAGAAAGGTAGTGGACAAAACTGGACAAAAAAAACTCCTCTTCCCTCCTTTCCTCCCCTCTTACCCTACCACTTCCCAACCTCCCTTATCCCCCCCTCCCCCTCTCCCCACCCTCCCCTTTTCCCATCCCTGTTCCCACCTTCCCCCTATCTCTTATCCTCCATTCACTCCCCCTCCCTCATATCCTCCCACCCCCACAGTAGGAGGCAGAACCATGGGCCTGCAATAGGAAGTGGCAACAACAGCTGGTAAGAGGGGGAGGGTGAAAACACACGGGTGATTTGAATTGCAATGAGGCAGAGTGAATCTGTCTCGCCACTTTAATTCCTCAATTTACAAGTGAATGAAGTGTCTCTTACTGCGATATGAATATTGCAAAGATTTGTTAGCACAGTAACCAAAGCTGGGGTGAGAGATGGGGGGGTGGAGGGAAGGGAGAAGGGAGGGAAGGAAATGGGGTAGGAGGGGATGGGGAGAAGGGAGGGTAATGGGATAGGGAGAAGGGGAAAGGGGGATGAGGTTAGGAGAAAACAGGTAGAATAGCATCCACCCGAAGGCCAGTTTTAAGGGAGACAGGGAGGGTAAATTTAAGGGTGGAAGAGAGGGAGGGAGGGACTTATATTTTTTCGGTGAGGAATTTGCATTGGTATTTTTCACGCGGTTATAACTTGTAGATAATATACGCCAGGTGTGTGTATATTAATGTAGAGCAAGGTAAGGGTGGCTCTCTCTCTCTCTCTCTCTCTCTCTCTCTCTCTCTCTCTCTCTCTCTCTCTCTCTCTCTCTCTCTCTCTCTCTCTCTCTCTCTCTCTCACACACACACACACACACACAGAGTCACGGTGTCCATCGCGAGAATTGATTAAATATGACCAGCTTCATTACGTCACTGTTTGTTTTTTTCCGCTGGTCATTGACTTTCCATTACGTGAGGGAAAAAGTGAGGCCCTCGAGTATTTAACTAAGATATTTCAACTACAGGGATGAACTGGGTTGATGGGGGGGGGGGGGATTGGGTGGTGGGAAGGGGGTGTTTGGTGAAGGGGAGGGGGTGTTTGGTGAAGGGGAGGGGGTGTTCGGTGAAGGGGGAAGGTGGTGAAGGGATTTGGTGGGAGGATGATAGAGGGAAAGATGGAGGATTAGAATAGAAGGAAGGAGAGCTGGAGGGAGGGAGGGAGGGAGGGAGTGAAGTGACTGGAACCTAAGAAACGAACTGGAAAGGACAGGGGGAGAGGCAGGGGATGAGGTGGGAGGGAGGGAGGGAGGGGGGAGAGGTCGGTTACCCTTGATGATGAAAACTTTGTCTCTTAAAAACTTTCGACAGTGAACATTATGTAAAAACAAACTAAGAGTAACTTTTATGAAGCCTTTTCTCTAGTTTGGTATTTTTTCCTCCGAGAGAGAGAGAGAGAGAGAGAGAGAGAGAGAGAGAGAGAGAGACTGTTGTGACGATGGCTACAATCTGCATATTTATTTGCCGTGAATTTTGTGAAGTAAAGAGAAAAGTGGAATTTTATTATTTTTTATTCAGATATACCGTTTATATAAATTGTCTTCGTTTAGTTGTATGTGTTTTATTTCTGATAATAATAATAATGACAATAATACAGCTGTGTGTGTGTGTGTGTGTGTGTGTGTGTGTGATCCTTAATAATAGTCTTGCTGTAAGGAAGGGGACATCCTTCTCCTCCTCCTCTTCTACCTTCTCCCTCCTCCTCTTCTTCCTTCTCTCTCCCTGCCTCCCTCTCCTTTCCTAACTAAATGTCTACCTCCTATACTGAATCCCTCCCATCTTCTTCTCTAACTGAATCCCTCCCTCCCTCCCTCCCTCCCTCTTGTTAAGGCCAAGGGTTTACCTAAGGCAGCGGTGAATAGCGAAGGGAGAGGAGAGAGAGAAGGAGAGAGAGAGAGAGGGGAGAGAGAGGGAGGGAAGGGTGAGAGGGCCGGAGGAGGTTCTTTATAAAGGAAGGTTGTGGTTTAGTTCACCCTGTTTAGTGGAGAGAGAGAGAGAGAGAGAGAGAGAGAGAGAGAGAGAGAGAGAGAGAGAGAGAGAGAGAGCCACTACCACCACTATTATCACCCTTTACTACTATAACCACCATCACCACCACCATTACCCCTTACCACCACCACCACCACCATCACCCATCTCTTCCATCACCAGCAACCCCTATTCACCCTAACCCACCCCTACCACCCACCCTACCCACCGTGTATGACCCACCCTTAGACACTGTAGGTATTTGCATATGTATAATGTATTCAGAGGTGCGGCGGGAATTCAATTTGAGAAGGATCGATGACTGATGGACCAGCTGTATGGCCAGGCCTCTTATGCTGGCCATGCTGGTCCACGCCGTTCATGCCGCACCTGTCTTGTGAACGTGTGAGTGTGGCAAAAACGTGTTACTGTGGCCATGAACGTGTCAGTGTGGCCAAGAACGTCTCAGAGTGGCCAAGAACGTGTCAGTGTGACCATGAACGTGTTAGTGTGGCTTTGGACGAATGTGATAGCCCATGAACGTATCGGTGTGGCCATGGACGTGTCAGTGTGATCATGAACGTGTTAGTGTGGCTTTGGACGAATGTGATAGCCCATGAACGTATCAGTGTGGCCATGGACGTGTCAGTGTGATCATGAACGTGTTAGTGTGGCTTTGGACGAATGTGATAGCCCATGAACGTATCAGTGTGGCCATGGACGTATCAGTGTGGCCATTAAGAGGACTCCAGTTGCCACGCCTTCTATATCGGCTGACTGAACTATAATAATAATAATAATAATAATAATAATAATAATAATAATTAATGTTTACTCCACAAATTATGTGTTTGTGTGTTTGTGTTAGCATGTGTAGACATGGAAGTGTGTGTGTGTGTGTGTGTGTGTGTGTGTGTGTGTGTGTGTGTGTGTGTGTGTGTGTGTGTACATCAGTTCATAATAAAATATCCCCTCTCGGTGACCAGGACTCAAAATGTACAGCAATAATACCAAATTAACACAGGACGCCCATTACACGCCTCTCACACCCGTGGCACTGTGGGGGGGAGGGTGCCAGGAGGGGGGTGCCAGGAGGGAGAGGAGGGTTGCCAGGAGGGAGGGGAGAGTTGCCAGGAGAGAGGGGAGAGTTGCCAGGAGGGAGGAGAGGGTGCCAGGAGGGAGGGAGGGTGCCAGGAGGGAGGAGAGGGTGCCAGGAGGGGGGGTGCCAGGAGGGAGGGAGGGAGGGTGCCAGGTGGGAGGGGAGAGTTGCCAGGAGGGAGGAGAGGGTGCCAGGAGAGAGGGGAGGGTTGCCAGGAGGGGGTGCCAGGAGGGGGGTGCCAGGAGGGAGGGGAGGGTGCCAGGACGGAGGGAGAGTGCCAGGAGGGAGGGGAGGGTGCCAGGAGGGAGGGGAGGGCTGCCAGGAGAGAGGGGAGGGTGCCAGGAGGGAGGGTGCCAGGAGGGAGGGAGGGTGCCAGGAGGGAGGGGAGAGTTGCCAGGAGGGAGGAGAGGGTGCCAGGAGAGAGGGGAGGGTTGCCAGGAGGGAGGGGAGGGTGCCAGGAGAGAGGGGAGGGTTGCCAGGAGGGAGGGGAGGGTTGCCAGGAGGGAGGGGAGGGTGCCAGGAGAGAGGGGAGGGTTGCCAGGAGGGAGGGGAGGGTTGCAAGGAGAGAGGGGAGGGTTGCCAGGAGAGAGGGGAGGGTTGCCAGGAGGGAGGGGAGGGTGCCAGGAGGGAGGGGAGGGTGCCAGGAGGGAGGGGAGGGTTGTTAGGAGAGAGGGGAGGGTTGCCAGGAGGGAGGGGAGGGTGCCAGGAGGGAGGGGAGGGTTGCCAGGAGAGAGGGGAGGGTTGCCAGGAGAGAGGGGAGGGTGCCAGGAGGGAGGGGAGGGTTGCCAGGAGGGAGGGGAGGGTGCCAGGAGGGAGGGGAGGGTTGCCAGGAGGGAGGGGAGGGTTGCCAGGAGGGAGGGGAGGGCGCCAGGAGAGAGAGGAGGGGTGCCAGGAGGGAGGGGAGAGTTGCCAGGAGGGAGGGGAGGGTTGCCAGGAGAGAGGGGAGGGTGCCAGGAGAGAGGGGAGGGTTGCCAGGGAGGAGGGGAGATTGGCGAGGCAGGAGGGGAGACAGGGGAGGGGGTGTTAGGATAATGTAGTGGCAAAAGGGAAGGCAATGATAGGGGTGTCAGGAGGAAGGGAATGAGGAGGGGAAGAGGGAAGGGAAGGGAAGGAGGAGGGGAAGAGGGAAGGGAAGGGAAGGAGGAGGAGGAGGAGGAAGGTAAGGAGTGTCGTGTTGACTTCTCCGAGTATTTTAATGCTTTCCATTTATCCGTTTTAGAAAAAGTGTTTGTGTGTCTGTGTGGCAATTTGTCAGTGTTCCTTCTCAATAAATCAAGCACACACACACGCACACACACACACACACACACTCACACACACACACACACACACACACACACACACACACTAGATAATACAAAATAAAAAATTGATTCGGGAATTCATAAGTTGGACCATTGATTCGAAACTCCGACTCGGCCGTGTACAGAGGAATGAATTCTTTACAAAACCCCGTCTGGGATACCTCTCTCAGATAAAGTGGTCCTAAAATATTCACATCTTACCACCACTTGTATAGCACATGATGTCTCCAATACGCTGTAAGTCAATAAACCCAGAGAGGAATAATATAGCTGGAAGGTGAACGAACGGTTGATGGTATTGGGAAAGGAAAGGAAAAATATATTTGGTGGTAAATAGAAAATGCGGGCTTGTAAATTAGGGTGGAGAGAGAGAGAGAGAGAGAGAGAGAGAGAGAGAGAGTATACCCCCACACCCCCACCCACCCACCCACCCCACCCCACCCACTGCCCCCTAGTCTATACCTACAAAAAATAATCTAGTTCGGAAATGCAATTACGTTATGTTACTCGAAAAAACACCCCTTAAGTTTTAGCGGCAACTATTGTGTTCACTCCCAGCCGGATCCTGACTGCTGCACCCGGTATGAATGCTGGATTACATGGGGGATTAATGAGGAAGTTTAGAGATTAATATTTTTGACGGGGTACTTTAGGGATTTGGGGATTAATATATTGGAGGGTCCTTAAGGATTAGGGATTAATTAGGGACTTTTGGTATTAATATTTTTGGAGGTTCCTTAAGGATTTGGGATTAATTAGGGACTTTTGGGATTAATATTTTTTGGAGGTCCTTAAGGATTTGGGATTAATATTTTTTGGAGATTTAAGGGAGTTTTGAGATTAATAAGGAATTTGGGGGTTTATCTGGGGTTTGGGAATGTTTCTCAGGAATGTTGGATTACAGGGAGACTTTTGGATTACTTAAGGATTACAATGGATTATTTCCGATAGGTTGGGATATTTTATTTGGAATGTTGGAATGTTACGTAAGAATGTTGGACTGTTACGTAAGAATGTTGGAATGTTACGTAAGAATGTTGGCGTGTTACTTAATGTTGGAATGCTACGTAAGCATCTTTGAATGTTATTTAAGAATCTTGGAATGTTGCTTCAGAATGTTGGAATCATACTTAAGAATGTTGGAATATTCAGGAATGTTGGATTATTAAGGAATTTCTTGGAGGGAAAGGTAGTCGAGGGAAGGTAAGGAAGAAGGATTGAAGGAGAGAGACAGGAAGGAAATGTAGTTGAAGGAAGGAAGTAAGAAAGGAAAAAAAGGTCAAAGAGGGGGGAGGGAGAAACGAAGAAGGGAAGGAAGGGAAAGTAATCGAGGGAAGGAAGGAAGAAAGGTAGGTAGGAAGGTAGGAAGGAAGGAAGGAAGGAAGGAAGGAAGGAAGGAAGGTAGGTTAGGTGAGCTAGGTAGAGGTTGTATATGAACAAAATCCCGTTTGACATTTTTTTTCTTTACTTGCTATCCATACATGTATACAGTGTCGGTGTGTATGTATGTATCATCGTGTATACATGGCCAGCCGTCCTATACAGTGTCGGTGTGTATGTATCATGGTGTATACATGGCCAGCGACCCGTGTAAGTAATGTACTGAGGTCCGCTGGGGAGGAAAAAATGGATGGTAGGGAGGAAGATAATGGCCCTCTAGAGGAGCCTTTGATGTGGGGAGTAATGTTGTTACCTGGGGGGAGGATGTGTGTTTAGTCTCCCCTCCCCTCTACGATCTCCCTCTCCCCCTCCTCTCCTCTACAACGTCATCCCTCTCCCCATCTATTGTTTCTCTCTTCTCTCCCCACTCCTCTCCCAGCCTTCTCCTCTTATTTCTTCTTTCTTCTTCCATCTTTCCCTTCTCCCTCAACCCCCCCCCTCATTCTCCCTCATTATTATCTTTTCCACGTCTTTTCCTCCTCCCTTCCCCCCTTGCCTCCTTTTGTCCTTCCCTCTCTATCCCTCTCCTTCTCTCCTCCATTTCCCATCTCCCTCCCTCCCTCCCTCCCTCCCTTTCTCCCTCCCTCACCCCCCCACTCCTCCCATCTCTCCATATGTAGGAAGCGATGTCTCCTTGGCGGTGAGAGGGAGGTATAACATAGCTTTCCTCAACACACACACACACACACACACACACACACACACACACACACACCATAACACGAGTCAGCTTATTTCACGTAAGACTTATATAAGAGTGATAATCTGTGACGCTCGTAAGATATATCCACTGCCAGTTTAACCAATGAGTGTGTGTGTCCGTCTTACAGTGTGTTTTGGTCTCTATGTCGTCAAGAGTTAAGGCTGAATTTACTCTGTTTATCGTCGGTGAGAAACTGAGGTGCGGTAAGACCATTCCTAGAAACGTCTTGGAGGGAATAGAGAGAGAAAAAGAGAAGAAAAAAATTACTTAAGGGTCATTATCCGGTAGTTTGTGCTGAGTCTGGGAACTGTAAGAGGAACCTGAGGGTCGTAAGTTAAGTTTTCAAGTCTTGTATTGTCGAGAAGAAGAAAAAAAAAAAGTCGTAAGTTGAATCGTTTATTTTTATTCCTTTAACTGAGACTAAAGAAAACCTTATCTAAGTTTCTGTCGAGTCTTGGTGCAATTTTGACGTCATTACAGGATCCGAATCATTGTGTATCGTCGTGGCTTAAGTGTCTCCAATTAGGGGTGAGGTGGGGGATGGGGGTGAGGTGTGGGTGGAGTGAGGTTGGGTAGGGTGGAAAGGGGTGGACGAGGGTGTACGTGGAGGTGTAGTGTGGTAGGGTGTGGTTGGAGTGGGATGTGGGTGGAGGAGGGTGTGGGTGGGGTGGGGGAGGGTGTAGGTGGGGGAGGGTGTGGGTGGGGGAAGGGTGTGGGTGGGGAGGGTGAAATCTAGGGTAGGAAGCTTTTTGGGGGGGGGGGGTGAGGGAGGGTTGAGAGTCGTGTTGCTGACCAAGACATAAACGAACCTCGGTGCTTTAGTTGTTAATGATGAACCATAAATGAGAGTCTTTATTTTTTATGGTGAAGGTGATTCAACACGGTCCACTTACGTTAGGTACTTAGTCATTTTAAGGAGGAGGAAAAGTCTACGAGGAGGAGGAGGAGGTTAGAGGGAGGGTCTAGGAGGAGGAGGAGGAGAAGACTAGAAGGAGAAAGAGACCAAGAAGAAGGAAAAAAGAAGAAAAGGAGAAGGGATTAAGGAGTAAGAGAATAAATAAGGAAGTGTAGATAAATAGAGGAAGATCGAGGAGTTGAAGAAGGCCCAGGAGCAGGAAGAAGAGGAGGAGCAGGAGGAGAGGAAGTTAGCAAAGGTCTCTTCTCCGCCAAGAAAGTCCCCTCCTCTCTCCCCCAGCGATGACATACAGACCGAAGAAGAAGAGGACTAATGAAGAGAGAGAGGGAGGTAGGAGGAGGAGGAGGAGGAGGAGGAGGAGGAGGAGAATAAAGGAAGGAGGAAGAGCCAGGAGGATGAGGAGGAGGAAGGGGAGGGAGATAGGCTCTTTCCTCTATCTTTTTCTAACTTTCTTCGATTTATTCTTAAGAGAAGACCCAGAGGGAGGAGAGGAGAGAAGGTCCCTCCAGCTTCGACAGGAATCCCCCCACAACATTTTTTGTACAAGTTTGCCCTGCGAGACGGGGGCGGCTCGTCTCCATAAAGTGGAAGTTAGCTACCCAAGTTTTGGAATGGAAGCTCCGCGCCGCCCCGATAGCCAATACTTGAACGACTTGCGCCCACGACGCCCATAACAAACAATAGCTGCCCCTCCCGCCCGCCCATGCTGTGGTGCTGAGGGACCGAGGGAGAGAAGCAGGGAGGTAGGGAAGGAAACAAAGGAAATGAGGAAGGGGGACAAAAAAAATTAAGGGAGGGAATGAAAGAAGGGGGGAGAGAATGAATCACAGGGAGGGAAGGTGAAGGAGAGACAAACGGACAACAGGCAGACAAAGGTTGAGGTAAGAGAGAGAGAGAGGGAGAGAAAGGGGGGTAAGGAAATAGATGAAGAAAACTGCTCTGAAAGGAAGGAGCGATAACCGAGAAAGATTTAAAGGATTAAAAAGAGAGAAAGGCCCAAAGGAGAGAGATTATAGTGGAGAGGAGTGAGAGAACTGGTGGGAGATTAATGCGGAGGGAGAAGGACGAGGAGAAAAGAAATTAGAAAAAGAGTGTTAAAAGGTGGGACTGAGAGAGAGAGAGAGAGAGAGAGAGAGAGTCGCATACACACACACACACACACACACACACACACACAAACACACACACACACACACAATTTTCACGAAGATTAAGTCATCAGTGAGCAGATCTGACACAAAGGACCCACAATGTCACACAAAGACTCGTAACCTGGGAGGAGACGATGGAGGTGCGTGATTGAGGGTAGCAGGGTAGGGGGAGAGGTAGGGGTGGGTAGGGAGAGAGAGGTAGGGGTGGGTAACAGGGAGGGAGAGGTAGGGGTGGGTAGGGAGAGAGAGGTAGGGGTGGGTAACAGGGAGGGAGAGAGATGAGAGGGTAGCTGCCAAGGAGGGATAAAAGAGTAGAAGAAGGAAGAACGAAAAGGAAACTCACCATCAAATACAACTTGAAAAAGGGGTGTTAAAGGATACATGAGAAGGAGGAAGAGAAGGAAGGGAGAGAAGGAAAACAAGGGAGCTTAGCATCTAATACGACCCGAAAGGTGATTAGCGGTTGAAAGTGTCGACGCCGAAGGTAAAAGTAGAGGTAAACGAGGGAGTAGATGCGTCATTAGAGTGAGGATCGAGGCGGGATTACGTTTGGACAGGGATCGTAATGGTAGATCTAGATGGGAGGGTAATTACACAGACAGGTGCATTCGAGGGGATTTACCTGGTTAAGGGGTGAGTGTAACTAGGGGGTGAGTGGGTGTAAGGGGTGGTTTAATTAGGGGTGATTGGGTGTAAGGGGTGGTTTAACTAGGGGGTGAGTGGGTGTACGGGGTGGTTTAATTAGGGGTGAGTGGGTGTAAGGGGTGGTTTAATTAGGGGTGAGTGGGTGTAAGAGGTGGTTTAACTAGGGGTGAATGGGTGTAAGGGGTGAGTGGGTGTAAGGGGTGGTTTAACAGGGGCGAGTGGGTGTAAGGGGTGGTTTAATTAGGGGTGAGTGGGTGAAAGATGTGACTGAACTAGAATTGTACAGGTGTAGGAGACGATTTAAGAATTAATTAGCAGCTACAGGTGTTATTTACATTGATGGTGGGATTTTATTTACTGAAAAAAAATTCTGGTGGGATTTTCTTCAATGTGACGTTAAATCAGGAAGAAATTTGTCGACTGAGAATTTTCTTGATGGAGTTATATCGAATGGGAGTTTTTTTTTACAGAAATTTTGTCCAGTGGGAAATTGCTAGGTGGGATTTTGTGCCTCAGGAAAAAATAATGGAAACTGTTGTCTCTCGCCACCACTGTCCCGTGCCGTGAGCCAGCTACCTTGTGAGGGCGGGGAGAGGGGGAGACCGCCCACTGAACCCCTCCCAATAAACGGCATGCTGAAAAGATTCCGCAAAAATTTTACCTCTCCTTCCTCGAAAGGAAACACGCATCAGGAAAAGAACAGGAAAGCTATTTTGTTCGAATCCAATTTGTTCCTCCCTGAAGAAGATATACAAATTTAAATTCCACACAAAACTAAACCATAGCGGGACCCCACAACTGCACCCCCCCCCCCCCCACACACACACTCTAGGCCACCACGACTAAGTTTGGTCGACAACTCCTACGCCTAGATTGTCTTTTTATTGTTATTATCTCTATGAATAACTCCATTTCATTACAGAGATATTTTAGAACAGGTTATTTTTTTCAATTTTAATTCGTAGCCGCAGAAAAAAAGATAAACAAATTAAAATTCCGTAAGTAGAACTAAACCCAGAGCTGACCCGCTATTGGCTGGCCCCGCCCTACCAGGCCACCACGGCCAAGTTTGTCCGTACAACTTTTTAATTTATCTGAATAAGTCAGATTAATTAGCGTAGTTAATATTGTATGAACTTTTATTTGACATACAATCAAATATTTTCACTGAAGAAGAAATACAAACTTCATTTCCTGCAGCAGAACTGGAGCAGAACGGACCCACCACCGTCAATATAGCTGGCCTGAACCCTCCCCTCCCTCAGGCCACCACCACTAAGTTTTGGGAAAAAGTTCATGCTTGGATTTTCTTTTTAACTTCGCTCTATGAATAACTCAAGTTAATCAGCTGAATTAATATTTTTAAATAAGTTACTGATTTTCTAATATAGTTTAATACAACTTAATAATACAGACGAACTACCTAACCTAACCTGACCTGACCTGACCTGACCTGACCTGACCTAACCTTACCTTAACAGAACAGGCCACCACCGTCACCTACTAGAATTTTCCCTTTGAATTCTTTCTCTGAGTAACTGAGGGTGTAATCAACAGCCACTCTTGATCTTGACGTGATTTTGTGGGGTAGAATTTGTTTCCCTCAAAACAGAAATATAAATCCATAACTCATCAGAAGAAGACCTTTACGAACACCCCCCCCCCCCTACAGCTAACACCTCCTCCCTCTCCCCACCCGCTCCCCTCCTTTCCAGGCCTCCACCACCAAGTTTTGTGGACAACTCTGCACTAGTATTTTCTTTTTGAATTCCTTCTATGAATAACTCAGGTTAATTAACAGAGTTATTTTTGAACTGAAGTTTGGAAGTCAGAAACACACCAAAGGCTTTTTTTTTTATTTTCATTGCCTCTGCTGGGGAATGGCTAGCCGAATGTCGGAGTATGAATAGTATTAAGCATATACGAGTGTTACGAGGTTGTGTGCCGTTGCTGTTGCTGTTGTGTTGTTGCTGTTGTGTTGTGTTGTTGATGATGCTCGTGTTGGAGGTCTGGCTTCATTATCTTTAATCTAAATTCAAATTAACTTTTGATTCAGACAGATGGTATGCGTAATTACAGTTCATAGGTGGAGGCTCGTACATTTCACAGGACTATCCTACTGTACGCGGCTCTCGCTCTTCTCCCTAAATGGATCCAGAGTAACGGAGGCTGTTGGAAAAATAGACGTGTAATTTTTTAACTGCTCCGCTACATACGCTGATCATTTTCCTTTTTTTTTTTACAACCAGGAGCAGTACATCCAGGAATTACAGTATTTTGATGTATGAACGACAGGTATTTTACGGTGACAGGATGAATGATCAGTGTTTTTTTAAGCAGTGTTTGAAAGGTGTAGCACAGTAAGAGTATATATAAGATAATTGTTTTATTATATACCTTTGTTGATTGGTATATACAGTACGTATTACCTGTTGTCATTATATAGGTATTCTGCTGTAATGTAAATACTGAATATTTTATCCAACATCGTATACAGTCTTACGATGACTACCACGTCCCGGTGTGTGGAATGGGTGACTACAATACCCTTTACTGCTGTTATTGCCGGTGACGAGTGTACGTGAGTTTGTGTACGTAGAAGGTGTGTACGTACAGACACACACAAGCTGCCCAGTGATGAGTTGCGTCAGCGTGAAGTCTGACGTCACTGGGAGTACCGCCATCACCCCATGAATCAATTTATTTATCGTTTTTATCGCTTATCGGCGACAGGCGATCGATGTGAGACAAATTATCCTGCCGATTTCCAAGAACGCATATATTATCCCTCCTGTGGTGGCCAAGGCTGTAATTGGACGATTTGTCTGAACAGAACCTTTGGTCAACTTTAATTATCGCGTTGGCAACTCCCGATGACGTCACGGCAGAATTACACTATGTAAACAAACAGGACCTGAAACTCTGGATTTTTGTTTATTATTAATTTTCAGTGTGTGTGTGTGTGTGTGTGTGTGTGTGTGTGTGAACAAAGAGAACATCATACACCCCGGATGGATACAATGATTGAGAACGACAAAGGGGAAGGGGAGAGAGAGAGAGAGACTGAAGATAAAAACAGGAGATAGGAAGAAATAATATTTTTGTATTTCTGACGCCCGGTGAGTGTGGAGGAACGTGCTAAGTGGCAACCCCAGCCCTCACTAACGAATTGGTTTCCATTATTTTTTGTCAATACGCTAGGAATTGAGAGGTGACAAATTTGTTCCTTGTTTCGGTGCTCGGGGGGGGGGGGGGGAGGCGAGGCGGTGTGTGTAGTTTTATACTGGGAGAGAGAGAGAGAGACTGGTTGCCCTTTTTCCCCTTTTCCATCTTTCCCATCTAGTTCTTTTTTATCCCATTCTTCCCCTTTCCTTCTATGTCCTCTTCCTAACATCCTTATCTCATTTCTTCCAATCCATCTCATTTTCTTGTCTCTCTTTCCTTCACAATACTCCGTTTCCTTTATCGCCTCCTCCTTCCTTCTTAATCCTTCTCTAACTCTTCTCCATTCATTTTATTTATTCTCGTTTATCCTCGTCCTACACCAAGGTCGATGCTGTACCTTTCCACCCCTCCCCACACCACCCCACCCCACCCCACCCCACCCTCTGGTCTTTCCCCTCCCCTCTCCTCCTATTCAACAAGATTTACTCCTCCACCTCAGCTTTCTATTGAATACATAAGTGTTGACTATGGGTGGCGTCCCATTTGTCCCTATAACCCCCCCCGAGATGTCACAGCCCTCACACAATGCCTGATCCAACACCCCCAAACCTATATCCTTCTCCTCGTCTCCAAGATCACCTTCAGGGATCATTTGTAGTAGTCACCCATGCAAGCCAGTTTCTTCACGAGTTTCTCCTCCTATATTTTTTTATAGGGGTTTCGATGTACTAGTTGTGTGTGTGTGTGTGTGTGTGTGTGTGTGTGTGTGTGAACAAAGCTAGGATTTATGAATGGACAAGCAAAACATATTTCCGTCCACAATAATCTAGAGAGAGAGAGAGAGAGAGAGAGAGAGAGAGAGAGAGAGAGAGAGAGAGAGAGAGAACGGGATACTGTTGCGAGGGGTAACTGAATGAGAGATGGAGGAGGTGGTGAAGGAAGAAGAAAATGTGAAGAAGGATAAGGAAGAGAAAAAGGAGATAAAAGAAGAATAGGTAGAAGAGATAGAGGTAGAGGTGGTGAAGTAAGTAGGGTCAGTTCTTCTCTAGCACCATCTGTCTTAATCAAACACCAGCTAGACTCTATAAGAATCATGTTGTGGCTGGTCTCTGGGGCAGATCCCATCACACAACTCCTGGTTTGTAGCGTCCAGGGAGAGGACACTGAAGATTTGTTGACCTTCTGGGTTTTGTTTCCTTGACATATGTTGTTGTTTACAGATTCATGGAGAGGTAGAGAATTTATGTTTTGTCTCTCTGTCTCTATATCTCCCTGTCTCTCTGTCTCTATATCTCCCTGTCTGTCTCTATATATCCCTGTCTGTTTCCGCCTGTCTCCGGTTATCTCTCTCTGTCTCTGTTGTTTATTTATGTATTTTTATTAATTTATGCCGTCTTTTTATAACTTGCACTATATCTGATTTAGAATAGTTAAGATTATGTAGGTCCTGAGTAGGTTAGGTTAGGTTACTCTTTTATAGACAGACAGACAGAGGCAGAAAGACAGAGGCAGACAGATAGAGAGGCAGACAGATAGAGAGGCAGACGGATAGAGAGAGACAGTGCTAATAATCACACAGCATGAAGCTTAATTCCCCCATAGTGTGACGTTGGCGATCGATTAGCGGCCACCTGCCCCGCCACACCTGTGTCATTCAACTCTATTACCCACACCAATAACACCATTACCTCAACCACCACCACCACCACCACCACTACCACCACCACCACCACCACTACCACTACCACTACCACTACCACCATCACTAGTACCAGGTCGCCTCTTCACCTGAGAGTATAGAACGAAGGTCCTCGGCGAGGGTAGTACTACGGCAGGTGTTCTGAAGTCGCCTTGTGGTGGTGAGGTCATCTATGGAGCGAGGTCATTGTGGCGAGATCATCTGTGGCGAGGTTATATTTGGCGAGGTTATATTTGGCGAGGTTATATTAGGCGAGGTTAACGTTGGCGAGGTCATCACTTCCAATTAAACGTACTGGCGTTCATTCACCCTTCATAACCCCCCCTTCACTCATGCACGATCCTCACGCTCCAGGAAGAACGTGGGGGAGTGCCTGCCGTTCCTCATCACCTCCATCTCCCCCAGTAGAGTACACACGTTCCTCACGCCCCGCAGGAACGTGACGAGTAGCTAGTTGGCGTTCCTTCATGAACGGCCGACTACACCCCTGGCGTAATGAATGTTTTGTTTTGAGACTTGTGTTATGATGATTGGCGCTGAGGGGGGGGGGGTAGGGGGAGTATAGCCGAGGGGTGGGGGGATGCCAGGGGAGGGGGAGGGGTGGGAGGGGGGAACGCTGAAGGTGGGGATGCAAGGGGAATGGGGAAGGGGAGGTTAATGCTGAGGATAGGTATATGCAAGGGGAGGGGAGGGGAGAGGGGGGGAATTGTGAAAGGGGAGGGGAACTAGCAATGGTAGGTGGGTGGGGATGGGGGTGGTTGTAGTCCTTTATTCCCCCTCCCCCTTTTTTCCCTTTTTCTTTCTTTCCCCTCCCCATCTCCTTTTAACTCTCTCTCTCTCTCTCTCTCTCTCTCTCTCTCTCTCTCTCTCTCTCTCTCTCTCTCTCTCTCTGCAGTTCCTTACGAGGTATACAAAGTGTGGGAGTGGAGGGTAGTGGTCGCCAACCCTCAGACAGTGGAGTAGAGGGCTGTAGTCGCCAACCCTCAGCCACTACTCTGAATGAACTATGGGGGTGATTTTATTTCAATTTTAATTTCTTGTGAATAATATTTCTCTCTTGATATTTTCTAACCCTTTTATTGGTGTCTGAAGATAGATAGATAGATAGATAGATAGATAGATAGATAGAGTAAGGTATATGGACACAGAGATAGACATACGTAGATAGAATATAGACACAGACATACAGGTAGATTGACAAATACACTATATATTTTGTTAAGTTTTGCAGCCATTAATATCAGCTCATTATTTTTCTTTATATTCATTTAATATTTGTTTGTTTCAATTTGTTTTTTTGTTTTTGTTTTCAGATTATTTCGTATTTTTTCCCATATAATGTGGCAATTTTTTCTCATAAATGTCGAACGATTTTTGTATTATGTTAGTAAAGAAAAAATTAACTCCGTGTTTGTTAAAAATATATTGGGAGAATTTATGTTAGTTCTTGACCTTTAAATTGTTGTTATTATAATTTATGAACAATGTAAACTTTATTATCTTAGCTTAAGGTTGAACAACAGGTGTATTTCTGTGTCACATGGGTATACTGTACAGGTGTATTTCCGTGCTACATGGATATACTGTACAGGTGTGCTTCTGTGTCACGTGGATATATCTGCAGTTGACCCTCATTAACTCTCTTGTATTGATCTGTGCTATACACCTGCCATTGTTGACTTCATCAGAGAAGCCTTATTACAGGTACCAAAGTTCATAACACACCTCAACTTGTACAGGTAGATGGTACAGGCAGGTAATACTAGTACTATGTTGATGTTAGGTAGAGGCTATTAACTATGTGGTGACCGCATCATAGACACAGGTACTATGTTGATGTTAGGTAGAGGCTATTAACTATGTGGTGACCGCATCATAGACACAGGTACTATGTTGATGTTAGGTAGAGGCTATTAACTATGTGGTGACCGCATCATAAAAGGTTGTTATTACCGTTACTTTCCAGACCACATAGGGGCCACCTTTCAGCTCCTCCACCTGGCTCCTCCCACACGTAGGTTCCTCACTACATTGTTTACTAACATACCTGGCCGCCTCCCTCTTTCCTCTCCCTCCCTCTTTCCCTCCCGGCTTGGCTGCCACCGTTAACATGGTCTGTCTCACTAACAATGGCTGGCTTGATTCTCTTGGTTATATGACAACTAATTTGGATGGCTTGATACCATTATTGTATTTTTTTTTTTGACTACCATGAGTGGCTCGACAACCATGGATTGCTTTGATTCTAATGGTTTGTGCTAATTCCCGTGAATGGCTGAATTATCAATGGCTGGCTTGATTCTCTTGGTTATGTGACAACTAATTTGGATGGCTTGATTTCTAAAGGTCTCTCTGAGTACCACAGGATGGCTTGATTAACAAAATAAAAGGTTCTTGTGGATGGCTTGACTGTATTGGTCCCTTTAACTAACTAACTAAGTAACATGGCTGACTTAACTAATAGCTAATCGATATATGTAGCCGTAATATCACCTAGTCTAACCATAGTGGCTTGTCTAACTATAGTGGCTCGTCTGACCATCTTGGTTGGATTATGGCGTCTCTGATAACATAATCCTTAAGATTTACCAACTACAGGTTTTAATTTGTATTATTATTTAAGTGAATTTTGCTTCTAGAATGTTTCCGAATGGCATATATACATTGTGGTATTTATATATTAGTGTTTATGTATATTTTTATGTATATCGGTATGTATACTGTTGACGTGTTGTTGTGTTCAGTGGTTGAGGATGCTCATGTATCCAACTATTTTCCTTAATCCTCCTTCTCCTGTTCCTTCTTCTCCCTTCTAGTCATTCTTCTTCTTCTTCTTCTCGTTCTTCTTGTTCTTCTTCTTTGTCTCCTGTTCTCTTCCTCCGTCTCCTCATCACCTAATCAGCATGTTCTCCTCACTCATCCATTCTCCCCTTTTCCTCACCTCTCCCCTATCGCCCCATCCCTCTCTTCACAACCTCTCACTTCTTATTCATTCCCCTTATCCATCTCTTCCTCATCCATCCCATCCCCTCTTCTACTTCTTCTGCTACCCCCCTTCCCTCCCCTCCTTCCCTCCTCTCCTCCCTTCCCGCTTCCTCCTCTCCTCCCCGCCTCCTCCTCCAAGCACCACTTCCTACAGAGCCTGACTTTATTAGTTTATGACAGCATAAATAAGTAATTAAGTGGACCCTCATCTCTGGGTGTGAGTATTAGGCGCCGTTGGGGATAATGGATCACCCTCGCTCGGAGACTCCTAAAGTCCTCCGTAAAAGTCCTTCTCTCTGGTTGAAGGTGATGTGAGCTCCCAGCAAACCGACTTACCTGAGCTACTGTATAAAATTGGATTCTTCTAAAGTTCATAAATTGGATTTTTCTTCATAAGTGGAATTTTTTTTGATCTAACCGTCTCATTTTAAGCTATGGTATTAAATTTGAATTCTTAAAAAGTTCGTAAGTTGAGTTTACACCTTAATTGAAGATGTAAGAGTTTAATAAAAAGTGTTTCGTTTGGTTCATTCATAACTCTTGAGTATTCCTTGGCTTACTGTACGCGGTAAAAAAAAAAAAAAAAATATGGCATCGACTTTAAACTGGGACTCAACATGATCAAGACGTGTTCCACATAGCTCCCCCCCCCCCAGGTCGTAATATACTCGTGACGTCATTCCTCCCCTCCCTCCCTTCTGTGTATTTTCTCAGATCTCTCTCTCTCTCTCTCTCTCTCTCTCTCTCTCTCTCTCTCTCTCTCTCTCTCTCTCTCTCTCTCTCTCTCGTTCGTTCTTTAACTACTTATTATTTTTTGTCCTCCTCCTCTGTAATGATGATACTCTGATATTCTTCGTCTTTCCTGTAAGGGGAAGAATAGGGCGGGGCGGGGCGGGGCGGGGCGGGGCGGGGCGGGGCGGGGCGAGGCGAGGCGAGGCGAGGCGAGGCGGGGCGAGGCGAGGCGAGGCGAGGCGAGGCGAGGCGAAGCGGGACGGGGCAAGGCGGGGCGGGGAGGGGCAGGACGGAGTATGGTCAAAAGCTGCGTTAATATGAACCTGTGAAAAATTTCTCTCGGTCAGTAAGTCAGTCAGTGAATCAGTCGACCATTGGGCAGGTAAGTCTATCCAAGGAAGGTATACTGTACATAGTGCTAGCAGACGCACCTATAGAGATAAAAAATAGATGTTTGGAGGTAAAGGAAGGAAGGATGGGGGGGGGGGGGGGGGGTTGGCGTCAAAATATATATACTTAAAAATAATCCTCCTTCAAGCTTCACCTAACCAAACCTAACCAAACCAAACCTAACCTAAGCTAACCTAACCTAACCTACTCTTGTTAACAGGTGATGATAGTCGCTATTGTTAAAACTTTTTCCTAAATAATTACTTAGAGGAAGGTATAGAAGTGGCGGGAAGAAGTACCATTAATAACGAGTTTAAGTATGACTAAAGTTTAATTAAAAATGGCGAAGGGAGAGGGAGAGTGAGAGGGAGAGTGAGAGGGGGTGAGAGGGAGAGTGAGAGGGGGGTGAGAGGGAGAGTGAGAGGGGGTGAGAGGGAGAGTGAGAGGGGGGGTGAGAGGGAGAGAGGGGGGGGGGGAAGTGAATGTATCTTAGATGAAAAGATAGTGTGTGTGTGTGTGTGTGTCATTTTTATTTAATCCATGACAAGCATATCAGTATCTCTCTCTCTCTCTCTCTCTCTCTCTCTCTCTCTCTCTCTCTCTCTCTCTCTCTCTCATATGACTTACACCTCCCAGATAAACACGAGTAAACAGCTAGTCATGAAACCGGGTAGGGGAGGAGAGGTGTGGGGGGGGAGAGGAGTGGGGGGGAGGTGGGGGGGGTAGGGGAGGATAGGTGTGGGGGGGAGAGGAGTGGGTGGGAGGTGGGGGGGGGAGGAGGAGTGGGGGGGAGTTGGGGGAGGTGGGGGGTAGGGGAGGAGAGGTGTGGGGTGGGGGGGGAAGGAGGAGGGGGGTAGGCTCGTGAGGGCTCCGAAGCAGGGATAACGCCAACTCACTCAGCGAGCATCTCAGGAAGTCTTAGCCAGTGTTGCGCCGTGAAGGCATGAAAATGCTCTCTGCCGGGTACACCTTAAAGGAGACCCAGCTGTTCCACCCCATGGCAGGCCTATAGTGTGTGTGTGTGTGTGTGTGTGTGTGTGTACTGGAACAAGAAACTGCAGTGATCACATGAGGGCACCGACGAACAAACACACACACACACACACACACACACACACACACACACTGTTTAACCCTCTCCTCACTTCTCTCAGTCACTCCTCATCACCGCCTCTTACTCAACAAGAAAAACAGCCCCTGAAGATATTGGCTCACTTGTCATTGTCCTCTCTCTCTCTCTCTCTCTCTCTCTCTCTCTCTCTCTCTCTCTCTCTCTCTCTCTCTCTCTCTCTCTCTCTCTCTCTCTCTCTCTCTCTCTCCTTCCCTTCCTCCCTCCCTCCACCCTCACCTCCGACCTTCCTCATCTCCCTCCTCCAAAAGATACATTTCACCTCACCTCTCAAGCAAGGTAGGAAGGTCTTACCTCTCCTTCCTCCTCCTCTTCCTCCTACGTTTCTTCCCCATTTTCCTCTTATTCCTGACACTCTTCCTCCTTCCCCGTGTTCTCCTACTTTTGACATCCTGACTTCTCCTGACACCCTCCTCTCCCTTCTGACACCCTCTTCATTCCCTCCTGACACCCTCCTCTCCCTCCTGACACCGACTTCCTCTTCCTTAATTATGACGTCTTTTCCGCCCCCATGACACCCTTTTTCCGCCCTCCTGCCACTCACCCCCCCTCCTGACACCTTTCCCTCCCCCTGACACTCTTTTCCCGTCCTCCTGACACCCCCTTTCCCGTTTCCCGCCCTCCTGACACCCACTTTTCTCCCTCCTGACACCTGCCTTTGTCCCTACCTGCCCACATATTTTACCTCGGCTTCTCGACAAGGTAAATAGAGTTCCATCTCCCTCTCTCACTTCCTTTCTCTCCCTCCGTCCCTCCCTCCCGCCCTCCCTCCCTCCCTACGTCCGTCTCTCTCTACCTCCCTCCTCTCTCTCCTTTCTCACTCCTGTCCTTCCTTCTTCCTTCCTTCCTTCCCTCATCTTTTCTCCCTCATTCCCTCTCTCCTCCTTTTTTTACACTCCTTCTCTACCTTGATGACTCACAACCACCCTTTCCAGACTGTCCTCTCCTTCCCTCTTTTCCCCCCCTCCCCCTTCGTGACATCCTCTCTCTCTCTCTCTCTCTCTCTCTCTCTCTCTCTCTCTCTCTCTCTCTCTCTCTCTCTCTCTCTCTCTCTCTCTCTCTCTCTCTGTGTGTGTGTAACGTCACGTGACACAGGTAGGAAAGGGCTCATGAAATTTGCCTTTATCATCTATCCAGCGCAGGACGGGTCGTTTAAAGCCTCCACTAACTGTTATATACATACCTGTTCAAGGAGGGGGTGGGGGGAGGGGGTAGAGGGGGAAGGAACAAGGGAGAAGAGGTAATGAGGGGGATGGAGGGAGGAAAGGGGCGAGGGAGAAAGCTTGAGAGGGAGGGAGGAAACTTAGGAAACACAGAAGAGGAGGAGAGAGGGAAAGAAGGGAAGGGAGGGTGTGTGTGTGTGTGTGAGAGAGAGAGAGAGAGAGAGACTAGTAGGGCACATTGTCGTAAAATTCGTCAATGCTTCAGCTAAAGGTTCTCTTGGTGTAAGACAAAATCTGATCACCCTGGAGGTTGGGGAGAGGGGGAGGAGGTTGGGGAGAGATTGGGGAGGGGGAGGAGGAATGAGGAAGAGGTAGTAGAGGAAAGGGAATGGAGAAGAAGACGTAAATGAAGGTAGAGGAGGATTAGAGAAGGGGGGGATGGGGGAGGAGAGGAAATGGTGGATCAGACAAGTGTGGAGAGGGAAGAGAAGAAATCTCACCTGAGAGGCAAAGTCCTAACTTAACCTAACCAAACCCAACCAAACCTAACCAAACCATACAGTTTTTCTGACGTGATATATAGACAAAATCCTCCTGAGACATAAGATTCTTGGAGAAATAAAATCCCTCATCAGACATAAAATACTTCTTGAGACATAAAATCCCTTTGAGACATAACATTCCTTTGAGACATAAAATTCCTTTGAAACATAAATTCCCTTTGAGACATAAATTCCCTTTGAGACATGAAATTTCTCTTGAGACATAAAACTTCTCCCTTGAGCTATACAATCACAAGATCCATCGACAGATACACAAACAGACTCACGGATGACTTGAATTGACGTTAATTATCTCTCTCTCTCTCTCTCTCTCTCTCTCTCTCTCTCTCTCTCTCTCTCTCTCTCTCTCTCGGGACACAGAAGGGAGAGACGAAACCGAACGGTCGCCTGCTCTCTGCTTGTGGTGGCGAACGAACATTTTGTATTCTGGCGTTAGCAAAAAGCATTAGTATAGAGGAGAAATGACAAGAGAGAGAGAGAGAGAGGGAGAGAGAGAGAGAGAGAGAGAGAGAGAGAGGTGATAAATAGTTGAAGAAAAAAGAGAAAGGAGAGAGTGAAAACGGACACAGAAGCAAGTAACTTAAAGCGAAGAGACAGAGAAGGAGGTGATAAACTTTGGAAGAAGGAAGAGAATAGTGTGTGTGAAGAGGGGGAAGAGACAGAGAGAGAGAAGTGATAAACGTTGTAGGAACAAGAGAGAGAGAGAGAGAGAGAGAGAGAGAGAGAGAGAGAGAGAGAGAGAGAGAGAGAGAGAGAGAGAGAGTCTATTTCATATATGTTAAGAGGATTCTGTGTAGTAAAGGAGGATGAGTAGCCTGCTATTAGGTACTTTATCGTGTGTGTGTGAGGGGGGGGGGGGGTCTCCAGTATGTGTGTGGTCTCCAGGCCGTCTCCAGTGTTTGTGGTCTCCAGGCAGTCTCCAGTGTTGTGTGGTCTCCAGGCAGTTTCCAGTGTTGTGTGGTCTCTATGCAGTAGTCCGCCCTAGACCACTTCGTAGTTATGGTCCTTGTTGGTCATCAGATTAAGTCTCCTGTGCAGGGTTGTGTACAGCAGCTACCAAGACAAGGTGGAATATTTCCCCTCCCCCCTGCTGCACCTCCTCCCTCCCTGCTGCTGCACCTCCTCCCTCCCTGCTGCTGCACCTCCTCCCCCCTGCTGCTGCACCTCCTCCCTCCCTGCTGCTGCACCTCCTCCCTCCCTGCTGCCTCACTCCCTAATCTGCCACTTGTCGGGAAAATTCTGTAATCTTGTAACTCGGGGACAGACAGTGCCATCCCACTGGGTTCTCAGAAAGTCGTGATTGCTGGGCGACTCGAAGCAGCATTTCAGACTTATTGCCTCAGGGCGTGCCAGTCTGTCCTCCAGAAAACATAATAAGTCCCTTAACGAGGGAGGAGTACAGCGCCACGCCACACCCCCTTGTAGAGGCGGAATTGGCCTCGGCAGATCATTTCCGGCTGGACCTTACGAGCAAACGTCACCGGGTTCGCTGAAGGCCCCAGACCCGCTCAATACTTCTTGTTCCTACTTCCGCCCCCAAACTTGTGCCGTTTCCGCCACACTACGTCCGTCCCAGAGACCCAGGGTTCCTTCTGACTGTTGCTGTAACGTGTCTCCCCCCCCCCCCCCAACACACACCCCCGCGCAGCTGCTGGGACTCGAGTCAATAACCACAGGCTGTAATTGCTGTCCTTAACGTATGGCCTGAGTCCCTTCTGCGTGTGAGTGTTTCTGGAACAGCAGGTGGAGATCACAGCCTTGGTGTACGGAGGCCCCGGGACGCTGTATATCAGGGACCTCAAACACTAACACAAGGGGCTGCTGTCACCAAGCGAGTATCCTGTAATGTTGACCTAATTAATACGTGTCCAAACTGCTCTAAAGCGAGTGTTGCTCCTCGCTGCCGCCTGCATGATATGACCCCTGGGCATAGATTCTCAGAGGTTCTTACGTGAAATTTTTACCTAACTGGTCATTGGAGAAACTATCTTGCTTGTTAATTTGGGCAAGATTACATGTGTGTGTGTGTGAGCCAGGAGTGTGTTGTGATTGCTCTGAGACTGTTCTAACTAGATATATTATTCCCTAGTTAAAGTGAAGGAATTTCTTACGCTAGAGATGATTTTACTCTTGGGGACGAGGGATTAAACGCTTGATGAAACAACTTAACACATGAGAATACAACAGCTTTTATGTTCAGCAAATTAAGCTTTCGTAGTGTAAAGGAGTTGAGCTTTTATTTATCTGTTAAGGTTTTGTGTTTAGTGGGTTAAGCTTGGATACACTACCTTAGGCAACATCCTTTTATTCTTATGCAAATGGACAATTCAGTTACCAGTTCCGTAATTCCTGTGAGAACAACAACACCTCCAACAACAACACGACGACGACCACCACAACAACAACGACGACGACAGCAACAACAACACGACGACGACCACCACAACAACGACGACAACAACAACAACACGACGACGACCACCACAACAACGACGACAACAACAACAACAACAACAACAACACGAAGACGACCACCACAACAACAACGACAACAACAACACGACGACGACCACCACAACAACAACAACGACGACAACAACAACAACACGACGACGACCACCACAGCAACAACGACGACAACAACAACAACACGACGACGACCACCACAACAACGACGACAACAACAACAGCCCGGCAGCAATAATGACAACAAGTACTCATGACAACCACGACAGCACTAACCAATAACAACAACACCAGACCCTAATAGAACCAATTACTAGAACGATGACACCACGACGACGACCACCACCACCACGACAATAACAATACTTCAACCACGACGAAGGGTCTGAGGGGGAGGGGGGGGGGGAGGAGGGGGTGAGGGGTGGGTGAGATAGGACTTAGGAACCATTGTACTGGGTCATCCACTGGTAACTCTCCTGTAGAAGATGTAGTGGGGGAGGTAGAGGGCGGTCAGGTAGGGGTGATGGGACTCTCTCTCTCTCTCTCTCTCTCTCTCTCTCTCTCTCTCTCTCTCTCTCTCTCTCTCTCTCTCTCTCTCTCTCAACTTTATTTCCATGCACCACATCTGTGTACCAAAATAGGTTGCAGACTGGCCGCCGCTCGACCACTTATGAAAAACTTTCTTTACTATGACGTTGGGAAAGTTTCTATTAAGCTTAGCGTGTAATTAAGCTGGTAATTAAGGTAAACTGTGGTGGGAGAGATGGCTATTAAGGTACACGGTACAGTCGAAGGGTACGGGTGGTAGTGGAGACGAGGGTACAGCAGTCGATTAAGGATAATTTTTATTGTGGTGTCGTATTGCTGAGAGAGAGAGAGAGAGAGAGAGAGAGAGAGAGAGAGAGAGAGAGAGAGAGAGAGACAAGAATCGAGACGGAGAAGGATACAGAGAGAGAGATGGAAGGGAGGAGGGAGAGAGAGAAGGATGGAGGGAGGGAGAGGTAGAAATAGAAGGACCCTCACACACACACGCCAGGCCACGCCACCCTCACACGCCTCCTGCACTTGTTCATGTTACACCAGGGAAAGATAAGTTGTCCAGTGTTCAGTGGTACTGCCCTCCCTCCCTCCCTCCCTCCCTCCCTCCCTCCCTCCCTCCCTCCTACCTTACCTCACCTCCGTCCTTCCCTCCTTCCTACTCTATCTCACCTCCCTCCCTCTATCCTTCCTACCCCCTTTCTACCTTACGTCCCTACCTCTTTCTCTCGACTTCTTCCTTCCTCCTGCTACCCTCTTTCCTTTTTCTATCTCTTCTCCCCTTCCCTGCCTCTTTTTCCCTGCCCTGTCTCTTCTCCCCTTCCCCGCCTCTTCTCCCCTTCCCTGCCTCTTCTCCCCTTCCCTGCCTCTTCTCCCCTTCCCTGCCTCTTCTCCCCTTCCCTGCCTCTTCTCCCCTTCCCTGCCTCTTCTCCCCTTCCCTGCCTCTTCTCCCCTTCCCTGCCTCTTTTCCCCTTCCCTGCCTTTTCTCCCCTTCCCCGCCTCTTCTTCCCTTCCCTGCCTCTTCCTCCTCTTCCCCTGTTTCTAAATCCCCTACACTTGCCTTATGTCATGTTACACCTGGGAAAGATAAACTTATCCAGCCCGCAATGTAATGGGCTACCCTGTCTCTTCCCCTTCCATGATCCACACCTCTCCCCTTCCATCTTCCCCTTCCATAAGTTACACCTTCTCTTCCCTTCTCTCTTCCCCTTTCCCTTCCTCCCCTCCCATACCTACCCCTCCCCTCCCTCCCTCCATCCCTTGTTGCACGAGGGACAGATAAGCTTGTCAGTCTTTGGTGTGCGACCCTTCCCTACTCCCCATCCTCCCTTTCTCCTTCCTGCCTTCTCCTCCCTCCATTCACCCACTGCCTCTGTCCTCCTCCTCCCCCCTCTCTCTCTCTCTCTCTTTTCCCACTGAGAGAAGAAAATAGAGGATACAGATGGAATATAAAAACAGGGAAAAAGTGGACATCAGACGGACTGGCTGAGATGAAACGACCATATACCCATGACACAGTCGAGACCAGACGCTCACAGATGACGAGATCCCAGCGTGTGTACCTGGCTGATGGGCGGTGGGCGTGGTGAAGTGGTGGCTGGTGGGCGGTGGTGAAGGGGTGACTGGTGGGCGGTGGGTGTGGTGAACGGGTGGTTGGTGGATAAGTTGAGGGCGAGTATCTGAGTCTCACCATAATCTAACAGGAGACGTCAAGGTGTACCTCCAAGGATTAGAGTTAAGTCTCGTCTTCCAGATATACAGTAGGTGGGGCAGGTACAGCGTCTTATATTGATGGCGTATAGTGTGTGGTGTGGCGAGGGTGTGGACGTGTAGTATGTGGTGTGGCGAGGGTGTGGACGTGTAGTGTGGCGAGGGTGTGGACGTGTAGTGTGTGGTGTGGTGAGGGTGTGGACGTGTAGTGTGTGGTGTGGCGAGGGTGTGGACGTGTAGTGTGGCGAGGGTGTGGACGTGTAGTGTGTGGTGTGGCGAGGGTGTGGACGTGTAGTGTGTGGTGTGGCGAGGGTGTGGACGTGTAGTGTGGCGAGGGTGTGGACGTGTAGTGTGTGGTGTGGCGAGGGTGTGGACGTGTAGTGTGTGGTGTGGCGAGGGTGTGAACGTGTAGTGTGTGGTGTGGCGAGGGTGTGGACGTGAAGTGTGTGGTGTAGTGTGTGGTGTGGCGAGGGTGTGAACGTGTAGTGTGTGGTGTGGCGAGGGTGTGGACGTGAAGTGTGTGGTGTGGCGAGGGTGTGGACGTGAAGTGTGTGGTGTGGCGAGGGTGTGGACGTGTAGTGTGTGGTGTGGCGAGGGTGTGGACGTGTAGTGTGTGGTGTGGCGAGGGTGTGAACGTGTAGTGTGTGGTGTGGCGAAGGTGTGGACGTGTAGTGTGTGGTGTGGCGAGGGTGTGGACGTGAAGTGTGTGGTGTGGCGAGGGTGTGGACGTGTAGTGTGTGGTGTGGCGAGGGTGTGGACGTGTAGTGTGTGGTGTGGCGAGGGTGTGGACGTGTAGTGTGTGGTGTGGCGAGGGTGTGGACGTATAGTGTGTGGTGTGGCGAGGGTGTGGACGTGTAGTGTGTGGTGTGGCGAGGGTGTGGACGTGTAGTGTGTGGTGTGGCGAGGGTGTGGACGTGTAGTGTGTGGTGTGGCGAGGGTGTGGACGTGAAGTGTGTGGTGTGGCGAGAGTGTGGACGTGTAGTGTGTGGTGTGGCGAGGGTGTGGACGTGTAGTGTGTGGTGTGGCGAAGGTGTGGACGTGTAGTGTGTGGTGTGGCGAGGGTATGGATGTGTAGTGTGTGGTGTGGCGAGGGTGTGGACGTGTAGTGTGTGGTGTGGCGAGGGTGTGGAGGTGTGGTTTCCAGTCTCCACACACACACCATAACACCAGCACGGGAAGGGAATTGTCAGGTCAGGAATGGACAAAGTTAGCTTGGTGGGTGACGTGGCCTCCTGACAAACTTAGCTTCCCGGCAATCTTTATAACTCAGCGGTATGACTGAGCTACACACACACACACACACACACACACACACACCAGAGGGGAAAAAATATCTCAAACTTATGTGTGACTTTTGGCATTGTAGCTGCAGCTGAAGTTTTTTACTCTCTCTCTCTCTCTCTCTCTCTCTCTCTCTCTCTCTCTCTCTCTCTCTCTCTCTCTCTTGTTCGTGAATTTTGAGAGAATTTTTCGTTATTATTATTATTATTATTATTATTATTATTATTATCATCAACAATCCTTCAAAGGGAACAACTCGATTCGTGTTGGATTATAATAAGCCAAACGACACAGGTATTCGGGATTGCGTTTTACTTATTCAGTGTGTAAACAAATTTGCCGGCGCGGGTGAGGAGCCTTGAGGCAGTATCCGGGTTATGCTGTTTACTCGAGTCAGCTTATAGACTAACCTAACCTAACCTAACCTAACTTAACTAATCTATTGTGATGATGGAATTTTGTCCATTTTGTAATTAAGTATGATTTTGCTTATTACTTGGTGGTTTAATTTTGTCCTGTGGGGAATTGTCCGATAGGGTTTTGTCCAGTGGCCTTAACAAATAAACTGGCCGGTGTGGGATTACCTGTCGTGTCCGTCAAGGTATTGGTGGCCGGCAGCGGTGAAATAATTAGCCGGACCTTAATACGGTGTATCAATTTTCAGTATGGACCATTACCCCTCACTACTACTACTACTACTACTACTACTACTACTACTACTACTACTACTACTATCGCCTGCTGCCACTACTACCATTACCGCCTACTACCATTTCCACCACCATTGCCACTACCCCAACCCACTACAACCACTACCCCCACCTACCACAACCACTATCACCACCTATCACTACCCCAACCTACCACTACCCCCACCTACCACTACCCCCACCTACCACTATCCCCACCTACCACTACCCCCACCTACCACTACCCCCACCTACCACTATCCCCACCTACAACTACCACCCTTCCCTACCACCATCACCGCAGCCACTACCACCCTTCCCTACCACCATCACCGCAACCACTACCACCCTTCCCTACCACCATCACCGCAGCCACTACCACCCTTCCTTACCACCATCACCGCAGCCACTACCACCCTTCCCTACCACCATCACCGCAGCCACTACCACCCTTCCCTACCACCATCACCGCAGCCACTACCACCCTACCCTACCACCCTTCCCTACCACCATCACCGCAGCCACTACCACCCTTCCTTACCACCATCACCGCAGCCACTACCACCCTTCCCTACCACCATCACCGCAGCCACTACCACCCTTCCCTACCACCATCACTGCAGCTAATTGTAAATTGTTCTAATCACTAAATCATTTTCTCTCGATTACAACTTTTCTTTGAACTTGATGAACGATTATTAGTCTTTTATATACGTAACCGACGCTCAACGGTGTATCGACGTTGATTGGTGGATGATTGAAAAGTGGGAGGGGCTCAGTGACGTGTCTTAAGATAATTGGCTCGTTCATGATACAGCCGAGGGGGGGGGGGGGGGGGTAGGGGCTTTTTGATTTGAATTCTTTTTTTTTTTTTGTAATTATTTATTTTTATTTCTCTTTGATGGTGGAACTTGTTAGTATTGTCATCATTTATTATTATTAGGATGATGATGTTGATGATGATTGGAAATTATGGTGAACAATGAATTTATTCTTACGGTCATTTTAGTTTTGTCTTCTAGAACATAGATAGACACGAAGACAAAGAAATATAAGAGGAGAGAGAGAAAGAATAAGCTACAGTATAGTCTCAGAATAATGTCGACGCCATTTCAGCTACCATCTCTTTGTCGCAGTATAAATAAACCATTTAAATACCTTACCACATCGTCAGTTTGGGCACACACACACACACACACACACACAAATGAACTCTGCAAACTTTGGAAAAAAATACATCTTTGAACCGTAGCTTAAAAGTTATCTAGTTAAGAGTACGTTTTCATATCCCTTGTTAGGTGAAAAGTTTAACCTAACCAAACTTTCAGAATCCACTTTTGTGTTACGTCTTAAGTATGCCAGTTTAGATGATTTCCCACATCACCAGTAACGTGAAAAAAAAATAACTTAGGAAGCTTCTAGAATACTTCTTTGGTGTCTTAAGTGAGATGATTAGATACGTTCTCACATCTCCAGGTGGGGGGGGGGGGATATTACCTGACGTACCTGTGAGTGTTTTGGATCTCGTTGATAGGATCGTGGTAGCTGGTGTCTCATCCTGTCACTAATCATAACTTTCCTTAATTCGGGGGAAATAGACCGCAGGAGAACAGGAAAACTTTGAATTAACGAGGTCGGTCTGGTCTGGCAGTCGAGAGTCGAAGGAAAAAATTGGGTGGAAAAAAAGTTTGTTCCTGGTTGGCGTCGAGGGTACTGGCAGGACAATTTTCATGGCTATTGTTGTTGTGTTATTGTAGCTCCAGCTGGCTCAGTGGGTGTGGCTGTTGTCGTTAAAGTTTTATGTTAGTAGATTAAAGTTTGGCCTGTGTGTGTGTGTGTGTGTGTGTGTGTGTGTGTGTGTGTGTGTGTGTGTGTGTGGCCGGCAGCTGGGCGTCACATACTGTATACTCTGTGAAGACGTAAGACATGGCTGTCGATCTGAGGTGAAGGTGGGTAAGTGAATCACCTACCTGTGTCATCTTCGTAATTCACCTGTATCACATCTCAGGGTAGGTGGGGTGGGAGGTGAGGGGGTTGACTCACACCATATAGTGAGTCACATTCTTAAAACAACAGTGCAGTACAGATAATATATACAACAGGTGTTTTGGCCATACCCTTAGTAAACGCTACTTTTGTTTGTCAGCGCCGCAGGTAACTCCCTACACACACGCGCCGCCTCGTCTTACCATCAGTGTCATGTTCTGTAATTCACACAAGTTATGTTCACTGCAGCACAGCAGATGTACACGATAGAGCACACAGAGTACACTTTTGTCCGGGACGCAAATTAGAACACTTTGTACAACACACAAGATATAGACGTGATGAAGTACAACCCCCTCCCTCACACACCCCTCCCTCACACACCCCTCCCTCACACACCCCTCCCTCACACACCCCTCCCTCACACACCCCTCCCTCACACACCCCTCCCCCACACACACCCCCTCTCACACACCCCTCCCTCACACACCCCTCCCTCACACACCCCTCCCCCACACACCCCTCCCCCACACACCCCTCCCTCACACACCCCTCCCTCACACACCCCTCCCTCACACACCCCTCCCCCCACACACACCCCCTCTCACACCCCTTCCTCACACATCCCTCCCCCACACACCCCTCCCCCCACACACCCCTCCCCCACACACCCCTCCCCCACACACCCCTCCCCCCACAAACCCCTCCCTCACACACCCCTCTCCCCACACACACCCCTCTCCCCACACACCCCTCCCTCACACACCCCTCCCCCCACACACACCCCCTCTCACACCCCTTCCTCACACATCCCTCCCCCACACACCCCTCCCCCACACACCCCTCCCCCACACACCCCTCCCCCACACATCCCTCCCCCACACATCCCTCCCCCACACACCCCTCCCCCACACACCCCTCCCCCACACATCCCTCCCTCACACACCCCTCCCCCACACACCCCTCCCCCCCACAAACCCCTCCCCCACACACCCTTCCCCTACACACACCTCCTCCCTCACTCTTAGAAGCGTAGCGGGGTACAGCCCGCGCTATGGTGCTAATATTAGAATTGTTAAAACAATGTACCTAGGCTATATAAGATCTCTGTTAGATTACCACGCGCCAGCCCTGGTCATTCGTGACGTGAAAGGCGTTGACAAGCTCTAGAAAATGCAAAATAAAGCCCTCAGAATTATCCTAGGATGTCCCATGAGCACTAAAGTACTTAATATGAGGAAAGAACTAGGTATACCTAGTGTTGAAGATAGAATAATTGAAGTCAACCTCATGATAGCCCTGAGGCTTCTGCGTGGTGATCCTGATAACATTGTTTCCTTAAAATTGCTAGAATGTATGAACCATGGGACTACTGAGTCTAAATGGATCCAAACTACAGCTACACTTATGGAGATGTTTGGACTAGACCACCTGTACAAAGTTGAGACACAACAGCGCTTCCTGCCACCCTGGCGGACAGTTCCCTTCGATATCATAATACCGACGTATCCGCCTAAAAAATTAATTATATAAAGCATTTATCTCCAACACACTGCCAAAGTGAGAGCTCTTGAACACATACACACTCTACAGACTGATGATAATATCACACAGACCATCTACACTGATGGATCTCTTAACACCGCCTGTGGGAGGGCTGGAAGTGCTATTGTTGTGTCTCAACCTGACGGTAATATAATTGAGAAAGGAGTTAGAATTAACAACAGGGCATCTACTCTACAAACTGAATTAGTTGCCATACTCACAGCTATTAAATTCATTGAAACCACTGTTACTGACAGTCTCATCATCACTGACTCTCTATCCTCACTACTTGCCCTTGGTACCCTCGACTCAGGTTGTCACGCTCTTGTCTCTGAAGCCAGACACAAATATGCGTGCCTTGTTGACCGGGGTGTCAGGGTCAAACTGTTGTGGATCCCCTCTCACATAGGCTTCATAAAACATGACAGAGTTGATGCCCTCGCCAAACTCGCGTCTAACAAAGACACCGTTGAATGCAATTTGGGTCTGTCAAAAAGAACCCTTAAAACTGGAATTAGGAAAGAACTTATTGATGAGTTTGACGCAAGTAGACTAGTGTAAACAGGCACTAGTCGATCCATAGGTTACCATGATGAGATGTATCAAGTGAAACATGTATATGGAGCAAGTAACAAGATCACTAGATTACAAGATGTTGTAACCGCTAGATTAAGGCTAGGATATAAGTACCTTTGGCAGTATGTTCCTCAAGCAGATGTAAACAAAACTAAATGTAAAGTGTGTGGCCATACATATGGCCACACACTTGAACACTACGTCCTCGACTGTGTGAAGAAAGAACCTTTTAGGGACAGGTCCAAGCACACTGTGTGTGAAATGGCACAACACTTTATCTTTAATGGCAAGATAGCCGACATATTAAGGTTGTATCCACTTTTTTGCACTTAGTAACTATATCAGTTCTCATGTACAGAACCAAATACGCAATGTGCTTGAATACCTCCCACGTAAATGTGAATAACAAAGTGTGAGGCCAGACATACTGCCTCACACGCCTGTACTCATGCATTTGTGAATAAGTTACCCTTTATGTATAGAACTAAACAAATAATGTAAATGAAATACTGTGTAACATTCAGTGCCATAATATCCTGACAACGGGGGTTAATTATTATGACCCTTTGTAAACTCTACTCTGTAATCCTTTTGCGCTACCGCTCACAGGATGAGTGTGGGGTGCACAATAAAGTAGCCGCTGTAAGCGGCAAAATCAAAATCAAATCTCTCACACACCCCTCCCCCACACGCCCCTCCCTCACACACCCCTCCCCCACACACCCCTCCCCCACACACCCCTTCCCCACACGCCCCTCCCCCACACGCCCCTCCCTCACACACCCCCTCCCCCACACACCCTTCCCCCACACGCCCCTCCCCCACACGCCCCCTCCCCCACACGCCCCTCCCCCACACGCCCCTCCCCCACACGCCCCTCCCTCACACACCCCTCCCTCACACACCCCCTCCCCCACACACCCCTCCTTGCAGTGGCAGTAGATGTGTCATAGAGTAGAGTGATGATGGTGATGCCTGGTAATGGTGGTAGTTTGATGCCTGGTGATGGTTATAGTGTGGTGGTGATGGTGGTAGTTTGATGCCTGGTGATGGTTATAGTGTGGTGGTGATGGTGGTAGTTTGATGCCTGGTGATGGTTATAGTGTGGTGGTGATGGGGTGATGGTGGTAGCTTGATGCCTGGTGATGGTTATAGTGTGGTGGTGATGTGGTGATGGTGGTAGTTTGATGCCTGGTGATGGTTATAGTGTGGTGGTGGTGTGGTGATGGTGGTAGTTTGATGCCTGGTGATAGTAGTAGTGTGGTGGTGGTGTGGTGGTGGTGGTGTGGTGATGGTGGTAGTTTGATGCCTGGTGATTGTGGTAGTGCGGTGGTAGTGTGGTGATGGTGGTAGTTTGATGCCTGGTGATTGTGGTAGTGTGGTGATGGTGGTAGTGTGATTGTGGTGGAGGAGCAGTCGTGTCTTATGCCAGGCACGCACAGGCGACAGCAATTGTGTTAGGCGGCTGAAGAATATCACATTAAATTGATCACCAACTCCTTCGGTATGGCTGCCTGAATTAACGTGAGGTAATCGTGCTAGAACTTAACCTCACCTCTCACTGTTTACCTCACTTCTTGCTCTACAGTTTACCTCACCTCTCATTCTACAGCTTCTTGGTAGATCGTGTACGCCTCTCTCTCTCTCTCTCTCTCTCTCTCTCTCTCTCTCTCTCTCTCTCTCTCTCTCTCTCTCTCTCTCTCTCTCTCTCTCTCTCTCTCTCATCTATATCAATATAACTTTTAGCTGCTGTGTCATCAGGTCGACGGTAATTCTGGTAAAGACAACCATCCACGTCTCGGTGTGTGTGTGTGTGTGTGTGTGTGTGTGTGTGTGTGTGTGTGTGTAATAATAATAATAATAATAATAATTAACGGTTTATTGAAGGAGCTTGGCAGCCAGAAGGCTGAAAATATACAGTTACATAATTGGGGAATGGGTTACGAATTACAAATAATATACAAGTAACATAAGTGACACAAATAAGACATATAATAACTTAGATGTGTGTGTGTGTGTGTGTGTGTGTGACCTCCCCTCTTATAGATACACAATTTCCTCCTCTTATTATCTCTTTCTGTTATTCACTTGGTTGTGTTTTCAGTGTCATTTTGTTTGTTTGTTCATACATACATACATACATACATACATACATAGAGTATTTAAGATAGCCCTGCGTTCCTTGACCCCATGGCCCTAGCAGTGTGGCCCCCGTCTGGCCCTCCCTGTGACCCCAATCCTGGCACTCCTCCCCTCCCCTCCCTTGTAATAATCTCCCCCTTCCCCTCCTTACCTCCCTCCGCGATAACTTCCCTCCCCCCCCCCCCATCAGTCAGGTTTGGTTAGTTTAGGTGACCTGTGTGTGTCACCTTAGCTGAGTGGGTCTGTGTTGGTGCTACGATAATTACCAGGTGTGTTACTCCTCTGATGTTACCGTCACACCTGAGTTTTAGGCTTTGGTGATTATACCTCTCTCTCTCTCTCTCTCTCTCTCTCTCTCTCTCTCTCTCTCTCTCTCTCTCTCTCTCTCTCTCTCTCTCTCTCTCTCTCGATCAAGCCATTTTACAAACACTGTCTGTAATTGCTTAATCACTTTTCTAGTGAGTAGTAGGATAATTACTGAGGGAAGGAGGGAGAGAGAAAGGGGGGGGGGAGTAGTTATCTCAGGAGGGGAGAGAAGAAAATGGGTTAATGGAGTAGAGAGAGAGAGAGAGAGAGAGAGAGAGAGAGAGAGAGAGAGAGAGAGAGAGAGAGAGAGATTTGTCTCTTTGGGAGGGGAGGGAAGAGGGAGAGAGAGAAGATGAGATGTAGAACAAATATGTCTCATGGGGAAAGAGATAAGGAAGGAGAGGGAGCAAGGCAGAGGGAGGAAGATAAGGGAGATGAGGAGAGGGAGAGGGAGAGTGGAAGAGAGAGAGAGAGAGAGAGAGAGAGAGAGAGAGAGAGAGAGAGAGAGAGAGGAGCTGAGGGAGAAGGACAGGATTAATAATTCTCTACTGAGATTAATCAAGTTGGGATAAAGTTAGAGAGTAATTGAGTTTAGTGAGGGAATCCTGTGTCCCTGAGGGGGGTGAAGGGGTGAGGGGGTGAAGGGGTGAGGGGATGAGGGGGTGAAGGGGTGAGGGGGTGAAGGGGTGAGGGGGTGAAGGGGTGAGGGGGTGAAGGGGTGAGGGGGTGAGGGGGTGAAGGGGTGAGGGGGTGAAGGGGTGAAGGGGTGAAGTGGATTGGTAGGAGGTGGGTGGATGAGTAGATAAGTGAGTGGGTGGGTGGGTGTGAGGGGGTAAGTGGGTGGGGAGGGGGGGGGAGTGGGTGGGGAGAAAGTGGATGAAGGGACGGAGGATTGATGGGTACCCCGGGGGGAGATAATAGGAGAGAAGGGAGAGATAATGATTGTCAAATATGAGGGAGTGGGGGAGGGGGGAGTACATAGTTAGGGAGGAGGATGGGGAGGATAAATGAAGGATACGGGGGAGGGGAGAGAATGATTGATAGATAGAGGGGGAGAAAGAAATGAGGGGTTGGGTGAATATAGGCGTGGAAGACATGCGTGGGTTATAAATGGGGTGATAAACATGGGGAGACACATTTATATCCTTAGTGGGGAGAAGGGAGATAAACATGGGGAGGAGGAGGAGGTAATGATAACCAAACATGCGTGTGTGTGGGGAGGAGGGGGGGTGTACAAGGGAATGAGACAGGTACAAGGGAATGAGACAGGTACAAGGGAATGAGACAGGTACACAGGAATGAGACAGGTACACAGGAATGAGACAGGTACACAGGAATGTGACAGGTACAGGGGAATGAGACGGGTACAGGGGAATGAGACGGGTACACAGGAATGAGACAGGTACAGGGGAATGAGACAGGTACACAGGAATGAGACAGGTACACAGGAATGAGACAGGTACACAGGAATGTGACAGGTACAGGGGAATGAGACGGGTACAGGGGAATGAGACGGGTACACAGGAATGAGACAGGTACAAGGGAATGAAACAAGTACACAAGACAGGTAATTTACTCAGGTGTACAGGTGCTTGACACAGCCATCCGTCACGCCGCCACAACTCATGAATGAAATATTACAATTAGGTTAATGATAGTAATTAAGTTATTACCACTAAATGACATCAATCTTCATCCTTAGCTCATGGGGTCATTAACGTGTGCTCTTAATTGGTAGTTCATGTATACCTGCTTGGGGAGAGGGGGTGGGGAGGTGTTGTGATTATCCTGTCTGTCTGTCTGTCTGTCTGCCTGTCTTTTTCATTTGTATGTCTTTCTGTCTAGGTGTTAAGATTCAATGATACACACACACACACACACACACACACACACACCACACACACACACACAGATAAAGTAAGGGTTTTGTCACTGCTCCAAATCTTTAATAATAATAATAATAATAATAATAATAATAATAATAATAATAATAATAATAATAATCACTGTTCTCCGCTTACCCTCGAGGGCCAGTACTCCAGAGACGACTGAACAAGCCTGGGGGGAACGTGGATGGTTGACCCTTGACTTAGTCCTCACGATATTAAATCTGACCAAATGACATCAAATGACACCACATGACATCAAATGACTTCAAATGACATCAAATGACACCAGATGACACCACATGATATCAAATGACATCAAATGACACCAGATGACACCACATGACATCAAATGACATCACATGACACTAAATGACATCACATGACATCACATGACACTAAATGACATCACATGACATCAAATGACATTAAATGACATCACATGACACTAAATGACATCAAATGACATCAAAGGACATCAAACTTAGCCAACCAATATCCAAACCCCCAAAACAACAATAAATATACTGCACCTGGGGCGTTCAGTGTCACCAGCGCCGCCGAACACCACAGTCTACGCCCAACTACGCCGTTTCTTTATTGTGGCGCTCGTAAAAAGGCGTTAAGTAATGGTCGGCATTTACTTAATTACTACCAATAAGTTAGGGTGATAGTCTTTAAGTGATGGAGCTGGGGGGGGGGGGGTTGAGGGAGGGAGTGATGAGGGAGGTGTGATGAGGGAGGGAGTGATGAGGGAGGAGGTGATGAGGGAGGTGTGATGAGGGAGGGGTGATGAGGGAGGAGGTGATGAGGGAGGTGTGATGAGGGAGGGGTGATGAGGGAGGAGGTGATGAGGGAGGGTTGATGAGGGAGGGGTGATGAGGGAGGTGTGATGAGGGAGGTGTGATGAGGGAGGAGGTGATGAGGGAGGTGTGATGAGGGAGGGGTGATGAGGGAGGAGGTGATGAGGGAGGTGTGATGAGGGAGGGGTGATGAGGGAGGTGTGATGAGGGAGGTGTGATGAGGGAGGAGGGTGATGAGGGAGGTGTGATGAGGGAGGTGTGATGAGGGACGAGGTGATGAGGGACGAGGTGATGAGGGAGGTGTGATGAGGGAGGAGGTGATGAGGGAGGTGTGATGAGGGAGGAGGTGATGAGGGAGGTGTGATGAGGGAGGTGTGATGAGGGAGGAGGTGATGAGGGAGGTGTGATGAGGGAGGAGGTGGTGAGGGAGGTGTGATGAGGGAGGGGTGATGATGGAGGTGTGATGAGGGAGGAGGTGATGAGGGAGGTGTGATGAGGGAGGTGTGATGAGGGAGGAGGTGATGAGGGAGGGTGTGATGAGGGAGGTGTGATGAGGGAGGTGTGATGAGGGAGGTGTGATGAGGGAGGAGGTGGTGAGGGAGGAGGTGGTGAGGGAGGTGTGATGAGGGAGGTGTGATGAGGGAGTAGGTGTTGAGGGAGGTGTGATGAGGGAGGTGTGATGAGGGAGGAGGTGGTGAGGGAGGAGGTGGTGAGGGAGGGTGTGATGAGGGAGGTGTGATGAGGGAGGAGGTGATGAGGGAGGAGGTGATGAGGGAGGGGTGATGAGGGAGGTGTGATGAGGGAGGAGGTGATGAGGGAGGAGGTGATGAGGGAGGAGGTGATGAGGGAGATGTGACGAGGGAGGTGTGATGAGGGAGGAGGTGATGAGGGAGGGTGTGATGAGGGAGGGGTGATGAGGTAGGGGTGATGAGGGAGGTGTGATGAGGGAGGTGTGATGCGGGAGGGGTGATGAGGGAGGAGGTGATGAGGGAGGGGTGATGAGGGAGGTGTGATGAGGGAGGTGTGATGAGGGAGGAGGTGATGAGGGAGGGGGTGATGAGGGAGGTGTGATGTAGGAGGGGTGATGAGGGAGGTGTGATGAGGGAGGGGGTGTAAATCTGTCTCCTGCAGTGATTATGCTCGTAGTAGGTGATGCTGAGCGTTGTGTGTCTCCTACCCTCACTATTGGAGATCGTTAGAGGTCTCCTACATGATGGGGGGGGGGAGGGGGGTTGTGTTCTCCTGGTTGTTAATGTATGTTTTGAAGTTTTGCTGTGTCCCTCCCTCTCCCCCCCCCCCCCCCTTGGTCGTCGTTCCGTGAGAGGTGAGGGATAAAGACCTAGAAATTTATCCTTCTTGCCATCCATGTGTATATCCGTCCATCCGTCCGTCCGTCCGTCCGTCTATTAGCGTCCGTTCGTTCTTATACGTACCGTCCGCCCGGCTTAAGTCCACACGATAACTCTGACAAATACTTATGAATTTTAACTAAACTTCACAGGTGGATAAATCACGATAAGTTCTTGAGTAAGTTCAGTAATCAGCCTTCTCTCTCTCTCTCTCTCTCTCTCTCTCTCTCTCTCTCTCTCTCTCTCTCTCTCTCTCTCTCTCTCTCTCTCTCTCTCTCTCTCTCTCTCTCTCATCATCTATCTCCTACCCTCACTAGCGGCCGTTTTCTATGTGGACATGAACACTCTGAAAGGTATGGCTGCAGCAAAGAGAGAGAGAGAGAGAGAAAGAGAGAGAGTGGATGCTGGTGCCATTTTTTTAAACTTTATCTTAAATATTTTTTCTATCTTTACTTTTAGTTTCTTTGGTGATATATATATATATATATATATATATATATATATATATATATATATATATATATATATATATATATATGTGTGTGTGTGTGTGTGTGTAAACAAGCACTCCGCCACATCCATCGCTAAAATTCACTCGCCTAAGTTTTAATAACTTTTCCAATTATAGTCACCAATAGTGTATTGATCTGAGCGGCCCAGAGATTTATAGCCGCCGGGGGTGTTGTGTGGTGGTGTTTGGTGGTGTGTGGTGGTGTGTGGCGGTGTGTTGTGGTGGTGTGTGGTGGTGTTTGGTGGTGTGTGGTGGTGTTTGGTGGTGTGTGGTGGTGTGTTGTGGTGGTGTGTGGTGGTGTTTGGCGGTGTGGTGTGGTGGTGTTTGGCGGTGTGGTGTGGCGGTGTGTTGTGGTGGTGTGTGGCGGTGTGTGGTGGTGTGTGGTGGTGTGTGGTGGTGTTGTGTGGTGATACTGTTTGGTGGTGTGTGGTGGTGTATGGTGGTGTATGGTGTGGTGTGTGGTGGTGGTGTTTGGTGGTGGTGTGTGGTGGTGTGTGGCGGTGTGTTGTGGTGGTGTGTGGTGGTGTATGGTGTGTGGTGTTGTGTGGTGGTGTGTGGCGGTGTGTTGTGGTGGTGTGTTGTGGTGGTGTGTGGTGGTGTGTGGTGTTGTGTGGTGGTGTGTGGTGGTGTATGGCGTGTGGCGGTGTTTGGTGTGGTGTGTGGTGGTGTTGTGTGGTGGTGGTGTGTGGTGGTGTGTGGCGGTGTTTGGTGTGGTGTGTGGTGGTGTGTGGCGGTGTTTGGTGTGGTGTGTGGTGGTGTTGTGTGGTGGTGGTGTTTGGTGGTGTATTGTGGTGTATGGTGGTGTATGGTGTGGTGTGTGGTGGTGTTGTGTGGTGGTGTATGGTGTGGTGGTGGTGTTGTGTGATGGTGTTGTTGTGGTGGTGTTTGGTGGTGTATGGTGTGGTGGTGGTGTTGTGTGATGGTGTTGTGGTGGTGTGTGGTGGTGTTTGGTGGTGTATGGTGTGGTGGTGGTGATGTGTGATGGTGTTGTTGTGGTGGTGGTGTGTGGTGGTGTTTGGTGGTGTATGGTGTGGTGGTGGTGGTGTGTGATGGTGTTGTTGTGGTGGTGTGGTGTTATGGTTTCCAGGTATTACGACGATTTATTTTAATTGCATCTACCTGTGCCACACCTCCACTCCCCATTCAGGTAAACACCACATCCCTCACCATACCTACACCTACCTTCTACCCCCCTCCCCCAATCCCCCTTTCCCTCCCTCCCCTTCACCTTCCTCCCCTCTCCCCTTCCACTCCCCTTTGGTCCTAAAGCTGTGAATCACTGTGCTGTAATTAAGGTAACCCTCTCATCTCATCGGTTTATTTACCTATGCCTCTCTCTCTCTCTCTCTCTCTCTCTCTCTCTCTCTCTCTCTCTCTCTCTCTCTCTCTCTCTCTCTCTCTCTCTCTCTCTCTCATCAGCTCACTAAGGTCCTCTGGCCACACATAGGGGGAGTGCCAGGACCAGGGGTGGCACTCCTCCTCCCTCACTGGCACTCACCAGTACATTCCCTCACTCAGCCTATCCCAAGGTCCTGACTGGGTAGGGGTGGAGGTGGATAGGGTCTCAGAGGGATAGGATGGAGGGTAAACCAAGAAGAATGAATGTTGATAATGGGTTAAGAGGAAGGATAGGAGGCAGGAGGATGGATGAGTGGGTAGGGATAGGAGGAAGGGTAGGGATGTCGGGGCGTGGATGGAAGGTGGAAAGGGACAGTGAATGGGTTTTATGGTGGAGGGAAAGAGAGTGGGATCGGGATAGGGGGTAGGAGGAAAGATAGAGGGGTGGTGGATGGTGGGTGGTGGGGGGGGGGAGTCGTGAGGTAGGTAGAGAAATATTGGGGATGAGGGTAAAATATTTCTACATATATTTCCTCCTGATATATAGCTGAGGGCGGTAGGCTGATGGTACGTTTGTGTTATTTTTATAAGGAAGAATAAAAATCCTTTATATTTTTACCTGTATTAGCATGAGTGGGTGACTGACACACACACACACACACACACACACACACACACACACACACACACACACTTCTTCTGTACTGTAACGATAAGAATTACCTCCAAAAGACGCAATAATCAACTATTCTTAGCGATATGATATACAACATAACGTTATATCACATAGTGTATAAGTTCAGACTATACCAGTATATAACGTGTTCAGACTCCGTAAGAACGTATTGTTATTGTTGGTAATTACAGACTTAACTTCAATGATCACGTGACAGGTAAAATGATAATTTGTGAGTTTTATTTTTCTTTGAGATTATCTCATAAGACAACATAATCCTCAGGTGGGGTTTATGCCTTGTCGTCGCCTGGTAAACAGCAGGTGTCCCTCAGCCTCCTGGTCATAATTTCACGGATTTTTTTATATATATAATTTGTGGATTTTTACCGTTCATGGGTCCCAGTTCGGCTAAATATCTACTGCTGGGGAAGAGGTCGAGTGAATTCTTGTATATTTGTACTTTCCTTGGTGTATAAATCTGAGTCTTATCTCCAGCAGAACTAGCCAGAGTCTACCCTCAGTGGACCCAACTCCTAGTGGACTTGATCCCACCTCACAGAATCAGATTTCAGATTCGCTCCACGCAGTCACGGGGGCTTGTTTATTGAGCACCCTATTGTATCCTGTGCAAGGCGAAGTGTTGAACATTACAGGCGCTGGGGCTGAGTTCCTGGCTGTGTTATACTGAGATGATGTAATGGCGAGAGTGCATTAGAGGTTATTGATATCAGTGGTAAGTGTTCGTATGGGGGAGTCGCTGTGCAGGTTTATGTATTGAGGAGAGAGTGCGGCAGGTGGTAATGAGGGCAAGTGTCACGACTGTATGGAGGAGGAGGAGGAGGGGTAGTTTGTGTCAGGAAGGGACGAGGTGATGCTAACGGCTGGGATTCCTGTAGGAGGTGCTGAGAGTCCTGTAGGAGGTGCTGGGAGTTCTGTAGGATGAAGTTTCAAGACATGGTAGGATGTACTGGTGGGGGGTATGAGGATCGAGGCGGCGACAGAGTTTACCTGTAGTGTGGCCAGGTATAGCCTCAGGTGTAACGATATTAGAGGCTCTCTTTTGTATACATAACCTGTCAAGACCGAGTCACTGGTAGACTCCCTGATGGACCCGACCCAATCCCAGGTGAACCCAGCCCTTAGCGGACCCGATCCCCAGGTGGACCCAGCCCTTGGTGGACCCGGCTCCTGGTGGACCCGACCCCTGGTGGACCGGGCTAGTACAAACATTGACCTTTCATCTGGAACAATGGTGCCTGCGACACTCGGGCTTATCACGCTGCTTCCTCCTCTTCGTCCTCTTTATTTTTCTCTCGGTTTTTCTCTTACCTCTTTTTGACTCTTCCTCTTTACCTTTTCTTCTTCTCATTTCTCGCGTGACTCTTTTTCTTTTGTCTTCTGTGGCACTCGTCCTTCCCTTTACTCCTCTTTCTTCATTTTTCTCTCTGTCTCCCTTGGTTCTCCTTGCCCTTCTCGACTCCTCTTCAGTATTCTCTTTTCCTCCTCTTCCTCTAACTCTTCTTCCTTTAATACACTTTCTCTTTGTCCTTTCTTTCATTTCACTTATGTTCCTCTCACCCTCTCTTCTTTAAATCTCTCATATTTCTCAATCTTCTCTCCCTTCCTTCATTGTTCTATCTTTCCTTCCCAATTTCTTTATTTCTTTTTTCTTCTTTTATTTCCACTCAAATTCGTTGTGGTCTCGACTCTCGCACTCAGCAATTTCTTTTATTTCATGTTGTACACACACACACACACACACACACACACACACACACACACACACACACACACACACGTACATGTGTAGGGAGGAAAGGTGTGTTGTTTGTTACCTTCGTGATGATTAGAATCCCAGGTGAGGATAGAGATGAAGATGGAATGTTACGTGAGAGAGAGAGAGAGAGAGAGAGAGAGAGAGAGAGAGAGAGAGAGAGAGAGGGAAGACTACCATGTAAGAAAGAGGACCAGAGAGAAGAGAAGAGGAAGGTGAGGTAAAAAAAGAAGACAAAAGAAAGAAGAGGAAGAAAGAGGTGTTTAGAGGAGCATAATCCACTTCCTCTTGTTCACATTGACTTCATTCTTTACACAGTGTTCCCCTCACCCTCTTACCCCATCCTTCCCATTCCCCTCATCCTTGTAACCCCACCCCCCCCCCCCCATTTAAGAACCCACTTTCCTCTCTCCCTACCCCACCCCACCCCACCCCAGTTTAAACTAAGACCTTCCACCCACTCCTCCCCTACCCCTCCTCCCCCAATCCCCCCCCAATTCCCCCCTTCCCCAATTCCCCCCCCCCCCCCCAAGACAAACAACTGAAGTAATGAGAGGAAAAAAAATATTTAACTTTTATCACACTAAAACGAAGATAAAATTGCCGAGTTAAATTTGAACTTGGGTGAGTAAATAATCCCCAATACGTCTTAGAGGAAAAGTTGTGCTTCTTGGAGGAGCTTTGCTTAGGGTGTTTATGGAGTTTTAATTAGTGGTGTTGCAGTGGCTGGTGGTGTAAGAGGCAACTGAGGTGATTATGTTTCACGGTGTTATTGTGGCGTGTGACGGTGTTACCAGAGTCGTGAATCTGTGGTGGTAAGGAGAGAGCTTTTTTTTTTTTTTTTTTTTTTTTTTTTTTTTTTTTACTTTGGTTATTTTATGGTGGTGGTAGTGGTTGTTAAAATGGTGGTGGTGGTGGTGGTGGTTGTTGTGGTGATGGTTGCTGTGTGTTATTATTATTATTATTATTATTATTATTATTATTATTATTATTATTATTTGTTATTATTATTATTATTGTTATTATCAACCACCACCATCAACCACCACTACCACCAACCACTGCTGCTACCACTACTACCACCACCACACATTCCAGCAGGCACCGGTGTTGGCCCGGCCCCGACCAACAACCACGGCCAAGTCAATCTAACTAAGTAAATAAGGAATATAATTGCGCTACCATGGGAGGGATTTTATCAACCACATTCCGACTTGTTGAAGTGTTTGAGCTGCCCTGAGCTGGTAAACACAGAGAATTGTTCACCCTGGCCGCTAGAGTGCGGGCTCATGAATCTTAAAGCGGCAATCCGGCAGCCACGGGGGGAGGGAATTGTGTTTTGGGGGGCTGTCAGCATCTGCATGTACAAGTCGGAATATATATATATATATATATATATATATATATATATATATATATATAATTTTTATTTTTTTTTGTGGTGGTGGTAAGAGGGTAAGGTGGGGTGGGATTTATGTGTCTACCTGTGTGTGTGTATGGCAGTAGGTTCGCCCTCCGACTAGCTACGTAGGAACTAGCCAGGATGCGTCTTTAAACTAGCCAGGATATGTCTACAAACTAGCCAGGATATGTCTTCAAACTAGCCAGGATATGTCTTCAAACTAGCCAGGATACCGTCTTAACCCCTTCTGTTTACTTGTAGAGGGAGTTAATTCAGCCTTGAAAATATACCCGTTACCTGTGAAAATATTCTCTAAAAGCGCCGAGTTTGTTTACCTGGTGCCTTGTCCCTGTGAGCCACGACGGACCCCCAAGACCCACCCGCCACGTTGATGGGCTTAATTCAACGCTGGAGGCGGCCAATGAAAAATAAGATGAAAGTAGTATCGACTCGTGATTGGCTTCGTGCTTCGATGGATGGAAGTCAGAATAAGGATCGGGATTGTTGTTGTAGTCCAGCTGAGTGGTGGTGGGAGGTCGGGTGAGTGAAGGAGGAGGAGGAAGAGAGGAGAAGGGGGGAGGAGGAGAAGAAGGAGGAAGAGGGAAGGATGCGATTTGGAGAGGTGGTAGAGTATGTGGAGGAAGGAAAGAGGTAGAGATGACGAAGGAGAAGGAAGAGGGGGTGGAGATGAGACGAATTAGGACGTAGAAGATCCGGAGAAAGGAAAGGAGAGAAGAAAGAATAAGAAATGGATAAAGAGAGAGAGAGAGAGAGAGAGAGAGAGAGAGAGAGAGAGAGAGAGAGAGGTGTCTGTATGTATGTCTGTATGTATGTGCGGCGCCACAAACCACTTAAACTCGAACCACATAAAGCGAGATTTAATAGCCGGGTTCCTACGCCTATGACGTCACTTGAGCCTATCAAACGCGGCCTTGGGATATCCGAAGATGTGTGTTTCATTGTTTGAACGACAGCCAGGAGCGATTGGCTGATGATTTATAGTTAGGGGGGCCTCTAGACTAGTGATGGCTGGGGGGGGGGGAGACAGACAGACAGACAGACAGAGCACTGAGAGAAAAACAATGGGCACTCACAGACAGATACAGAGAGAGGTGTGTGTGTGTGTGTGTGTGTTGTGTGTGTGTGTGTGTGTGTGTGTGTGTGTGAGACTTTTTGGATTATCTTAGATTACTTTTGTTTTAATACGTGTTAAAAAGTTTCAAATATTACTGGTTTATCAACACACTGTAAACCAAAAAAAAATAGTTTAGTTTGTATCTATATATAAAAAATAATAATTCCTTATGATTAATTAAATTTTTTTGCATTTTTTTTTTCGAGAATAATATTTTTATAACATTTCGACAATTTTAAGTTTTTTTTTTCCTCAATTTTTTTTCCTGGTATAAGATTTATTCACTTCGTTACCACAAGAAAAAAAAATAGTAATTGTTTTCGCTTTTTGAATGTTAAGTTTGTTTTTCTAGTTTTCCCGGAGACAAAAAAACACAACAAAAACAACAAAAACACAAATGCTTCAGAATCTTTTAGAACTTTTTTTTTTTTTAAGAGGAAATAAATGTGACATTGCCAAGGGAGGGAAAAAAATATCAGAAGGGAGAGAGGGAGGGCGGGAGGGAGGGAGCTACCTGGGCAGAAAACGCCACATGTTGTCGAATTTCTGCAGCCCGGAAATTACCTGCCAGGGCTGTGTAAAGGGCCACTACCACGCCCTCCAGCCCTCACCCCTGGACACTCGACCCTGAAATATGAACCATGGATACTGAACCATCGACCCTGTAATCTCGAACCTCAAATCTGGACCCTGAGTATAAACCCTGAAATATGGACCCTGGATATGGACTTTGAAAATGGAACCTAAAATCTGGACCCTAAAATCCGGACCCCAAAATATGGACCTTGGACCCTTAACTGGATGGAGAATAGTGAAACATGAAGCCCTTATGTCTTAAATCTCTCTCTCTCTCTCTCTCTCTCTCTCTCTCTCTCTCTCTCTCTCTCTCTCTCTCAAAAATTCTAAGCCATACAACATAAACAATCCCCTCCCGTCACCCCCTCCCCTCACCCCGTCCCCTCACCCCCTCCCCTCACCTTCCTCCTACCCCCTCCCCCCCCCTTCCCAACTTTCTCCCTACTTTCTCTCGTTTTTCCCCCAGGTCGTACCATAATAAAGAAAACAAGAGGGAAAGTTTCACCTAAAGGGAAATATTTTGTCAACTCTGGGATGATGGATGGATCTATTGAGGAGGGAAGGACGGGACAAAAAAAAAATCTATCCATCGTGAATCCGTAATTTCAAGATAGGATAGATGGAGGAGAGGTAGAGGTGGTAGAAGAGGAGAAAGGAAGAGAAGAGGTAGGAGAGGATGAGAGGAGGAAAGAGGTAAAATAGGAGAGGACAGGAGGAGGAAGTAGAGCAGAGAAGAAAGAAGGAAGGAATGGAGAAGAGGTGATATACGGGAAGAAGAGAAAAAGAAAGACTGATAAAGCTAAGCACAAAAGAAAATAAACTATGGCAACAGGATTAAGAATAAGAGTAGTGAGGGAGGGAACAAAAATGATTGGAAGGGGAGAAAGGAGGAATGGAAAATGATGAGAAGGAAACAGAATAACAGATAAAGATAGGATAGGAGGAGATACAAAGAATAGATAAACACACACACACATGATGAAGACAGTGAATAAATGGATAACATGTGAATGAATGGTAAGGCAGAGGGATTAGGATTCTTGATTAGAAAGGGAGGAATAGAGAGGAGGCCGAGGACTAGGGAAGAAGAGAGAAGGAAGGATGAAACAAAAGCGAATAAAAGAAAAAAAAGGTGATAAAGAAGATGATGGAATGAGAGCTAAATGGATAAAGGATTAGGGTTGAAGTGGTCAAGACGAACAAGGGAAGAGGAGTAATTGATAAAGAAATTAGGTGGAACATTGTTAAGGCGGTGGAGGGATTGGAACTGTTGATTAGCAAGGGAGGGAAGGAATAGAGAGAGAGAGAGAGAGAGAGAGAGAGAGAGAGAGAGAGAGAGAGAGAGGTGTGCATTGGAAGAGGTGAGGGCTGATAGCTGACGTAGGGATGAAGGGTAAATCCCACGTAAACAAAGGGAGGGATTATAAGGGGGGATGAAAGTGGATTTACAGATGATTTGGGAAGGAGAGGAGGAAAGGGGGGAGAAGGGGGGGGGGGTGAATGGTACAATCGACAAGGATAGATTTTGAATAATGCCGCGTGGTTGTGGTGTTGTAGTCGCTGCCCTCCGTAGCTCTACACGGCATGGTTGATGAGGGTAGAGGTGGTCAGACACATACACACACACATACACACACACACACTAACATACACACACACACTAACACACACACTAACATACACACACACACTAACATACACACACACACACTGACACAGGTAAATAAAAAAAAAAGCACGAGATCCTTCCCCCCATATCTGAGGTAAAACAGCTCCCCCCCCCCCAAACACATCACCTCCCCCTCTTGCCCCCCCCCCCGCGCCTAAACGCCTCCTCCGTGCCCTCCGCAAATTCATAAAGCAGAGGGAGGGAGTTTAACGCAGGTAAATGAGGTTTAAATCGGAGAGAAAACAGGTCTTAAGTGTCTCTGATCATGCACAGACTTCCCCCTGGGGCAGAGTGACTCCCAGTTGCTAGTAAACAGAGAAGTAAATTTGGATGGTGTGTTTGTTGATCAAGGCTGTCGGAGGGGGGGAGGGGAGGGGTTGGAGAAGAGGGGGTGGGTGGTGAAGAGGAGGGGGCGTATTAGTAGGGGGAAGCAGATAGGGGGGCGTGGGGAGATAGTCGGGGCGGGGTGTAGGGGAGGGGGCGTGACGTGGGAAGGTGGTAGATGAGGGAGGGAAGGGGTGGAAAAGGGAAGGGGGATGGGAATGTGGTAGGGGAAAAGAAGGGCAGCTGGTGGGTGGGGTTTTGAGGACTTGGGTAAGATGGGATAATATTTATGATCGAGTGAGGAAGAAAGTTTAATACAGAGAGAAACTGACAGACAAACAGACTCAGACAGACAGACAGAAACAAACAAGAGACAGATTTGTGAACGTGACAGTAGTAAGACAGTCAGCCCACCTACTATTACCGTACCTCCTCCTTCACTTTTTGAGGTTCCAGACTGTCAATACTTCTCCTCCACCACTAACCTCCTTTCACGTGTGTGTGTGTGTGTGTGTGTGTGTGTGTGTGTGTGTGTGTGTGTGTGTGTGTGTGTTTAACAAATGAGAACATCTTTTTTGACAGGTATGCTAGTTTATTTCACCTGTTTTGTTAGTTCATGAGCCTGTTTTAATTTATCTGTTGTATCTAATTATCTCTCTCTCTCTCTCTCTCTCTCTCTCTCTCTCTCTCTCTCTCTCTCTCTCTCTCTCTCTCTCTCTCTCCATTTATACATGAGAGAAAAACATAAACACTCTCAAACTGTTCCAACAACTTTCTTTTTTTCCTTTTTTCTTTTTTCTCGACAACAAACTGAATTCCCGCGACGCCCGCCACCATTATCATACGAATCTCGAGAGGCCCACTCCGGGGAACCCTTTAACCCTTTATCACTTCCCCCTTTCCCTCCCCCCCCTTCCCACCCTTCCCCTTTCTTCCCATGGCCTACCGCTTTTCCCTTGACCCGCCCTTCTTTCCTTCTAGTGGCCCATCTCTTCCCCTTTCATTTACCTTTCCTCCTTTTCCTTGACCCATTTCTTCCTCTTCTTTCCCATGCTACCCCCCTCCCCTCTCATGAGCCACCCCTTTCCCTTGGCCCCACACCTTTCCCTCCTTCCTTATCCCCTTTTCATCTTGATCCTTTCCCTGCCCTTTTCCTCCCTTCCATGCCTCCTCCTCTCTTTCCTGCATCCTACCTCCCTCCCCCACCCCTTTACTTTAGACCCTTTCCCTTCGTCCCACTTTCCCCTTGTTCTGTCTTCCCCTCCACCGCCCTTCTCCCTCCCTTCCTTTACTTTTCCTCCTCTCTTCCATCATATCCCACCCTTTTGTTTTCTCATCTTTGCCCTTTCTGCCTTCTCTTCATCATCCCTTTTGCCTTCTTATTCCTCTCCCTTCCTTTTCCCCACCCCTATTCTCCCTTCCTTCCCTCCCCCCCTTCCTCCAATACCCGTCTCTAATCCCTCTCTACTCTTTTCCACACTCCCAACAAGAAAAGGACTCCCCTCCCCTCTCTTCTTTTCCTCTTCACCTCAAAATAGGAAAAAACCAAACGGACAGACGGACAGACGGACAGACGGACGGACGGACGAGATTGCCAATTCGACTTATTTAGAAAATTGTAAGAACTTTAATGAAATGCAAACGTATCCCGGCCTGGCGCTGTGAAGGGTGGGGGAGGGGGGGAGGGTAAGGGGGGAGGAGAGGGGGGGGGGTCGAGGTGTAACTTGGCTGGATTAAACTTGAGGTTGACGTGTTGTTGTAAGTTAGAACCTCGACCAGAGTGGATTGTATTCATTTTCCTCCCCTCTTTGTTGGGGAGGAGGGGGGAGATTAAGAGGGGTAGTGGGGGGTGAGAGAGAGAGAGGACTAGAAATTGGAGGTGAGGGAATATATACTTTAAAATGAACTGATTTCATGTGCCTTTAGTCTTCTTTCTTTCTTTCCTTCTTCTATCTTCTTCTTCTTTCCTCTTCCTCCAGCTGCTGGGTATGGCTAGACTGGACTAGAGTACTGCTGAATGGATTAAATTGATAAATAAAATAAATCGGTAGGAGGGAATAGGAGAAATTTGATAACGGTTAGAGGAGAGAGAGAGAGAGGATAAGAAAACGAAAAACAAACTAAAGACAAAGATACTAATAAGAACACAAACAAAACAAACGAAAAAAACACTAAAAACTAACACAAACATTAAAACAAACACACAAACACCCAAAACAAACACACAAACACCCCGAAATACACACGACTCTCTAAGGTAAACATAATTGTACCCAGCGATAAGAGACTTTAAGCATCCCGGGTGGACTTATTGTACCCAGCCTTAAGGGACTCTAAGCATCCCTCCCCTCCCCCCTCCTCTCTCCCTTCCCTCCCCCTCTCCCCCCCCTCCCCTTATCTCTTGTAAACAAAGTGGGAGAGCCTGTCGTTAATACCATCGGACTTAAGAGCAGCCAGTAGGGTAAAAGGCCCTTGACTCCACCTACTCGTGTTAGTGCTTAATGGGCTCTATGTGTACAGTACGTCTTTGAAGAGTGAAATTTAAAAGCCATTTGTATTCGTTGTTCTTTTGTTTATAAATGAATTGTTGATGTGAATATTTTTTTGTTTGTTGTTTTTGTTTGGAGGACAGGTAATTGTTTTTGTATTTGTTTTTATATAATTTTACGTAGTTTTTTGATTTTGTGGATAATGATGGTGTTGTTAATACTACTACTACTACTACTACTAATAATAATAATAATAATAATAATAAAAGTAATAATAATAACAATAACAACAATAATAATAACCAAAATAATCATTGAACAAATAATATATTAAAGGTAAACTTAGCAAAAAAAACAAGAATTAAACAGTGAAGTCTTGACAGAATGCAAGTGGCTCAGACGAAAGACCTGTGCCCCCTTGAGACGCCAGCCACGGCCATTTAAACTTTGAAGATGTTTGTGCGGCAAATCAAAAAGAAAATGAAATTGCTCATTCTCTCTCTCTCTCTCTCTCTCTCTCTCTCTCTCTCTCTCTCTCTCTCTCTCTCTCTCTCTCTCTCTCTCTCTCTCCATGAATACTAATGAGGTGAAATGAGCCCTAACAAATGACATTATGAAACTGTAATTTTTTTATTTTTTTTAGAAACGATCTAATTAGAAATGAAGGAAATGTGTAATGTTAATTGATTGTTTGTATTGTGTGGTAAGGTTATTATTATTATTATTATTATTATTATTATTATTATTACTATTATTATTATTATTATTATTATTATTATTATTATTATTACTATTATTATTATTATTATTATTATTATTATTATTATTATTATTATTATTATTGTTCTTGTTCTTGTTATTGTTGTTATTATTATCGTTATTATTGTTATTATTATTATTATTATCATTATTATTATTATTATTATTATTATTATTATTATTGTTATTACTGTTGTTGTTGTTGTTGTTGTTGTTGTTGTTGTTGTTGTATCATCTTCGCTACACCTGTAGTAAACATGGTGATAAACATTCTAAATAAATAAACCAGGAAAGTCAGGTACAGGTGATGAAACTAATTAATGGTCTTAATAAGCCAGGTGTTGATTGACTCGTCTCTTAGTCAGGTATAAACTAGCCAAGCCACCCTTTCCACCCCCTTCACCTACTCCCCTTACCCTCCTCCCCCCTCCCTTCCTCCCCCTTACCTCCCCTCCTCACCCCCTCCCCCCTCCTACAAAACCTAGATTAAAGTAAGCCAAATCTAGAGAAGTTATTTGGAAACAAAGTCAGGTGTAGGTGAGTCAGGTTAGGTTAAGTTAGGTTGGGTTTGCTTAGTTTAAGTTAGATTTTTTTTAAAGGTATGTTTAAAGCCGGGTGTTGTGATGTAACGCCTGATGGTTAGGTTAGGTTAGGTGTTTTTAAGCCATGTTTAAAGCCAGGTTAGGTTAGGTTTTTTAAGCCATGTTTAAAACCAGGTGTTGTGATGTAAATGGGAATTAAGTTAAGTTTATTTTAATTTTTTTTAGTTGGGTTAAAGTAATGTGTTGATGGTTACTGAAATACAAACAGGCGTTATATTATCTAAGTGATCAAAGTCAAAGCCAGGTCAAAGCCAGGTCAAAGCCAGGCTGAGGGTGGGCCACGGTGTGTACCCCTCCAGGTCTCCCGAGCACCATCGATCTCGTGCGGACCTCCTGTCTTAAAGGTGTTGGCTCGCCATGCTGGGTCATGTTGGCAGTGCTCTAGGTCATGTTGGGTCATGTTGACGGTGTTCTTGGTCATGTTGGGTCATGTTAGCGGTGTTCTAGGTCATGTTGGGTCATGTTGGCGGTGTTCTAGGGCATGTTGGCGGTGTTCTAGGTCATGTTGGGTCATGTTAGCGGTGTTGTAGGTCATGTTGGGGCATGTTGGCGGTGTTCTAGGTCATGTTGGGTCATGTTGGCGGTGTTCTAGCTCATGTTGGGTCATGTTGACGGTGTTCTAGGTCATGTTGGGTCATGTTAGCGGTGTTCTAGGTCATGTTGGGTCATGTTGGCGGTGTTCTAGGTCATGTTGGGTCATGTTAGCGGTGTTGTAGGTCATGTTGAGGCATGTTGGCGGTGTTCTAGGTCATGGTGGGGCATGTTGGCGGTGTTCTAGGTCATGTTGGGTCATGTTGGCGGTGTTCTAGGTCATGTTGGGTCATGTTAGCGGTGTTCTAGGTCATGTTGGCGGTGTTCTAGCTCATGTTGGGTCATGTTGACGGTGTTCTAGGTCATGTTGGGTCATGTTAGCGGTGTTCTAGGTCATGTTGGGTCATGTTGGCGGTGTTCTAGGTCATGTTGGGTCATGTTAGCGGTGTTGTAGGTCATGTTGAGGCATGTTGGCGGTGTTCTAGGTCATGTTGGCGGTGTTCTAGGTCATGGTGGGGCATGTTGGCGGTGTTCTAGGTCATGTTGGGTCATGTTGGCGGTGTTCTAGGTCATGGTGGGGCATGTTGGCGGTGTTCTAGGTCATGTTGGGTCATGTTAGTGGTGTTCTAGGTCATGTTGGGTCATGTTGGCGGTGTTTTAGTTCATGTTGGGTCATGTTGGCGGTGTTCTAGTTCATGTTGGGTCATGTTAGCGGTGCTCTAGTTCATGTTGGGTCATGTTGACGGTGTTCTAGGTAATATTAGGTCATGTTGGCGGTGTTCTAGGTCATGTTGGGTCATGTTAGCGGTGTTCTAGGTAATACTAGGTCATGTTGGCGGTGCTCTAGTTCATGTTGGGTCATGTTGACGGTGTTCTAGGTAATATTAGGTCATGTTGGCGGTGTTCTAGGTCATGTTGGGTCATGTTAGCGGTGTTTTAGGTCATTTTGTGTGATTTGGGTCACATTTAGGATATTAAAGGTCATCTTTGGTCACACATAATCATAGATGCTACGCCAGACGAAGGTTCGCCCGCTCTTTGCCACCAGTGACGATCTTTTATGGTACAAACTTAAGCATTACGAGTGTGTTTTTCTTCCGTCAACCGAGACCTCTTCTGATCCCAGGGGCTTCTTGCTGTTTCTCCTCCTCCTCCTCCTCCTCCTTCTTCTCTTCTTCCTCCTCCTCCTTCTCTTCTTCCTCCTCCTCCTTCTCTTCTCCTTCCTCATCTTTCTCCTCTTTCCCCTTTTCCTCATCCTCCTTCCTTTTTCCTCTCTGTATTCCACCAATCTTCTTCCAAACTCTTCTTCCGCCTCCTATCTTCCTGATTCTCTTTCTCTTCTTCACGTCTTCCTATCTTTCCTCCTCTTCCTCCTTTCTACTTCCTTTATGTTTCTTCTCCTACTTCCCCTTTTCTTATTTTGTCTCTTCCACTTCCATTCTCCCTCTCCCTTCACCTCCGTCTCTTCTACCATTTTGCCTTCCTGCATCTCCTCCTTTTTCATGCTTCCTTGTTCTCGTCCCTCTCCCTTCTTCCTTCCTTCCTCTCCTTCAGCTCATGTCTTACTGTCTACTTCTTTATCCTATTTTCTTTGATCTATTCTTCGTCTTCTCTCCCCTCTTCTTCCTTTCTTTTATCGGTCTCTCCTTCCCTACAGAATCACTCGGGTTATCTCAATGCCTTTTTTTGTAACTGTCTGTAGTGGTGGAGTGATTCTGTAACTGTGTCTGTAGTGGTGGAGTGATTCTGTAACTGTGTCTGTAGTGGTGGAGTGATTCTGTAACTGTGTCTGTAGTGGTGGGGTGATTCTGTAACTGTGTCTGTAGTGGTGGAGTGATTCTGTAACTGTGTCTGTAGTGGTGGAGTGATTCTGTAACTGTGTCTGTAGTGGTGGAGTGATTCTGTAACTGTGTCTGTAATGGTGGAGTGATTCTGTAACTGTGTCTATAGTGGTGGAGTGATTCTGTAACTGTGTCTGTAGTGGTGGAGTGATTCTGTAACTGTGTCTGTAGTGGTGGAGTGATTCTGTAACTGTGTCTGTAGTGGTAGTGTGATTCTGTAACTGTGTCTGTAGTGGTGGAATGATTCTGTAACTGTCTGTAGTGGTGGAGTGATTCTGTAACTGTGTCTGTAGTGGTGGAGTGATTCTGTAACTGTGTCTGTAGTGGTGGAGTGATTCTGTAACTGTGTCTGTAGTGGTGGAATGATTCTGTAACTGTGTCTGTAGTGGTGGAGTGATTCTGTAACTGTGTCTGTAGTGGTGGAGTGATTCTGTAACTGTGTCTGTAGTGGTGGAGTGATTCTGTAACTGTGTCTGTAGTGGTGGAATGATTCTGTAACTGTGTCTGTAGTGGTGGAGTGATTCTGTAACTGTGTCTGTAGTGGTGGAGTGATTCTGTAACTGTGTCTGTAGTGGTGGAGTGATTCTGTAACTGTGTCTGTAGTGGTGGAGTGATTCTGTAACTGTGTCTGTAGTGGTGGAATGATTCTGTAACTGTGTCTGTAGTGGTGGAGTGATTCTGTAACTGTGTCTTAACTGAAATCATATCCTCTTCTTGATGATCGGGGAACGTGAGGATGTTGTGTGGATGTGGATGTGGATGTGATAGGTAGAGAGGTTGTGTGGATGTGAGAGGTGGACAGGTGTTGTGTGGAGGAGATGTCGAGGCAGGAGTAGTGTGTGTGTGTGTGTGTGTGTGTGTGTGTGTGTGTGTGTGTGTGTGTGTTAGCTTGATCCCGACAGTGTCAATGTGTGGGGTGTTTGTGTTAGGTTCGCTCTGTTGGTTTTAGCCCGTCAATATGTCTGTCTGGTAGTTGTATTAATCACACCACCCTCACCCAATTAAGGCTAGAACGAAGATATACCTAGATGAAAGACCAGGTGTGTGTGTGTGTGTGTGTGTGTGTGTGTGTGTGTGTGTGTGTGTGTGTGTGTTTTCTCTCTCTCTCTCTCTCTCTCTCTCTCTCTCTCTCTCTCTCTCTCTCTCTCTCTCTCTCTCTCTCTCTCTCTCTCTCTCTCTCTCTCTCTGCCTGAATGGAGTACGAGGAGAAAATTTTCAAATCATCTTGGTTCATATTTATTCCTCCTCCTCCTCCTCCTCCTCCTTCTTCTTCTTATTCTTCCTCCTCCTCCTCCTCCTCCTCCTCCTCCTCCTCCTCCTCCTCCTACACGACGAGCTTCCAATTTTCTTGTACCAGACAGGAAGGGCTTCAGCAGGGTCCAAGAAGAATCCACTGAAAGGGAGTTGTGTGTTTCATCTGCCCAGGGATACTCTCCTCCTCCTCCTCCTCCTCCTCCTCCTCCTCCTCCTCCTCCTCCTCTTCTTCTTCTTCTTCTTCTTCTTCTTCTTCTTCTTCTTCTTCTTCTTCTTCTCCTCTTCTTCCTCCTCTTCATCTTCCTCCATTTCTTCCTCCTTTCTTCTTTATTATCTTTTTCCTTTATTCTTTATTATCTTCTCCTCCTCCTCCTCCTCCTCCTCCTCCTCCTCCTCATATTCTTCTTCTTCTTCTTTAACAGTTTACAGTCATCTTTGCATTGTTTTTATTCTTGTGGTGCTGTGAGCCTCTTGCTGTAGGCTATGGTGCTGTGAGACTCTTGCTGTAGGCTATGGTGCTGTGAGACTCCTGTGGTAGGCTATGGTGCTGTGAGCCTCTTGCTGTAGGCTATGGTGCTGTGAGACTCCTGTGGTAGGCTATGGTGCTGTGAGCCTCTTGCTGTAGGCTATGGTGCTGTGAGCCTCTTGCTGTAGGCTATGGTGCTGTGAGACTCTTGCTGTAGGCTATGGTGCTGTGAGACTCCTGCTGTAGGCTATGGTACTGTGAGACTCCTGCTGTAGGCTATGGTGCTGTGAGACTCTTGCTGTAGGCTATGGTGCTGTGAGCCTCTTGCTGTAGGCTATGGTGCTCTGAGACTCCTGTGGTAGACTATGGTGCTCTGAGACGCCTGTGGTAGACTATGGTGCTCTGAGACGCCTGTGGTAGACTATGGTGCTCTGAGACTGCTGCTGTGGTAGGCTACGGTGCTCTGAGACTCCTGTGGTAGGCTATGGTGCTGTGAGACTCCTGTGGTAGACTATGGTGCTCTGAGACTTCTGTGGTAGGCTATGGTGCTCTGAGACTCCTGCCCCGGGCTATTTCTCATGCAGCTGACGTTCAATTTCCCTCAATATTATTTTCCGATTCAACTCTTTGTCCAATTTGTGTTTTTTTTTTTTCGTTTTTATTCTCCGCCTGATTGAGAGTATAATCCACCGTGTCTGTCTGTCTTTTTTGTTTGTTTTGTCATCATCATTATCGTTATCATCGTCGTCGTCATAGTTATTATTATTATTATTATTATTTTTTTTTTGTTGTATCATCATTTTTCTCGTTACTATAATTTTCGTTATTATCATCATCATCATCATTATCATCATATACTTTTTTATTTCATTTCGTCTTTTTCTTCTCTTCCATTCACTCGTTCACTGTCCTCTGGTCCGCCTCTCTTCCCTCCTTCATAATTCAGGTTTACACTGCGGCGTCGTTAGGATTGAGCCTCAGCCTGCCTCTGTTGCTCTTCTCCTTTCCTCTCTCTTCTTCTTTCCTCTCTTTTCTTCCTCGTCTCTCTCTCTCTCTCTCTCTCTCTCTCTCTCTCTCTCTCTCTCTCTCTCTCTCTCTCTCTCTCTCTCTCTCTCTCTCTCTCTCTCTTCTCTATCTCTTCTCTATCTCCCCCTCTACCCATCAGCCACTTTTCATATCTCTCCCTCTCTGTCATTCACTCCCCCTTCTCCTCTTTGTCTCTCTCTCCTCTCCCCCACCTCCTCTCTCCCCCTCTCCCCTCCCCACCACCTCTCTCCCCTCCCCACCACCTCTCTCCCCTCCCCACCATCTCTCTCCCCTCCCCACCACCTCTCTCCCCTCCCCACCACCTTTCTCCCCTCCCCACCACCTCTCTCCCCTCCCCACCATCTCTCTCCCCTCCCCACCACCTCTCTCCCCTCCCACCTCCTCTCTCCTCTCCCCACCACCTCTCTCCCCTCCCCACCACCTCTCCCCTCCCCACCACCTCTCTCCCCTCCCCACCACCTCTCTCCCCTCCCCACCACCTCTCTCTCCTCTCCCCACCTCCTCTCTCCCCTCCCCACCACCTCTCTCCCCTCCCCACCACCTCTCTCCCCTCCCCACCACCTCTCTCCTCTCCCCACCACCTCTCTCCCCTCCCCACCACCTCTCTCCCCTCCCCACCACCTCTCTCCCCACCAGCTCTCTCCCCTCCCCACCACCTCTCTCCCCTCCCCACCACCTCCTCTCTCTCTCTCTCTCTCTCTCTCTCTTCCAACGTCATTGATAGCTCAGGGGCGAAATTGCATTCAGTGGCTCCTGTTACCCCGTTTTCTGTTGTGATTCTTCCCGTTTTTCATTTACTTCTGTTGGTTACGATTTTCTGTTATTCGGTTTTCCGTTTTTTTTTTATTCTGTTGTTTGGTTCGCCGTTTTTTTCTTAGTTATTCTTGTTTTTTCATTCATCCATTTCCCCCCCCCCCCCCCCCCGTAGGCCTCTGAGTTACCACATGGTCCATTTTATACTGTGGTTTATAGTTAAATTTCACCCCTAACAACTCTATAGCCCCCACCACACGCGTACTCCTGTAGCCTTCCGACTCTTTTTACTTTATATTTTGTAAACTACGATAGGTAAAGAAAAAAATCCCTAAGGCGAATTTTTTTTCATGTTTTTAATTTTATTTTTTTTTGGGGGGGGGGGGGGGATTTATTTTGTAATTTTGATCGTGTTTTTGTTTTGATTTCGTGTTTTAATAAAATTTGTTATTATTATTGTTCGTGTTGTGGTATTTTTTTTGCTATTGTTAGTTGTTGTTGTTTTTGTTATTGTTTATTTATTACTATTATTATTATTATTATTATTATTATTATTATTATTATTATTATTATTATTATCTCGTTTACTCTATTTCCTCAGTTCCTTCTGCGTTTATTCCTCAAGTCTTCTCTCTCTCTCTCTCTCTCTCCTATACCTCCCATTTATCTCCTTGTGTCGCTTTAGTGGTTTATTCTCATTTTCTTCTCTCCCTCTACTCCTATCTTTTCCTCTTTGTCCTCTGCTTCCCTCCTATATCCCTGTCTTTGTTGCTGCCTCGTTTCGGTTTTCTGTTCCTCCCCGTTGTACACCTATTCTTCCTTCCTTCCTTCCTTCCTTCCGCCGTGTCGCTACTCCTGTGTTCGTGGGCACACCAGCCCCCGGGAGTTACAGGGAAGGAGAGAGGGAGGGAGGGAGGGAGGGAAGGAGGAATGGAGGGAAGGAGTGAGGGAGGGAGGGAAGGAGGAATGGAGGGAAAGAGGGAGGGAGGGAGGGATACACACACACACACACACACACACCAC
>CAUDMG010001925.1:0-12310 GCA_958450375.1 Homarus gammarus
GTAGACTTGTAGAGGTAACACATAGTGGTAGACTGGTAGAGGTAACACGTAGTGGTAGACTGGTAGATGTAACACGTGGTGGTAGACTGGTGGATGTAACACGTAGTGGTAGACTGGTAGAGGTAACACGTGGTGGTAGACTGGTAGAGGTAACACGTGGTGGTAGACCAGTAGAGGTAACACTTGGTGGTAGACTGGTAGAGGTAACACGTGGTGGTAGAATGGTTGAGGTAACACGTGGTGGTAGACTGGCAGAGGTAACACATGCTGGTAGACTGGTTGAGGTAACACGTGGTGGTAGACTGTTAGAGATAACACGTGCTGGTAGACTGGTAGAGGTAACACGTGGTGGTAGATTGGTGGAGGTAACACGGGGTGGTAGACTGGTAGAGGTAACACTTGGTGGTAGACTGGTATAGGTACACGTGGTGGCAGACTGGTGGAGGCACCACGTGGTGGTAGACTGGTAGACGTAACACAGGATGGTTGACTATTAGAGGTAACACGTAGTGGTAGAATGGTAGAGGTAACACGGGGTGGTAGACTGGTAGAACTAACACGTGGTGGTAGGCTGGTAGACGTAACACGTGGTGGCAGACTGGTAGACGTAACACTTTGTGGTAAACTGGTAGAGGTAACACGTGGTGATAGACTGGTAGACGTAACACGTGGTGGTTGACTGGAGGGGGTAACACATGGTGGTAGACTGGTAGAGGTAGCACGTGGTGGTAGACTGGTAGAGGTAACACGTGGTGGTAGACTGGTGGAGGCAACACGTGGTGGTAGACTGGTAGAGGTAACACGGGGTGGTAGACTGGTAGAGGAAACACGTGGTGGTAGACTGGTAGACGTAACACGTGGTGGTAGACTGGTGGAGGTAACACGTGGTGGTAGACTGGGGGAGGCAACACTTGGTGCACGTGGTGGTAGAATGGTTGAGGTAACATGTGGTGGTACACTGGTAGAGGTAACATGTGCTGGTAGACTGGTTGAGGTAACACATTGTGGTAAACTGGTAGAGGTAACACGTGCTGGTAGACTGTTAGAGGTAACACGTGGTGGTAGAGTGGTGGAGTCAACAAGGGTTGGTAGACTGGTAGAGGTAACACGTGGTGGTAGACTGGTAGAGGTAACCCGGGGTGGTAGACTGGTAGAGGTAACTCGAGGTGGTAGACTGGAGAAGTTAACAAGGGTTGGTAGACTAGTAGAGGTAACCGTGGTGATAGACTGGTAGAGGTAACACGGGATGGTAGACTTGTAGAGGTAACACGTGGTGGTAGACTGTTAGACGTAACACGGGGTGGTAGACTGGTGGAGGTAACATGTGGTGGTAGACTGGTGGAGGCAACATGTGGTGCACGTGGTGGTAGATTGGTTGAGGTAACACGTGGTGGTAGACTGGTGGAGGTAACATGTGGTGGTAGACTGGTGGAGGCATCACGTGGTGCACGTGGTGGTAGAATGGTTGAGGTAACACGTGGTGGTAGACTGTTAGAGGTAACACGTGGTGGTAGACTGGTAGACGTAACACTGTGTGGTAAACTGGTAGAGGTAACACGTGGTGATAGACTGGTAGACGTAACACGTGGTGGTTGACTGGTGGAGGTAACACATGGTGGTAGACTGGTAGAGGTAGCACGTGGTGCACGTGGTGGTAGAATGGTTGAGGTAACACGTGGTGGTAGACTGGTGGAGGCAACACGTGGTGGTAGACTGGTAGAGGTAACACGGGGTGGTAGACTGGTAGAGGTAACACGTGGTGGTAGACTGGTAGACGTAACACGTGGTGGTAGACTGGTGGAGGTAACACGTGGTCGTAGACTGGTGGAGGCAACACGTGGTGCACGTGGTGGTACAATGGTAGAGGTAACACGTGGTGGTAGACTGGTGGAGGTAACATGTGGTGGTAGACTGGGGGAGGCAACACGTGGTGCACGTGGTGGTAGAATGGTTGAGGTAACACGTGGTGGTACACTGGTAGAGGTAACATGTGCTGGTAGACTGGTTGAGGTAACACATTGTGGTGAACTGGTAGAGGTAACACGTGCTGGTAGACTGTTAGAGGTAACACGTGGTGGTAGACTCGTGGAGTCAACAAGGGTTGGTTGACTGGTAGAGGTAACACGTGGTGGTAGACTGGTAGAGGTAACCCGGGGTGGTAGACTGGTAGAGGTAACTCGAGGTGGTAGACTGGTAGACGTAACACGTGGTGGTAGACTGGTGGCGGTAACACGTGGTGATAGACTGGTGGAGGCAACAGGTGGTGCACATGGTGGTAGAATGGTTGTGGTAAGATGTGGTGGTAGACTGGTAGAGGTAACACGTGGTGGTTGACTGGTAGACGTAACACGTGGTGGTAGACTGGTCCTCGTAACACGTGGTGGTAGACTGGTGGAGGTAACACGTGGTGGTAGACTGGTGGAGGTAACACGTGGTGGTAGACTGGTGGGGGTAAGACGTGGTGGTAGACTGGTGGAGGTAACACGTGGTGGTAGTGTGGTAGACGTAATACGTGGTGTTAGACTGGTAGACGTAACACGTGGTGGTAGACTGGTGGGGGTAAGACGCGGTGGTAGACTGGTGGAGGTAACAATTAGTGGTAGACTGGTAGACGAAACACGTGGTGGTAGACTGGTGGGGGTAAGACGCGGTGGTAGACTGGTGGAGGTAACACGTGGTGGTAGTTTGGTAGACGTAACACGTGGTGGTAGACTGCTAGAGGTAACACGGGGTTGTAGACTGGTAGAGGTAACACATGGTGGTAGACTGGTAGAGGTAACACGGGGTGGTAGACTGGTAGAGGTAACACGTGGTGGTAGACTGGTAGAGGTAACACGTGGTGGTAGACAGGTAGAGGTAACACGTGGTGGTAGAATGGTGGGGGTAAGACGTGGTGGTTGACTGGTGGAGGTAACACGTGGTGGTAGTATGGTAGACGTAATACGTGGTGGTAGGCTGGTAGACGTAACACGTGGTGGTAGACTGGTGGGTTTAAGACGCGGTGGTAGACTGGTGGAGGTAACACGTGGTGGTAGACTGGTAGACGTAACACGTGGTGGTAGACTGGTGGGGGTAAGACGCGGTGGTAGACTGGTGGAAGTAACACGTGGTGGCAGTTTGGTAGACGTAACACGTGGTGGTAGACTGGTTGACGTAACACGTGGTTGTAGACTGGTAGACATAACACGGGGTGGTAAACTGGTAGAGGTAACACGTGGTGGTAGTCTGGTAGACGTAGCACGTGGTGGTAGACTGGTAGAGGTATCACGTGGTGGTAGACTGGTAGAGGTAACACGTGGTGGTAGACTGGTAGACGTAACACGTGTTGATAGACTGGTAGAGGCAACACGTGGTGATAGACTGGTAGAGGTAACACGTGGTGGTAGACTGGTAGAGGTAAGACATAGTGGTAGACTGGTCGAGGTAACACGTAGTGGTAGACTGGTGGATGTAACACATAGTGGTAGACTGGTAGAGGTAACACGTGGTGGTAGACTGGTAGAGGTAACACGTGGTGGTGGACCAGTAGAGGTAACACGTGGTGGTAGACTGGGAGAGGTAACACGTGGTGGTAGACTGCTGGAGGTAACACGGGGTGGTAGACTGGTAGAGGTAACACATAGTGGTAGACTGGTAGAGGTAACACGTACTGGTTGACTGGTAGATGCAACACGTGGTGGTAGACTGGTGGATGTAACACGTAGTGGTAGACTGGTAGAGGTAACACGTGGTGGTAGACTGGTAGAGGTAACATGTGGTGGTAGACCAGTAGAGGTAACACGTGGTGGTAGACTGGTCTACGTAACACATGGTGGTAGATTGGTAGAGGTAACACGTGGTGGTAGACTGGTAGAGGTAACCCGTGGTGGTAGATTGGTAGAGGTATCACGTGGTGGTAGAATGGTTGAGGTAACACGTGGTGGTAGACTGGTAGAGGTAACACATAGTGGTAGACTGGTTGAGGTAACACGTGATGGTAGACTGTGTTACGAACCCCTCCACAGATTGTCTTCATCTACCTACCCAGCACCACGAGCAACGCCATCTAGGGACGAAACACGAGTATGGCTCGTCTTAGTTACCACTCCCGGGTTTCCCTTCTCCATATCCTGGTTATTGCGTCACTTCCTCCCAGTCTTCTTTGTGAGCTCCAATTCGAGGAGAGAACACTTCACTCTGGGAAGTGACCACAGGATCACCTAACCTGGAAACCTACGGCACAGTGACTACCAACCGTCTTCTACAATACTCAGCCTTGCTCGTCAGCCATCTCAGTTCCTCACTTAAGATTTGTAATCTTGTATTGCCTCTCCCACCTCCACATTGCTTCACTATTGTTTTATGTTTTATTACTATGAATATACTGTTCATGTTTAGGTTAAGTTTGGTTAAGGGTAGTTGATAAGCTGAATATTTTGTTAAGGAATTTATGGTACTTTATTATACACAACAAAAACTCGCATCCTTTGTCTACTCTTTTATAGTCCGATTGTCTTTGTTTTTTTGTTGTTGTTACCTGTTGGGATCTGGGTAGACGTATAACTATATTCCAAATCCCCAACTCGTAACAAATGGCGACCGTGACAGGACCCGACCTTAAGTACCATATTCCTTCCTCCCTTGTTACTCAGTGTTAATTACCCCTCCCAGTCACTTCTGTTTACAGTTGCTTTACGGTGGTTTAAAGTTTCCTTCATATGTGTGTGCATATATTGGTATTTTCGTACAGTAAGAGTGACAGACGTAGGATAATAGGTTCCAAGTGTCATAAGGCTTACCTGTTATTCCACGTGGCAGTCGTGTAGTAAGTCTTATCGAGTGTAGGGAAGAATCCGGATCTGTTTAATGCCGTACCCTCACTCCAGAGTAGGCTGTTCCATAGTCACTAGTTTAGGGTGAAGTGATATCTTGGGACGCCCCGCTCTACCAGGACCCCATAATTATAAAGCCTCAATTATTGTTCTTCTCATTATCTCATTCAGGGTCAATCATGCCAAACTCCAGGGCTGTTAATCCGGATATTTATATAAATGCCGTAATACGCCCTTCCTCTTTCAAGTATATCAGGGCTGTTAATCCGGATCTTTATATAAATGCCGTAATACGCCCTTCCTCTTTCAAGTATATCAGGGTTGTTAATCGGGATCTTTATATTAATGCCGTAATACGCCCTACCTCTTTCAAGTCTCTTGTCCTTATCTAAGGATCTTCTCAGAAGAACAATAATCATAAGTGTAATTTCCCTAGGTATAACTTGGTTAGTTTCCGGGACTTTCTGGTTATCCACTGCCGTGATATTTTCTAGGGTTATCCACTTATCTTATCTTTTGACCATTAGTTAATTTATCCTATTTTTCTTAACAATGGCCACCTCATGTTTTGATCTCCAGGATTTTATTGAAAATCCTTCCGTAGCTAAATTACGTGTTAATATCCTGAAGAAAGAATGGAAAGAAATAGCCAACTATTACAATATCCCATTTTCACAGCAACTGACTAAGGAAATGTTAAAAAATCATGTGATTGAAGTGTTGGTTCAACAAGAAGTTTTAAAAGAATCCGCTGTTGACAGATTAACGCCCATGTCCAAGAAACTTCAACCACTATCCACCACCCCTCCTCAAACAGAAGTTGCCTCAGGTCTGGCTAGCCCTCATGAAGAAACACAACGAATAGGCGCCTTAGAACTAGAACGAGCTAGGTTCGAGTTCCAAATTAAAATGAAAGAACTCGAGTTGGAACAGGACAAGTTGGAGCAGGAGGTTAAACTGAAAGAACTACAGGTGAGAGAGACAGAAGTCACCTTAACATCGGAGTTTAAATCAAAAGAAGTGGCACTAAAAGAGAAACTCGTTGCTTTTAACCCTGCTACTGCTTCTTCCCTTGTTCCCGGGTTTGATGAATCCGATATGGACGGGTCATTTAGGACTTTTGAGAAAATAGCCGTGAAGAATGAGTGGCCATAGGACCAGTGGGTGTCAGTATTAGTTCCTAAATTATATGGTAAGGCTCGTAGAGTTTATAACTGTTTAGACCAGACTGATGACTATGATAACGTAAAAAAGAATATCCTCACCTCTTATGCTATCACGCCAGATGGATACCGGCAGAAGTTTCGTAAACTAACCAAACCATTTTCACACACCTTTGTTGAGTTTTCTCAAGAAAAGCTTAGCTTTTTTAAGAAGTGGTTAGAGGCTACAGAGACCTCCACATTTCAGGATTTGTTAAATTTGGTAGTCCTGGAGGAGTGGAAAAGCAAGATACCATTTCACATCTTGAAGCATGTGGAGGAGCGTGGAGAGGTTAATTTAGGGCGTGCTGCTGAGCTGGCTGATGCGTACGCTTTGTTGGTGGAGTCACTGGGCAGTAGAGAACGTGGTACTTCCCGACATGTTAGGTCCTCCTCTGATGATAACCTTGGGGACGTGAGTGGTAGGTTGAAAGGTCCCACACCTACTCCCCCAGATGCAACCAAGCTTACTTGTTCTTACTGTAAAAACCCAGGCCATACGATCCAGACTTGTAAACACCCAAAGTGTCAAATTGCTAAAAGTAGTTCCCTGGATCCCAAATCCAAACCAATAGCAAACACCAATGTGGAAAGGCCCCATCAGGATCTCTTCTCTTCATTCACCTATGAGGGAAAAATTTCAATCATAGAGGGGTCTCGTTCTTTCCCTATTCGTATACTACGTGATACGGGCGCCGCACAATCTATCCTCCTGTTTAACGTCATTCCTGATATATCTACCGCATTTACAAATGAGTGTTCTAATTTCAGATCTCTCGTCCCATTCTTCCTATCCTTTAGCTAAAGTGCACCTCCAATGTCCCTTGATTACTGGGGAAGTGCAAATAGCCATTAGGAAAGACCCAATGCCTGTGTGCGGCATTCATTTATTATTGGGTAATGACTTGGTAGGAGATCTAGTGGTTCCTAACATAAAGACAGTCGACTCTCCCTTACCTGTCAACTCCACCACTGACCTTAAAGAAACTATTCCTCATCTTTTCCCATCTTGTGCTGTCACCCGGTCGCAGTGTGTGCGAAATGGGCCCTCTTCATCTAAAACCACCTCCAATATCTTCCTACCCACAGAAGATCTGTACAATAAGACAATTAGTAAGGATGAGCTCATTAAAGCCCAACAATCTGATCCATCTTTGAATAAACTTCATCATGCAGCAGTTGAGGGTAAAGATTTTAACACCCTTCCGTGTTTTTATTATCATGAAGGGGTTTTGATGAGGGCCTATAGGCCCCCTGAGCTTGCCCATCTAGACACGCGGTCTGAAATACATCAAGTGGTAATTCCTGCCTTAGTCAGACCAGCATTAATTGCCCTTGCCCATGATGGTATTTCAGGACATTTGGGAATCCTGAAAACATATAAAAAGCTCCTCCAACACTATTATTGGCCTGGACTTAGGAAGGATGTGTCACAGTACCTAAAATCTTGTCATATTTGTCAAATGGTAGGAAAACCAAATGAAAGTATACCAGCAGCTCCCATTAAGCCCATCCCAGTATTTTCTACACCATTTGAAAAGATTGTTGTGGATTGTGTGGGCCCATTACCAAAGACTAAGAAGGGAAATCAATTCCTGCTCACAGTTATGGATACCAGTACACGTTATCCTGAGGCTTTTCCCCTTAAAAGCATCACTTCAAAAAACGTAATCAAACATCTTTTGCACCTTTTCACTTCAGTGGGCATTCCTAAAGAGATCCAATCCGATCAGGGCACCAATTTTACGAGCAATCTTTTCAAACAGGTGATGAAAGACCTCAGTGTGGACCATTGTACATCTTCGGCTTACCACCCACCGTCCCAAGGTTGCTTGGAACGGTTCCATCAAAACTTTCAAATCAATGCTAATAAACTATCTCCTCTCAACTATATAGTCCATACTCCTGATCGCAGAAAAGATTCACAACTTGTTCACATTAATCTCATGAAACTTTACCATTCCAGGCAGTCAGAGGAAGACATCCCAGAGGCTGTAAGCCTACCTGTATTGCATACGGTTTTGTCAGGGCCGGAGACAGATGACGTGGACCTATTGGAGAATTTAGACTTCCCTCTACCTAAAGAAAACCCTGCTAACAGTCACATACTCAACAACTTGGATGAGTATTTTTCTGTTCTGAATCCATCTCAAGCAAAACATCTCATAAAGTTATTATCAACATTTCCTAAAGTCACGTCAGACCTCCCAGGGTTTTGCAATATACTTAAACATGATATTAAGCTAATCTCAGATGATGTACAACCCATTAGGCAATCAGCATATCGACTAAATCCACACAAAAAAGAGATTATGAAAAAGGAGGTAGATTTTTTGTTAAAACATAACTTAGCTGAGCCTAGTACCTCCCCCTGGGCTTCACCTTGCCTTCTCATTCCAAAACCCGATGGCACCTTTCGTTTCTGTACAGATTATCGCAAAGTGAACCAGGTCACTGTCTCTGACTCCTACCCTTTACCTTTGATTGAAGATATAGTAGACAGCATGGGCTGTGCCAAGTTTATATCAACCGTGGACCTGTTGAAAGGATATTATCAAGTAGGACTCACGGATAGGGCAAAAATAATCTCGGCATTTATAACTCCATTTGGTCTTTTTCAATATTTAGTTATGGCGTTTGGCTTTTCTAATGCTCCGGCCACATTCCAGAGGGCCATAAACTACCTTATTCAGGACCTAGGTGGGACGTTCGCCTACCTGGATGACCTGGTGGTGGTGTCGGACAGCTGGGACGAACATCTGGTGCGTTTGGAGATACTGTTTGCACGACTGCGAGAGACTGGATTCACCATAAACCTGGCTAAATCTGCTTTTGGCCGGGCCTCAGTGACTTACCTGGGACATATCGTTGGGCATGGTATGGTGAGACCCAAGGACGCAAACGTTGAAGCCATCTTGTCCTTCCCCACTCCAAGGACGAGGAAGGAACTCATGCGCTTCCTGGGGATGTGTGGCTACTACCGTCGGTTCTGCAGTAACTTCTCCAGCGTGGCCGGACCCCTCACAGACCTTACCAGTTCTGCGGTCCCTTATATCTGGAACCAGAAGTGCGACCAGTCTTTCCACTGCCTCAAAGCCTTCCTTGCCTCTAAGCCTGTAGTCCACCCCCCTGACTACACCTTGCCCTTCCATCTGCAAATCGACGCTAGTGGTGTCGGAGTGGGGGCTGTGCTCCTACAACCCGACCCAACCACTGATGTCCTTCACCCTGTGGCATATTACTCCGCCAAGTTGAAAAAACATCAGACCAACTACTCGACCATAGAGAAGGAGGCCCTGGCTCTGGTGTTGGCAATAAAGAAGTTTGAATGTTACCTCCAGTCTTGCCCACAAACAACCCTAGTCTTCACCGACCATAACCCACTCACGTTCATCCAAACCAACAAGACCTCCAACCAGCGAATCCTCCGCTGGGCTCTCCTCACCCAGCCCTATAATCTACAAGTCCGGCACATAAAGGGGGTGGACAACCTGATTGCAGACTCCTTATCCCGAGCTCCAGTGGAAATGTAGCAGCTACTCTCCAGACGCACCAGGTGATCACCTCCTTCGCGCCCGCGCTACGAAGGTCTTTGGAGGGGGGGTGTGTTACGAACCCCTCCACCGATTGTCTTCATCTACCTACCCAGCACCACGAGCAACGCCATCTAGGGACGAAACACGAGTATGGCTCGTCATAGTTACCACTCCCGGGTTTCTCTTCTCCATATCCTGGTTGTTGCGTCACTTCCTCCCAGTCTTCTTTGTGAGCTCCAATTCGAGGAGAGAACACTTCACTCTGGGAAGTGACCACAGGATCACCTAACCTGGAAACCTACGGCACAGTGACTACCTACCGTCTTCTACAATACTCAGCCTTGCTCGTCAGCCATCTCAGCTCCTCACTTAAGTATTTGTAATCTTGTATTGCCTCTCCCACCTCCACATTGCTTCACTATTGTTTTATGTTTTATTACTATGTATATACTGTTCATGTTTAGGTTAAGTTTGGTTAAGGGTAGTTTATAAGCTGAATATTTTGTTAAGGAATTTATGGTACTTTATTATATACAACAAAAACTCGCATCCTTTGTCTACCCTTTTATAGTCCGATTGTCTTTGTTTTTTTTTTGTTGTTACCTGTTGGGATCTGGATATACGTATAACTATATTCTAAATCCCCAACTCGTAACAACTGTTAGAGGTAACACATGCTGGTAGACTGGTAGAGGTAACACGTGGTGGTAGACTGGTGGAGGTAACACGGGGTGGTAGACTGGTAGAGGTAACACTTGGTGGTAGACTGTTAGAGATAACACGTGGTGGTAGATTGGTGGAGGCAACACGTGGTGTTAGACTGGTAGACGTAACACGGGATGGTTGACTATGAGAGGTAACACATAGTGGTAGACTGGTAGAGGTAACACGGGATGGTAGAATGGTAAAACTAACACGTGGTGGTTAGGCTGGTAGACGTAACACGTGGTGGTAGACTGGTAGACGTAACACGGGGTGGTAAACTGATAGAGGTAACACGTGGTGGTAGACTGGTAGACGTAACACATGGTGGTAGATTGGTAGAGGTTAACACGTGGTGGTAGACTGGTGGAGGTAACACGGGGTGGTAGACTGGTAGAGGTAACACGTGCTGGTAGACTGGTTGAGGTTAACACGTGGTGGTAGACTGGAAGAGGTAACACGTGCAGGTAGACTGGTAGAGGTAACACGTGGTGGTAGACTGGTGGAGGTAACACGGGGTGGTAGACTGGTAGAGGTAACACGGGGTAGTAGAATGGTGGAGCTAACACGTGGTGGTAGACTGGTAGACGTAACACGGGATGGTTGACTGTTAGAGGTAACACGTAGTGGTAGACTGGTGGAGGTAACATATGGTGGTAGACTGGTGGAGGTAGCACGTGGTGCACGTGGTGGTAGAATGGTTGAGGTAACACATGGTTGTAGACTGGTAAAGGTAACACGTGGTGGTAGACTGGTAGAGGTAACACGTAGTGGTAGACTGGTAGAGGTAACAGGTGGTGGTAGACTGGTGGAGATAACATGGGGTGGTAGACTGGAGGAGGTAACACGGGTTGGTAGACTGATAGAGGTAACACGTGGTGGTACACTGGTAGAGGTAACACGGGGTGGTAGACTGGTAGAGGTAACACGTGGTGGTAGACTGGTGGAGGAAACACGTGGTGGTAGACTGGTAGACGTAACACGGGATGGTAGACTGGTAGAGGTAACACGTGGTGGTAGTCTGGTAGACGTAACACGTGGTGGTAGTCTGGTGGGGGTAAGACGCCGTGGTAGACTGGTGGAGGCAACACGTGGTGGTAGACTGGTAGACGTAACACGTGGTGGCAGACTGGTGGGGGTAAGACGCGGTGGTAGACTGGTGGAGGTAACACGTGGTGGTAGTTTGGTAGAGGTAACACGTGGTGGTAGACTGGTAGACGTAACACTGTGTGGTAAACTGGTAGAGATAACACGTGGTGATAGACTGGTAGACGTAACACGTGGTGGTTGACTGGTGGAGGTAACACATGGTGGTAGACTGGTAGAGGTAGCACGTGGTGGTAGACTGGTAGAGGTAACACGTGGTGGTAGACTGGTGGAGGCAACACGTGGTGGTAGACTGGTAGAGGTAACACGGGGTGGTAGACTGGTAGAGGTAACACGTGGTGGTAGACTGGTGGAGGCAACACGTGGTGATAGACTGGTGGAGGTAACACGTGGTCATAGACTGGTGGAGGCAACACGTGGTGCACGTGGTGGTAGAATGGTATAGGTAACACGTGGTGGTAGACTGGTGGAGGTAACACGTGGTGGTAGACTGGGGGAGTCAACACTTGGTGCACGTGGTGGTAGAATGGTTGAGGTAACACGTGGTGGTACACTGGTAGAGGTAACATGTGCTGGTAGACTGGTTGAGGTAACACATTGTGGTTAACTGGTAGAGGTAGCACGTGCTGGTAGACTGTTCGAGGTAACACGTGGTGGTAGACTGGTGGAGTCAACAAGGGTTGGTAGACTGGTAGAAGTAACACGTGGTGGTAGACTGGTAGAGGTAACCCGGGGTGGTAGACTGGTAGAGGTAACTCGAGGTGGTAGACTGGTAGACGTAACACGTGGTGGTAGACTGGTGGAGGTAACACGTGGTGGTAGACTGGTGGAGGCAACAGGTTGTGCACGTGGTGGTAGAATGGTTGTGGTAAGACGTGGTGGTAGACTGGTGGAGGTAAGACGTGGTGGTAGACTGGTGGAGGCAACACGTGGTGCACGTGGTGGTAGAATG